>JAODLM010000200.1:0-480762 GCA_036937905.1 Salvia rosmarinus
GAACCATATAATACCGTGTCTCTCAGTGTACCGTGTCGCAGATCGCTTGCCTTTTCAATCACATACACAATCGATCATCCTTTGTTCCACAATCAATCGAACAAATCGTCGCCAATGATATTTTATTCTTCTTCCATCACTAGCGCGTCGATAGAAAAGCATATAATCCGATCCACCATTATTGCCTACTTACTCATGAATCTCTCTTAGCAAATTAGCACGTGAAACTGCTCTCACGACATGTATACGAGAACCTCGTCACGCCTATATACTCGCTCTGTCCCAACTACCACCATGATGTATAATAAGACGTTGTCAAGACATCCGTTGTAAAATAAGATATAAAAGATAACAAATATATACATAGGATGCACGGATGCACGGTGCGTGCACCATGCACGTGCAGTGCACCGCAGCACGGACCATGCACGGTCGCATTGTGCATGACCCCGCACGACGCAGCACGCCGCCGCACTTATAAACCCGCAGCATCGATGAATTTTGTGCACGGTTTGAAATTCATCAGTGCACGATATAGTCGTGTACTATACACGGTTTAGTGTTAGCAACTCATGTTTTTAAATTTAACTAATTAAATGATCCTAAATATTAAATTAATCACTTTATTAACATAAAATCAACACAAATAATATATGTGACGATAATATTTCTACCGTGTACAACCGTACTCAAGAACGATTTTTTTTCTTCAAAACATGAAATTTATCATTCCAAGAATATAAAATTATTAAAAAAACATATTTAGGTCAGAATCATCAACCGTGTACTCAAGAACGTGTAAAAAAAATTCTATACTGATTTAATTTACCTTAATCCAGCTAGCAATGCTCGATTTTCATTGTTCGATTGAAAAAACTCGTGTAACAACTTGTTCTATTAATTATTTTTTCGCCTCTCTTCCTCACTTTGAAACTGTAATGTTACAAATGAATTGTTTGTGATTTGAATTCAATGTCTACCGATTTTTCAAATTAAATGTTTACCAACCTCTTTTTACAATTAATGTTTACCAACTTTAATTTAATTCCATTCAATTTTTGGGAGAAGAACATTCATTTATTTTCGGCAGAGAGAGAGAATTTTCGACAGAGAGAGAGAGAGAGGAGGGAGAGAGACGAGAGTTATTATTTTCATCGGAGGAGAGAGAGTGACCCAGGATATTTATGCCTTTTAAGCCCAAAATAATATATAAACTCATGTTTTTATGAGTGTGGATATAAAACTTATCCAATTATTTCTTTTGGTTATATATAAAGTTCTCCCTATATATACACCAGAATGAAGAATTTTTGTCTTCGAACAGATCACGTAATCGATCAAGATGAGAATTTTGAGTATGTTAATATACATACGAGTAAACTTGCACACTAAGGCATATCTTGCGGTTTATCTTTGCTATCTAAGCAAATTTACTACTACCGTTTTCTCGATTTACGATTCTTGTGTTGATTAAAATTCCAAACTTTTTTTCATAATTGATTATTAATTTATTGAGATTGATTAAGTAATGAAATAGTATAGTAATATTTTAGTTCAAGATTTAAATAATAAGCATCGCTTAGTAATTGTTTATCCTTGATTAATTTTTTATTTTTATAATAACCATCATAATCAGGGACATAAGATTTATTCTCGTTAGTCTGTATAGCTCAAATCAGTATATATATGATCAATTTTGCCCCGAAATTCAGACTTCGACATATCGAAAAGTGACGTTGTCGGATGCTGAGTTGTCTTAAAAAAATGAAATAAATGTTGGTAGTTCAAAACACTTTTGATAACACCCAACATAAAATTATAACTAATCCAAGCATATGGTACCTTTTGTAAGTGGCTAAATTTGAGGTCAATCCTATTTAAAAGCAAAATACGACTTGGGATCTTGCTGACAAAGCTATTTAATACAAGACTCTGCACCCGCCCCCTTATACACAAGTGTATGCGAGAGAAAGAGAGAGACCTGCAGAAGCAATTAAGAATGTCGAACAGAGATGAAAACGAAGAAACACTTACAGCACCATTGTTAGCCGACACAAGAAAGAGCGTAGAGGTACATGAGGCTCATAACCTGAGTCAGAGAGTTTGGATGGAGACGAAGAAGCTGTGGCGGGTGGTGGGCCCCGCCATCTTCAGCCGTATCACCTCCTACACCATGTTCGTCATCTCGCAGGCCTTCGCCGGCCACCTCGGCGACCTCGATCTCGCCGCCATGTCCATCGCCTCCAATGTCATCGTCGGCTTCGACTTCGGCCTCCTGGTACACATATATATATACTCGCCAGATTCAAATATAATCGTAACTAAAATCTAAAACGATATTTGTCATATATTATATGATGCAGTTAGGGATGGCGAGCGCGCTGGAGACGCTTTGCGGGCAGGCATTCGGGGCGAAGAAGTACTACATGCTGGGGATCTACCTGCAGCGGTCGTGGATAGTGCTGTTCGCGTGCTGCGTGGCGCTGCTGCCGCTCTTCCTCTACGCGACGCCGCTGTTGAAGGCGCTGGGGCAGCCGGACGACGTGGCGGAGCTGTCGGGGGTGGTGGCGCTCTGCTTCATCCCGCTCCACTTCAGCTTCGCCATGGTGTTCCCGCTGCAGCGCTTTCTGCAGAGCCAGCTCAAGAATAGCGTTACGGCGTATGTGAACCTGGGGGCATTTGTGGTGCACGTGCTCATGAGTTATCTGCTGGTATACCGCCTCCGATTGGGGCTCGTCGCCTCCGCCTTAACGCTCTGCGTCTCCTGGTGGCTCACCGTGCTCGGCATGTTTCTCTACGTCGTCTGCGGGGGCTGCCCCCACACCTGGACTGGATTTTCCACGCAGGCCTTTTCCGGTTTGTGGGACTTCCTAAAATCTCCGCTTCTTCCGGAGTCATGCTATGGTGCGCTCTCTCTCTTTCTCTTCACGACTTTTCTCTATAAATCTATTTTTCTTTTATGAATTTTCAAATATAACGGCGCAAGAAAGTTAATAATGTACTTTCCCTTTAATCAGCAGGTCGAAGATTTAAGTCATCTAAAAGAATTAGTGTATAGTGTATGTATGATTCCAAAGAAATGAATTTTGACATATGGTGCGATCAAAAATTTTGATTTAGATTTAGTGTGATTGGCGAAGTATTGGCATGGACATTTCACATAGTCACTGAATATTTGCATTTTTTAATTGAATGACTATTTCTTTTTTCACCTTCTGGTCTAACTATTGGTTCATAGATCTGATTTCGATCTTCTTATTTTTGTTTTTGTTTTTTTAAATGGGGTAGTTTGGAGAATTGGTACTACAGGATTCTTATCGTGATGACTGGAAATCTCAAGAATGCGACAATAGCAGTTGATGCGTTGTCTGTGTGGTAAGTAGAGACGTACGCCTCTTGAATTTTCAATGCACTTTCTCTTCAACTTTCGAAACTCTCTCCATGTTTAATTTGTGACTATCTTATTCTTGTACGATGTTAATTATTAGTTGAAACGAATTGTAATAAGGAACATAATGAGGTGAAAAAATAGAATAGGTATGAAATTTGAATATCGGGTTTAATCATGACTATCACTTCAGTTTCGTCTTCCATATTGCTACTACTTCTTGAACCTTATGTATAGTTATGCCAATTATGTCATTTTCACTTTTGTCGCATCTCTCTCATGATACAAAAGAATTATATATATTTTAAAAATATATATTTTGTTTCAGGAGTCGACGTCTGTTTTTGTATGTATTCTAGTTAAGAAAAGATGTATCTCTGTACATAATTCTTTTGTCTGTATTGCAGCATGAACATCAATGGCTGGGAGATGATGATTCCTCTTGCATTTTTTGCTGGAACTGGGTAACATTCATTGCCTTTATAAATTATAATGCAGCATAATTTATTGAATCTAAAACTCCTATTGCTTGCGTTAATTGATGACCAAATTAAAATCGGATTTCTTTAGTCATTAGTATGCCAATGACTTATAGTCCAAAATTGAACCTTCACTTGCAATTTTATAGCTTATTGATGTATTTTTTTTGGTCAATACCATTACACATGGATCAACACTATTGGTCGTATAATGAACTAAACAATATTTTAGAGAAAAAAAATATTGAGGGGCCTATGAAGAAATATGTACACGTATAAAGTAGTGCAAAAAGGTGGTGAATTAATGATGGCGGAGGTGGAAGCCAGCTGTTGTCACTTGTCCGCATCTCATTTAGGTTGTGTTTGGCTGGCTTGCTTTCTGAAATCATATCAAAGGGTTGGCTTTAATTTCAAAAAGCGGACACTTCTCATTTCTCCATTTTTGGAATAAATACAGAAACAAACATGTGTAAGGCTAGGGTGCATCAGTTCAACACAATGAGGCCCGGTGCTTCACATTCACTTTTAACCAGCATTTGCTTAAATTCCCATTTAGGGTTAGGTTGCGCCTAGCGACTGCAGGTTTGACGTATTAATTAATTAATATTTGGAAATGCGTGCAGGGTGAGGGTGGCGAATGAGCTAGGAGCGGGGAATGGGAAAGGAGCCAAGTTTGCTACGATAGTATCAGTGTGTGAATCTTTGGCTATTGGGTTGATTTTCTGGCTAATTATAATGTTATTCCACAATGAGATCGCCCTCATTTTCACATCTAGTCCACCTGTGCTTGAAGCTGTCACCCACCTCTCTCTTCTCTTAGCCTTCACAATTCTGCTCAACAGTGTTCAACCAATTCTTTCAGGTACCTATACATTAATTACCCTCTCTCTCTCTCTTTCTCTCAACATAAATTTTGGTTAATCCATTGTCGAAGTAATTAGAGTACATTCAGCCTGTCACTAAAAAGTTATATATTTTTTATACATATGGATCGATGTTAAGGTGGCAATTCATTTGATACTATATATCACATCATCGATGGGCTCAAGACATTTGGATTAAGGGTAAACAAAATACAAGAAAACAATATTCAATCCGAGCCAAATCGAAATTTAAAATTCGATTCGATTTTTGGTTCGGATCGGATTTGTACTTTTTCAAATTTCGGATCGGATCGGATTGGATTTTTTAAATAAAAAAAAATCCAAAAATCCGAATTATATTTAATTTATATATAATAATAATAATAATAATAATAATATTTTATGTAAATATTTTAAAATCTAATATAAATATATATATAAGAGTTAACAAAATTTGGTTTCAGATTTTCAGAATTTTTCGATTTGATTCGGGTTTTTTTATTAAAAATTTAAATTTTTGGATTTTCGTTTCGGATCAGATTTTTTTTTATTAAATTTTGAATTTTCGGATCGAGTTCGGATAAAAAAAAATTCGAACCAAAATCTAAATGTTCACCCCTAATTTGGATCCTTACTCAAATTTCTCACCGTTACAAATGAAAGAAATGCCACTAAATAGTGTAAATTATAAAAACTGTGATTTTTTAAGGTATATTTTTACAATTACTTGGGCTATTGTCATGTCGTACTCAATTGAATTGACCTCTCCTCGATTTCGCACAAATCTACAAAAATATTCAAATTGGCACCGAATCTCACATCAATAATATACAATTAGATGCGGCTTTGTACGCATTAAATATCACATTCAGAATCGTACATTACGCATTTAATATTACAGTGTGTCCATAAATGATTGCATGGAATATAGAGAAACACGTTAAATTTGAGATGTGGTTTTATTTAATAATGAAGGGGTGGCCGTTGGATCTGGATGGCAGTCATACGTGGCATACATCAACCTTGGGTGCTACTATTTGGTCGGAATTCCACTTGGAGTTTTAATGGGATGGGTATTTCATCAAGGAGTTATGGTATGATTTTATAAATATGCAATTTACATATACATTTAATCTCTACCGACGTTTATCTTAGTGAATATTACGAAATTAAATCATGTTCTAAATTTGATGAAATTTCAGTATCTATTATGTTTCGCATCATAAGTAGCTTTTTTTAAAGGAATTATAAGTTCCTTTTCACTAAAACTTAAACTCCATATTTATACTTTTTTATAAATATTACAGATCATCAGTAAGAGGGTGTTTGGCTAAGCTTATTTTAAAGAGCTTATAAGCTCTAAGAGCTTATAAGATGTTTCAAGAGCTTATAAGACATAATGTTTCAAGAGCTTATAAGTAGTCAAAGTGTTTGGATAATTTAGCTTATAAGCAAGAGAAAGAATCGCGAGTTAGAGAGAGAAAATCGTAGTTAGAGAGAGAAAATCGTAGTTAGAGAGAGAAAATTGACGAGAGGTGAAGTCGATAGTATATATGTAGATTATAACGAATCATAGTAATGTATTTTGATAAATTCACTGTTACTTGCAAACTTATGAAAAAATAAGTTGGGGTTGAGCTACTTATTTTTAAAGGAGCTTATAAGCTGTTTAGGAGCTTATTTTGCCAAACACTTTGCATGAGCTTATAAGCTCCTAAACAGCTTATAAGTTGTTTTGAAGAGCTTATAAGCTTAGCCAAACACCCTCTAAGTGTTATTTGCAAAGTGATAAAATATATCTGGAAATTTTGTACTGGATTAATTTTTTCCTCTTTTGTTGCAGGGCATATGGGCTGGTATGATTTTTGGTGGAACTGCAGTTCAGACAGTGATACTTGCCATTATTACAATAAGATGCGACTGGGAAAAGAGGTAACAATTTTAATAACTGACCAACTTCCTGAACATGTATAGTAGTTTCAGTGTCCCAATATATAATGATCAATCTTTTCTTTTCAAAATTAGGACTAACTTTTTGTTTAATTTTGCATTCAACCATCATATTTATGTAAAACCGAGTAGTTTATAATTAAGGTGCATGAAATGGTATATCTCTGACTTAAAAAGGACAAAAAGAAAAAACCAAATGTAACTTATCCTAAAATTCTTGGTGATGAACACAATCTGATGATGGTGTTTCTAAATCCACAGGCGGCGAAGGCAACCATGCATGTGAACAAGTGGTCAGATTCCAGAAACACTGCATAAGCTGATAAAAGAGGGCACAACGCCAATTTTTTGAATATTTATCTTCTTTAAATACTTACAAAAATTGCATCACAAGTGAGCAGAATTCAATTTTCTATATAATATAGAATATAAAGAATTCAGTGTGTTGGTCAGCAAATATTTTGACGGGTTGTGTGATTTTATTTAGATGCTATTATCATGGTCGTCTTTATCACATCAAGGCATTTATATATAACGGTTTCAATTTCAAATCCAACTATCTGGTCTGGAGAGTTGGATTTAGAAAACATTTGACCAAAAGATCATTTATTTCATTTCTTTTTATAACTCTTAGTTATTATAAATAAATTGCTTAATTGAATCTCAATATATAGTGCAGTCATTTCTTTGAAAATTAATATGAGAATATTTAAGAATAAAAACAAAATACATAAGTTATTGTAGCTTGGATTCATAGTTTCAATAGTTCTAATTTATATCGAAGCATTTACTTTTGATGATTTGATAAATTGATAAAAATATAGAATTAAATATTTGAAGGATGAAATGGTCAAATAAATGCAAAATTGATCACTTTATCAAAATAAATGATGAATTATATTAAATTATTTTATCTATCTATCATATCCTCAAAATAAACGCCCTCTTAATCAATAAGGTTTTGTCATTCATGTCCCAAATCTAGAAGTAACCCTCTTTCAAATCCTCGACAGGTAAAATTCCTTTTAATATTTAGGAGAATTATATCACAGTCCTCGGTTTCCATGTCTTTTCCTTTCTGTCATTTATAACTGGTTATCGAAAACTTCCATAAACATATAGGTATCTGGTTTTCATACGATAATATTTTATTAATTTAATTTATATTAATAAAATATTATCACGTGAAAGAAATGTAGACACCTACATGCTCTATGTAATTTTCCCTGTTATCATAGTTCATATTCATTTTCTGACCCTAAAAGTTTCAAACTATCAACAATTTGACCCCATAAACAGTGGTACAAAACTAAGCTTAATCCCCAAAATAGCAATTTGAGCCAATACAAGCATACAACATCGCACAAAATCATTAAAAGGTGGTAACATCGATATCTGATCAACTTATTTGATAATTCAATGGAGCTGGCCCTTTGGCCAATAAAAGATCCCATTTTTAGCACAGAAAAGAATGATATTTATAAACGAATAAACTCATAAAGTCGAGCGAGTCGAGCTCAATTTGAAGGAAGCATACCAACCAAATCGAGCATAAATTCCTTTAGTTTCCATCCCACGCAACGAAAAATTGCTTTCCCTGCTGCTGTGTTCGACGCCATACAGCTATGGCTTGCAACTCTACACACCATAAACGAAGTAGAAGCCGCACGCCAGTCCAAGAAACATCGCATAACTCCAACTACGCCTGCACGACGAACAGCCTGCTCAAACACAATACATTGATTATATTCTAAAGGGGCAAAATGAAAAGACTCCTATGAAGACATCCACATGGTGCGGACAAATGAAAGTGACAGTCATTATTCAGAAAAGTTATATTTATTATTTTATTTTCTAACTAGAATGAGACAATTATACTGAAGAAATGTGTCAATGTTAGATATGTCTGCATTGTGCGGATGACCTTACAGGAGTCCATCTCTGCCAGAGTATAGGAATCAAGTACAGTAGCTGAAAGGGATTCTTTGAGAAAATATTTACCAAGTTGTAGTTGGAGGTAGTTGTTGCGGACATTCCACTCAAAATCCCAATGCTTCCGGTCATTCTTCAGCGTCCAGTAAGCCCATCCGAATGAAGCAGCATTGTACACCTCCAACTGGGCTTGTCCAAAATCTTGGTAATCGGTCTGAGATCCATTCACATTCCACTCATTCACCCATTCCCCTGCATTCCTACATCTCGCAATTATCTCGAACTAAAGTTAGCAATCTTGAAATGAAACAAGAGACTTACCGATGAAAACAAGTGGTCCATTTGCGCCATTCAGAGCCTGTAGTTGTGCTTCCCGGCTTTTGTATATATACTCGATGTTATCTATAGAGCTCATGTTGACAAAAAAAGTGTCGAACAGATTGTAGTAATGCAAGTCGATTACTGTCTTTGAATTGCCTAAGTTAGCTTGGTAGAGTTCCAACGGATCAGCATTGCCGATTCTTTGGCAAAATATGACATAAGCTGTGGATGAGTATTTCCTAACAGTCTTGTATCCTTGTTTATAATACGAAGTTATGGTGTCGAGTGGAACTGTGGCGGCAGATGGCTCGTTTAATAGCTCGATCCCCAGCAAGGAAGGATGATTCGCATACCTGCAATGAACCGAATCAAATAAGCATTATAGACTTATAGTGATGCTATATTCAAAGTGAGCCAAATAAGCACTCTACCTTGAAGCAAGAAAATCGATCACATTTAGAGTTTGTGAGATATAATCGGACGATGTGGGCCAGCCCGTCGTCCCATCTCTACTAGAACTGTGTTCCATCCCGTTCTGGGAGCCTGGTGCAGCATGAAGGTCAATTATGCACTTTATGTTGTACTCTCTGAACCAAAGTATGTACACAGGCGAAACATGAGAATTGAAGACTTTGGAGAGTCTATTTACAGCAACGTGATTGATTTAGGGAAATTAGGCTTACTGTGCCCAAGAAAATGCATTGTCGAGTGCTTGCAAACTTCCACCGATAAAAGGTGGTGGAGGATTAGGATCGTAAGCTATCCACCAGCCCACAGGTATTCTCACGGTATTGATTCCATGTCTAAAGAGAAAATTGAAATCTTCTATAGTGATAAAATTGTTCCTGTGCTTCTGCAATGGCAAATTAATCATATATATACTGAAGGAAAAAATCATTTTAGATTGTATTAACAAATCAAATACTTAATTATCAGCTAACCTTGTAAATTTCTTCTGCCTTTTGACGTCCATAGCCATTAGCAAACTGGTAGTCTCCGTGCAAATTATTTGCTGAAATTATCAATTCAAATGTTGCGGCATTATCATCCCATCCGGGTGTCCCTGGATAGTCTGCTGTGAGCTGGTTGGTATTTGAAGCCTAAACAAATGGGTATAATACTATCATACTCTTTTGCTTCCTTGTAAAATTATAACTTCATCGAAAACTATGTGAGTGCTCAGTGAGGCTCAAATGCCAAATCTCCATGATAAGTTAAAAAAATCCAAACAAGTCCAATATTGTTATGTTTATGGTTTGAAATTCTCTCGTCATCTTTCATATAAACTAACTCGAATAATAACAGTAGTAACTATTACAATGAATTACGCAATCAGACTACTCCACATGGAGGATATCATACCTGTAAATAAGTTCCAGTCTTGAGTTTGATGTGAATCCGGTTGTCATTATTTCTTTCCAAGTAGAAAGTTTCTGTCTCAGATGGTAACTCTGCTGCAGCAGTAACATTGCCCCCATCACAGGTCAGAAACTGGCCTCCAGAGGTGCGGAATTGGAATATTGATTCGGAAACTCTCCATAACTGACGAGAAATAAGTTAAGTACACAAACTGCATCTTAAACAGGTTCACTGCATTATTTTTTTGTCAATTAAAATACAGAAATTTAAAGGCCGCATCACGACGGACTCGAACTTGAGACCTTTGACCTCGGGCATTAACCACTCTACCACTAGGACAAAACACCCAAACAAGTTCACTGCATTATTAATCAGTTTATTTGTCGCAACCTATAGTCAACAACTTAAAATATAATGATACCATGAAAAGAAAAAATCTTAAAGAGTTATGATCTATTTCAAAAAACTACTGATTCAACTTGGCAGGCAATCGCCTACATTTCAATTGTAGCATGATAAGATGAAATAAGTGGCGCATATTTACATTACGACTAACGCACTTCAAAGGAAACATATAGAGAAGCATGTCAGCATTTGAATGCTACTTCAACGTAATAAATTTACGGATGAGAAATGTCTCCATGCTCAAATAGACAAGTTTTGGATATATAGAACAGTTTCAAAGCAATGCGGCCTTGATTCTAATCAAAATGCGAAGAAATCCTTCCTAGAGCTTAACCAACTAACCCGAAATGTCTCCCAAGCAAGAGGAACATCTTTGTCAACTGCGACGGCCCCTCCCCCGCCATTGTCAGCAGAAACGTATTTCTTCCCACTCACTGATTTAAGTTGGATCTCTGTTCCATCCTACAATGCAACAACCACAAACTAATAACCGCTATGCACCATTCAACATACAATAACACACACACACACACACACACACTTACAAGCATGTCACTGTTGGGAATGTCATCAAACAGAGAAGGCTTAATCCAACCCTCAATCACCAACCATCCACCTAAATTTACTCCTCGTACTCTCGAATTACCATGCACTCCCTCAACTTCATTCACAAATTCCACAAGATAAACGACAAATCACATTCAAAATTACCTTTTATAAGTAGCAAAACCAAAAAGAATGAAAAGAAGATCAAGAATGTAATAGGGTTGCAGAGATAACCTGAAAATCCAAGTGAAAATGAGAGGCCTACACACAGCAGAAACAAGAAACCCCATTTGCACAGAGCTATCTCCATCAACAAGACAAGGCTCAATTCTTCAATTCTTGAAAAATGCACAACCCATCTGCAATACAAAGTGTTAGACGGAGAGTTGTCAACTTGAAAAGAGAGAGAGAGAGAGAGAGAGAGAGAGAGAGAGAGAAGGAAGGAAGGAATTCAGGTAATTCCTTGCTTAAAGCGCAAACGATACCCAAAGACTAGACGGTTATAAAATGGAGATCTCCATTGTACATGGGAATTTGGAAAGCTTAAAAAGGGCATTTTTACAAAGCTCAGGCAATCTTGAGTGAAGAACAAGACAAAACCCAACTGGTTTGTAAATTACACTTAGCAATATTAAAACGCAAGAAGAAAAGAACAATCGATATTCAATTTATAAAGAAAGAAAATAAAAGTACAACCAACCCTCCTAAAACTGATGAGGCTTCCTTATTTTCTGTCCGGAAAATACCGAGAAAGTTGTTAGCATTCTAAATAATAATAATAAGAAGAAGAAGGAGAAGAATAGAATCATACTTTATGTTGTGACAAGAAGAAGAAGAATAGAATCATACTTTATATTGTATCTTCTTATTATTATTATTATACAATACAAAGTATCATAATTCAAAAAATATAACTAAGATTTTTTAATATGTATAATAATAATAATAATAATAATAATAATAATAATAATAATAATAATAATAATAATAATAATAATAATAATAATAGTTTGTATTTCGATAAAATAATAAAAAATATTAAATATATAAGTAGTGTAAGAATTTCGAGACGGCAAAAAAAGAATGTCTAAAATTTGCTAGGAAATAAAAATCCTAAAATATTGCATTACTTTCCTTGTTTTCAGGATTATTTTTACATTTCTTATTTTGTCAAAATACAATTAAATACATGAATTTAAAATTTTGAAATCGGATTACTTTATTAGAATTGAATTCTTGTCAAATAAACGGGTTCATAGAACTAAGGTCTACGTTAAAATCTCTCTAGAAAAAGTCCGAAGGGATAAGCTCTCTACATTCAATTAACTTCTATAAAAAAAATATGGCACAAGAAGGAATAATCTCATAATATTTTTTTCATTTAACTGTATCGTATTAAGAATTTCATTAACATTTTCATCACTTATATGATCATGAAATAATTAACTTCTAAACATGTTTGGCGATATTGCAGTACCATAACGACAATCCGACATCATAGTACTTGCACTAGTAAAAGTTTGTAAAAGAGGAGCTGACTATTCGATTCACTAATTAATTGGACTCGACCGTTGCTTTCTTCTGTAATAAGGCACGTGACTATTGAAGCATAAAGATGGACCTCCGTTATTTTATATGTTGAAGTCCACCTACTCTTTATATCTAGATAAATAATTTTAAATATTATTTGTACTTTCACTACTTTTCCATATTTTGAAGTCTAACGGATGATGAAGAAATACATGATGAGCACTTTTGTATAACAATAAGATCTGTATGAGCTCTAACACTTAGCAATATTTCATTCCTAGACTGGGTAGAGCCTGGATTTTGAGAAAAGCCCATTTTGGACCCAATTAACTCGGCTCTCTAAATCCAACTATTACGTGGGGCGGTTTT
This sequence comes from Salvia rosmarinus, assembly GCA_036937905.1. Classification (NCBI taxonomy): domain Eukaryota; kingdom Viridiplantae; phylum Streptophyta; class Magnoliopsida; order Lamiales; family Lamiaceae; genus Salvia; species Salvia rosmarinus. The sequence continues at coordinate 13,143 of JAODLM010000200.1, forward strand.
TAATTGGGTTCATATTTAACCCATATATACTGATCTGAGCTAGATTAAGAAGTTGAGAGGGTCATTGCCTATTGCCTCTAAGAAGTCATGATTCTGATGATGAAAATCTCACACTACAGTTGCTAGGGACTCGATCCTTAATCCTTAACTCATTGCTCTAAATCTAATAGCCATTCATCAACTAAGCTAAGCCCGTGTGACTACAATTAACAGCTCTAGTCTAAGATAAGCAGTTCTACGTTCAATTCGACTGACTAGCATTGCTAACAAATGTATAATTGATTACATAACTAGAGGCATTCCAGGAAAAGCTTTGGCATGAAAAGTTTGTTTCCATTTTCATGCAAAGTCAATTTGTAATTTTTGTTTATAGAAAAAGACCAAAATGGTATATTCATATGTAATTTTGGCTTTAGAGTTGATTCAACTTGCATGTACTCTTCCAGAAAATGTTCTTCCACATTAGTAATAAGATAGCAAAATTGTCTTTTCAAGCTAAAATAATTGGTGAAAATGGGTTTCATGACAACTAAGAAGGTAGCAATTTCAACATATTTAAGCTGTAAACCAAAGACAGGAAACTTCATACTTTTCAATTTTGGAAGATGATCACATCAACTTCAAAACAAATCATATTTTAGGTCTACACGTGTAAATCGGTATTTTTTAAATGAATTGTTTGGTAACCAGCCAAGCAATTCATTAACCTTTCTTTAAGCAATAGGTACGATTACATCCCATTAATCTCGTGAATATTCAATGTCGATCATAAAAGTTGATAATTAATCATTATCTTGTTTGACGTATTGATCCACACTAATTTCTAAGTTGATTGTGAAAATAATAAAATTTTCAAAGTATGCCAGGTTCGATGCATGTAACATGTTGACATATTTGCGTGTGAAGACACGTTAGAGTTTAACAGGCGATCCAAATTGACTTCGTTTAGTATGATGTATGAGAATGATATTTGTTGAAATAAAAAAAATATTAATAAATTTTTATCGAGCCTATAAGTGTATGATTCTATATGAATACACAACAAATATATTATATATTATTCACGAATTCGGGAAGTAGGTCATAATTGAATAAAAACTACAAAGTATAAATCATTTAAAAAATAAACTAAAATTACCGTCATAAACTATAAAGATAATACTCAGAACTTTTTGCGGCTTTGGACAAAACTTTTAACTCTTCTGAGAACATAAAACTTTTAACTGTACTTCTTGTTTTAGATAAGCTTTTAACTGCCCCTAAAGATATATGGATGAATCATAAATATGGAAATGCAAGTAGATGACCACACGCTCACAAACAGTACTGGGACTTGCACAATTTAATTTCGTATTTCGTGTTTCGTGTATGTTCGATCGCGTATATTATTAATTGTGAGTAATTATATGTGTATATTACTGTATATATAAAATGTGTTAGAAAGATACGAGATTAAAATAAAATAAAATTGACAAATTTGATTGCTTTTAGAATATTTTTCCAGATTCTCCATTTGATCTAAACTAATAAATTCTCTTGTAGTTTCTAGGAGCATCCTTTATATATGTTGATCTAAATTTTGCTTCTTTTTGTGTCACATCAACATTTTATTAATATCTTCCTCACATCTAAACTTCCTCCATTATAATACAGTACTTCTTCAAATTTCATTGTTATAACACCAATCATTTTTATTTATATTATATTTACACACGTTATAAATTATTAATGATCTTGTAGTTTCTAAGAGCATCCTTTATGACGCTCCAAATTTTGCTTCTTTCTGTTATGCTACATCAATATCTTGCTCGTATCTTACTCAATCCAAACTTCTTTTATTATAATATTTCCCCAAATATTAATTTATTTTAATGGACCACATTGTTATAGCACCAATCATTTTTACTTATAGCACCAATCACTTTTACTTATTTTATATTTATACATTTTATATATCTTGATTTTTGTATATATATTTAACTTGAATAAAATTTAAAGTTATGTTAACGAATTGGTCCGTCTAAATAATATGCTAAAATAAATACATTATGCTAAAATGCTAAGAATAAAAATTAATTTTTGTATAAAAGTTGGATTCAAAACAAAAGAGAAGGAAGAAAAAGAAAAACTCTCACTTGGACAAGAAAAAATAAATAAAAGAAACATAAATCAAAACAAAATCCAGTTTGAAAAATAAAGACAATAAATAAAACAAATCCGTGCGAAAAAAAGAAGAAGAAATAATTAACTAATGCAACATATATTATCAAAGGAAGTGAGTGAAGCGGTGCGACTAGGGATGCTTATTGGATCGATTTCGGTTAATCGAAACCGAAATTCTCCAAATCCAGTAACCGATACCGAAATCGATCGGTTAATCGGTTCAGTTATTAGATAACCGAAATTATCCAAATTAAATTTCTTTATTTACTTATTTGACTAATTTGACTAATTTTTAATTTAATAATAATAATAAATAATAATTATTATTATTTGAATCTAATTAAATTATTTTTAATTTAATAATAATAAATTAATAATTATTATAATTTCGGTTATTCGGATATATCTATTCGGTTATCGATATACCCGATAACTGAAATTAATCTTAAACCACTAATCGATACTGATCCAATAACTGAATTAATCATTTATTGGATACCGATAACCGATCGATATCGGTTAGGTTCAATAATAATAACCAATATTCAATATCGGTTTGATCACCCATAGGTGCGACCTACAAAAACCCTTCCCCAATCTCACCCACCCCTTGAGTGCAACACACGCGCCCTCAATTGCAGCTCTGCGTGTGATTTACAAATTACACCCGAAGTTGATCATGGGAAAGTAATTTTGTTTTTCCTCTCGTCTCTATTCCCTTTGTTCCTCACTTTTTTTCTTCCACTATTATACTTTCCCACTTCTTCCCCAAATTAAGATTGCTCTAAGCATAGTTATATATGTTAGGTATACTCATTCAGCGCAAACATAAATTATGGAAAGTGAAGGACAATTTGCGGTAGATAATCGAATAATTAAGACAAGTCCTAATTAAGACGAAATAGATAAATCAGTTAATAATCGAATTTATGTGATTAAGATGGGAGACGTCAACCCGAGGCAGATTGATTGTAGACTTTAATTGGTAACGAATCTCTAAGAAAATGAAGTTTAAGATACAAACAATATTTTGCAAGCTAGTTTAGTTAAAATTAATTAGCACTTATTGCCTTTTTAAATACGATATGTGGATGTAAACAAGTGACAATAATTTAATCATTATAACAAATATTTTGTATTAAGATTGAAGTAAAAAGACAAATAAAAGAAATGTTGAGTATAACTTTCGAATATTAAATCAAAACACATTCCAAAAAGCAAGTAATGAAGTTTGAAAATCATGTAACGAAGAAAATTTTAGTTATTCGGATCAACCTACTCGATTTTTGGGCCAACCCGTGTTCAGACTATATTCGTCCAACTTTATCGGATTGTGTGTTTTACAATTTCGGGCGATAAATTTTAAGCTTTAATCATATGTAGTTGTCGGTCTATTCAGATCAATCATAAGTTCAGACTAAATTGACATCCGTAATAGCAAAAAATATTTGTGTGTGTGTGTTGGCCTAGTGGTAGAGTGGTTAATGCCCGAGGCCAAAGGTCTCGGGTTCGAGTCCACCGTGACGCAGCGTTTAAAATTTCTGTATTAATTGACCAAAAAAAAAAAAAATTCGGTAAAAACTTAAAGAATATTTGTTAAAAGATATGTCGCTAAATTCAAGAGCTCTATGTTAAATTATTTGTTGGAAAATAGTCTCATCTAAGACTGTTCATTTCTTTTCGAAATGGTTATTTAGGAGAAGGGTATAAAGTGATAAAAAGTAGGTAGGTCACACAACTTTTGAAGAGATAATTATTTCCTAAAAAGAAAACAGATCATCTTAGGTGAGATAACCTAAAAAGGAAATACATGTCACTTGGATGAGACAGGGGAAGTATTTCTTTAGTAAATTGAAATATTCACTATCGCTAAAAAAGTTAGAAAGTACTGATATAGAAAATACTGCTACTAAAAAAAATTAGGACGTATTTTAATGATTGACCATTAAAAAGTTTACTCAATTATAAATTTTGAAATATATATTATACAGTACTGTTATATGACATATTTTATTAGGGGTATAGTTGTCACGACCCGACTACCTAATCAGGTAATTAGGCCGTGACTCGGGTTAAGAAGGATAATATAGAGTTCAAGAAAGAATGATTCTTGGTCCTCAAATCATAATAAGGAATCAAAGAGGAAAAACAACAGTTGAGGACGAATAATCACAAGGAATATTCAATAATAAGGATGAACTTAATTAAGATAACCAAATTGGAAATTTGGAAATCACTATTTATTAAGCAACAACCCAAGTATCATGAAAATTTTTCAACAACGAACATGTGAAATCCTTGTGAAGAGTACCATCAATTCAACTCAACAAAACTTAAAGGTAAGTAGAGGCCAAAGTTCGACAACGGAAAACGTGGTTGAGAATCATGTATGAAGACATAATTCTCCGGGCAATAAACACGACCAAACAATTAAACAACCTCAAAGATGAATCAACATTTAGAGAAGCTCCTTTGACAAGATTCGATTCCAAAGATTTTCTCTCCAACCAACCCGCATATTTAGGAATATATGTATGTGAGTACAAAATGCACTCGGTGGTATACGCCAAAACATAAAGATAAACTTTGCCCTTAGGGCTATAAACTCGACTTGCCATAACATGTACTTTCATAAATAAATATTTTCGCTTTCATATCATCATAATATCATATGCATATGCATGTATCATGTTTGCATGCAACTTTCTTCTCTCCTTCCCATATCCACGGATTCTTTTCGCATGTTGAGAAGTAGGCCTCTTCTCAAACACATTTATATCACATACCCGAGTTGGACCCGAAGGTTCTCAACTACGGTCATACCCGACGTCGGTAAATTCTTTCTTTTTCTTTCTTTCTTTTCTTTCTTTCCCGTGGATAGGTAGTGCATCATGCTTATGCTCATGCTCAAAACATTGGTAAGTCAATCAACTTTTCAAATCAATGCATATCATAAATCTCATGTCATCTTTCATGCATAATCATATCATATCATTTGAAAACATTTAAAAGCATAAGCATATTATTATAGAAAATACATATACCCACCTGGATGTTCCTTAGAGCTAAGGAACTAATTCTCAATTCCAATTCTTTCTTTATCCCATTTGGACCATCAATCCACATAAAACGGCATAAAAGCCTATCAAGACCAAACAAGAACATTAATCGTCTTAGTTGTCGACACGACCATATCTTCTCGATATCAAATCTAAGATGCTATGGTCTATCAAAACTCGGGTCATTGCATCCTCTAACATCTTATTAACAAACAAATTCTATCTAAATTTCGGCAGCGTAACGTTATAAAACGCATCGCCAAATCAACACCAGATCAACCAAACATAGCCCAAACTCCATCAATTCATCACCATATGTCTCAATATGCATAGGAAACTCAACAACAAGCTTCAATCATCTCATCTTAGCCAATAACCGAAAATCCCCTTAATACGTCAGTTAAGGTCTAACGTCGAAAATTCACGTGAGACGTCATCTAACACCAACGAACCTATATACATGCTCAACTATCATTAAATATCATCATTTTATCAATAAAACATAAAGATCAAAGCTTTGGTTTTGAAAACTAATTTTCGCCGACAAACTAAAATTTTACCGTTTTTGAATACGTCGGCGGAAAAATCCGAATAAATCATTTTAGGCTTTATTCATATCATAGAATCCAAATATGAAGTCAAAATGATCAAATAAAATCAAAAAATCCAACATTATAACACTTAGGGTTTCGGCCCTTTTAGAAAAATTTGTATAGTTTCGATTTCAAACGTTTTTCTTGTTCCAAACACGTTTATATCAATCCAATAACTCATATATAAAGGAAATTCAATCATAACATCATCATAATTTCAAGATCAAGCATGCCCTTTTTCGAAATTTACATGAAATTATAAAACAATAACATATATTTACAAATTCAACGTTAAACAATACGTAGACGTCGAATCTATCAATATATCCATAAATAATCAACAAAACATAATCCATCCTAACTATTGCAATAGGACCGAAAATATGCTAAGAACATAAGAGCATGTTTGTAAAAATTTAAAACCGTAGAGGTGTTCTCGGTACGAGATTATACCTCTATTCGAAGGCCGATCGAAAATTCAACGGCCGGATCTTCCTATTTTCTCTCAATTTTTTCGAAAATTTGCTGTGTGTGCGTGAGTTTGGCTGAAAATTGAAGAAGAAAATGGTTCAAAAGTATACTTATATAATTAATAAGGGTAAAATAGTAATTTCACATTATAAATTAATTTTTCTTTTATTTTTCCAAAACATAATGGTGCCAACACACCATTTTCTAGAGAATTCCATAAAATAATTCCATATTTTATTTTTGAATTTTCGGAATTAATAAAAATAATAATAATAATATTGTATTTTCATGTAATTTTCCAAAATATGCTAGAAAATTCCATAATTAATTCCCAAAAATTCCAAAATTGAATCTTATTTTCTTAACACCTTAAACTCATAATTTTCATCAATATTAAGTTCCAAAACTATAAAATATATAATAGGAACTCACTTTATAAAATAGAGATTAAATTTATTTTATGCAAATAATGGAATTAAATATTCCATTTATTCTTAAATCCTTCAAAATCACTTTCTAAATTTTTCCATCATCAAATATCATTAAATATAATAATTAAAATTATTTTTGACCTTAAAACCATTTTAAATATTTTGCTCTTCATCCGAGCTTGATCGGCAAACGCCGACGCCACAAAACGTAGATTTTAAATTCTCGATTTTCAAATCAAGACTTATTTGAGCATGTATATATCATCTTAAGACCCTTGGAATCTAGGTCTTCTTATCCTAAATAAGATCTAAGGATCTTATCTCAAATTCCATCTCTAATCTGTCTCGATTCTACCAAATTATATCGTCTCAACTAGAAGCTTAACACAAAAGCTTCTACTTAAACAAATCCTTCATAAGGATGCAATGCCCTTCTTATTAAGCTCTTAATCATGAGCTAATCTCATACGTAAATACGGGTATTACATTCATTCTTACAAAAATTTCGTCCTCGAAATTTTTACGTCAGCAAAAGCTCAGAATATATCCTTCTCATCTGATCTTTAACTTCCATATCGATTTAAGACGCATTCTGGCTTTCTTTCATAACTTAAATCTTGTTCGCGAACCTTTGTTCTCTTGAGATATAATGTGTTTTGGATTAAACACATATCTTCATAACTGCGACATATAGAGCACATCGCGAATATTTTCGAATCTCAGAGCAAATGCTAATCTGTAGACGACTAGGCAATCTTTCTTGAATCTCGTATAATTCGATACATCTCGATAACTTCTTGGATTCTTTTCTTTACTCGTCGTACTATTACGACAATCTCTTTAATCGTTTCTGATCCAAGCACTTTCTTCTTCATATACGTTTTAACTAAAACGTCAATCTACAACTTCTGTTGTAGAAAACTTTGTAGAGCGCCATATAAATCTTGGTTCTGATCTTGTCTCCTAACGTCTGGATGGTCCATTTAAATTGACCATCTATTGCGGGTAGAAAGCTGTACTGAAATTCAATCTTGTATTCATCTTTATAATAAACTCGTCCAACACGAGATGTAAACTTGGAGTCTCTGTTCGAGATGATTGAGACGAGCACTTCATGTAAATGTACTATCTCTCGACGTACACTTGAGCTAACTTGTCAGCTTCGTACGTGATAGAGATCAGAATAACATAAGCGTTCTTCGTGAGTCGATTGATTGTCACCCACGCTTCGAGTTGGGTAACTAACACGTATATCTTCTCATCCTTTTAATTGCATAAAGAACATCACAATCGATATGTAGAAGTCACGATCATATACTGCGACAACTTTCTTTCTTTGCTTCATGCTTGTAAACTAAATTTCTTTCTATTTACAGAATCCCGAGGTATACTTTTCATACGATTCTTCCTTGAATTGCTTCCACATAAAATTCTTTAATTGCCGAAAGAAAGAACTTTCTGACGTAATCTTCATCCGAAAATTGTTGATCCTTCAACATCAACGATATACATAGAAGATATTTTTGATCAGAGTTCTCCAGAACTTGCAAACTCACTCAATGAAACGAACTCATTTCAGTTGGGTTATCAACTTCATCAAAGGATAAAGCATTTGAGACAGAAAATTCTGCCATTCTACAATTGGTTTAAGGGTGAGAAAGTACAAGTAAATCTTGAAAAGAATTGTACTTTCTTATTCTTTCAGATTGAAGATTTCTTCTTCTGGGTGACATACTGCATTGCAAATGAATACCAACTGCAGTATATCTTGCTTATCAATAACAGGATAAAGGTTTTCAATCAACAAACAAACTCAGATCTCAAAGGTCTTCAAAATTGCTTATCACAAAGTTATGATGTGAAATGGAACCGTTGGATAGCAAAATGATCGTATAGATATCAAGGAAATGAATTTGTCTCTCTGAGGACTTTCACAAAACAAAGAATAACTTTGTCATCTGGGTTTTGTATATGGATGCTTGGATATCTCTGGAAAACACATCCGATACGATCTATGACTATCAGCTTCCATTCTGTCCCCAAAAGGTTATCTTCAAAAGGAACTTGGCCGATATCCAGGGTTATGACTGTGTTGTGCCAACAACTGATACAACTTGAGTTCATACACAAAAATTTTGAGACACTTGGGTCTCGATAAACTAACTTGATTCTTTGCTTAATTTCCAAAGGAAAAGTCTTGGAAACATAATAAAATAAAATGAACTGAATCGATGTAGGAATCTCAAGAGGTGCGAAAGGCTGATCGCTTTAATCTAAATCAATAAGGGCAATTTCAATATTGATTTAAGAGTAATCAAATTGTACAAGATCTATATCAGATTCAAGCATAACTAGCTGAGCATTTGATAAGGAAGACACTATTTTAGAATAAGGTGCTAGTATCATGCTCAGGCGTAAAAGAATCAACATCTATGGTATTAAGATTTTCACCATCATCATTCTCAAATGGAGAAGGAAAAATTTTCAATCAACCGAAGCTGATGAACAACTGAGATAGATTTAGGAATAGGGAAAAATGAATCAGAAGGAGGGGTTCTGAGTATACGAAATATTGAAATTTGATGGTAGTTAGGAGTCTGGGAAATCAACTTGATTAAAACAACAAAACCAGACTCAATATAATCAATGGCAACAGCAACAACCCAATCTTGTCACTCTTTAGGAAATAAAGAGATCAATTGAAATTTATTATCAAATCTCGATACGTCTTGCTCAAACGTCTCTTTCCACAATCGATGGAATCAAACAAGAAATTCGTCCAAGGTATACTGCTCATCTGATGCATATATATGGAAATTCTATTTGATCATTGCTGATGAATATAAACGAACGACGAAAAACGTCATGACGACAACGAGATAACAATATCAGGACGACGATTAATAAGTCGTACTCTTCCGAACTATCTGCACGATCTTCGTCATCCTAATAAAGAATGCTCGAACTTTTCCTGAAACATACTCGTTTTGCTTTGCCTTCTTTTCTCATATTTCTTCCAACTCTAGCTCATAGAGGAATAACTCCTTTCAATCATACATTGCTATATAGCAATTCATTCAATGAGACGTATACTCAATCATCATCTATCATAATCATAAACATAAGCTTTTACCTGGTGAGCTAGAGATGACGGAATCGAATGCTGAGCTTCTCTCAAGAACAATTATGTCGTTAACTCATTTTCTCAAATCAGAATCAACAACTGATTCCATAACTCTTATTCTTAAGATAGAGTCAAACAACTGACTTATAACTCACATTCTCAAATAGAATCATCTCAAAAAAATTCACATGTTCAAGGTGCACAATCTGCACAAGACTCTCAAAGATTCATAAGGATTTACAAAGATTCATAACTCAGAATTGTAAAACTGTGCACAAAGTGCACAAATTCGCAAAGATTTCACAGGTTCAGAATTCAAAACAGCTCTGATACCATTCTGTCACGACCCGACTACCTAATCAGGTAATTAGGCCGTGACTCGGGGTTAAGAAGGATAATATAGAGTTCAGCAAAGAATGATTCTTGGTCCTCAAATCATAATAAGGAATCAAAAGAGGAAAAACAACAGTTGAGGACGAATAATCACAAGGAATATTCAATAATAAGGATGAACTTAATTAAGATAACCAAATTGGAAATTTGGAAATCACTATTTATTAAGCAACAACCTGAAGTATCATGAAAATTTTTCAACAACGAACATGTGAAATCCTTGTGAAGAGTACCATCAATTCAACTCAACAAAACTTAAAGGTAAGTAGAGGCCAAAGTTCGACAACGGAAAACGTGGTTGAGAATCATGTATGAAGACATAATTCTCTGGGCAATAAACATGACCAAACAATTAAACAACCTCAGCATGAATCAACATTTAGAGAAGCTCCTTTGCACAGCATTCGATTCCAGCATTTTCTCTCCAGCTCAACCTGCATATTTAGGAATATATGCAGGGCGTGAGTACAAAAATGCACTCAGTGGGTATACGCCAAAAACATAAAGATAAACTTTGCCCTTAGGGCTATAAACTTGACTTGCCATAACATGTACTTTCATAAATAAATATTTTCTTGCTTTCATATCATCATAATATCATATGCATATGCATGTATCATGTTTGCATGCAACTTTCTTCTCTCCTTCCCATATCCACGGATTCTTTCTGCATGTTGAGAAGTAGGCCTTCTTCTCAAACACATTTATATCACATACCCGAGTTGGACCCGAAGGTTCTCAACTACGGTCATACCCGACGTCGGTAAATTCTTTCTTTTCTTTCTTTCTTTCTTTCTTTCCGTGGATAGGTAGTGCATCATGCTTATGCTCATGCTCAAAACATTGGTAAGTCAATCAACTTTTCAAATCAATGCATATCATAAATCTCATGTCATCTTTCATGCATAATCATATCATATCATTTGAAAACATTTAAAAGCATAAGCATATTATTATAGAAAATACATATACCACCGGATGTTCCTTAGAGCTAAGGAACTAATTCTCAATTCCAATTCTTTCTTTATCCCATTTGGACCATCAATCCACATAAACGGCATAAAAGCCTATCAAGACCAAACAAGAACATTAATCGTCTTAGTTGTCGACACGACCATATCTTCTCGATATCAAATCTAAGATGCTATGGTCTATCAAAACTCGGTCATTGCATCCTCTAACATCTTATTAACAAACAAATTTATCTAAATTTCTAACAGAACGTTATAAAACGATCGCCAAATCAACACCGATCAACCAAACATAGCCCAAACTCCATCAATTCATCACCATATGTCTCAATATGCATAGGAAACTCAACAACAAGCTTCAATCATCTCATCTTAGCCAATAACCGAAAATCCCTTAATACGCCGCTTAAGGTCTAACGTCGAAAATTCACGTGAGACGCCATCTAACACCAACGAACCTATATACATGCTCAACTATCATTAAATATCATCATTTTATCAATAAAACATAAAGATCAAAGCTTTGGTTTTGAAAACTAATTTTCGCCGACAAACTAAAATTTTACCGTTTTTGAATACGTCATGGAAAATCCGAATAAATCATTTTAGGCTTTATTCATATCATAGAATCCAAATATGAAGTCAAAATGATCAAATAAAATCAAAAATCCAACATTATAACACTTAGGGTTTCGCCCTTTAGAAAAATTTGTATAGTTTCGATTTCAAACGTTTTTCTTGTTCCAAACACGCTTATATCAATCCAATAACTCATATATAAAGGAAATTCAATCATAACATCATCATAATTTCAAGATCAAGCATGCCCTTTTCGAAATTTACATGAAATTATAAACAATAACATATATTTACAAATTCAACGTTAAACAATACGTAGACGTCGAATCTATCAATATATCCATAAATAATCAACAAAACATAATCCATCCTAACTATTGCAATAGGACCGAAAATATGCTAAGAACATAAGAGCATGTTTGTAAAAATTTAAAACCGTAGAGGTGTTCTCGGTACGAGATTATACCTCTATTCGAAGGCCGATCGAAAATTCAACGGCCGGATCTTCCTATTTTTCTCTCAATTTTTTCGAAAATTTGCTGTGTGTGTGCGTGAGTTTGGCTGAAAAATTGAAGAAGAAAATGGTTCAAAAGTATACTTATATAATTAATAAGGGTAAAATAGTAATTTCACATTATAAATTAATTTTTCTTTTATTTTTCCAAAACATAATGGTGCCAACACACCATTTTCTAGAGAATTCCATAAAATAATTCCCATATTTTATTTTTGAATTTTCGGAATTAATAAAAATAATAATAATAATATTGTATTTTCATGTAATTTTCCAAAATATGCTAGAAAATTCCATAATTAATTCCCAAAAATTCCAAAATTGAATCTTATTTTCTTAACACCTTAAACTCATAATTTTCATCAATATTAAGTTCCAAAACTATAAAATATATAATAGGAACTCACTTTATAAAAATAGAGATTAAATTCTATTTTATGCAAATAATGGAATTAAATATTCCATTTATTCTTAAATCCTTCAAAATCACTTTCTAAATTTTTCCATCATCAAATATCATTAAAATATAATAATTAAAATTATTTTTGACCTTAAAAACCATTTTAAATATTTTGCTCTTCATCCGAGCTTGATCGGCAAACGCCGACGTCACAAAAACGTAGATTTTTAAATTCTCGATTTTCTGAAATCAAGACTTATTTGAGCATGTATATATCATCTTAAGACCCTTGGAATCTAGGTCTTCTTATCCTAAATAAGATCTAAGGATCTTATCTCAAATTCCATCTCTAATCTGTCTCAATTCTGCCGAAATTCTATCGTCTCAACTAGAAGCTTAACACAAAAGCTTCTACTTAAACAAATCCTTCATAAGGATGCAATGCCCTTCTTATTAAGCTCTTAATCATGAGCTAATCTCTGTTACAGAAATACGGGGTATTACAATAGTATAGAAAATATTGCTACTAAAAATATTTAGGACGTATTTTAACGATTGACCATTGAAAAATTTACACAAATATAAATTTATGAAAAAATATTAGACAGTAATTTTATATAACATGTTTATTAGGGGTACATCAAAATTGTTAATGCATGTATAAATTTCATATATTAATAACAGTGATTGTGAGCAGCTAGTTATCTTACTTAACAAATATATATGGTACATAAAAAGACTTCAATTACTATAAATTGTTATTTTTTTAATATATTCCATTCCAAATTCATCTCTTTTCAATTTTCTCACTTTAACTCACAATTCTTTTTCTAACTTATAAGCTCAATTATCCAAATATTTAGATAACTTATTGTTAGAGTATGGAGCCTGAATGGACTATACATTCAAACCCGATCTCGATGATCCAAATTTTTGGGCTTATGTTTTTGGGGTCAGTGAAACCCTAATGGGCTTAGGGTTAGAATTTGGTTATTGTCTATTTAATAGTCGCTTCTCCATGTAATATGTATCCGAAACATATAGTGAAATTATTGGCTTTGCATCGCCCCCAGACGTAGTCGCAAGATGAACTGAGTAAATAATTCTTGTGTTCTTTATTTTTCTGTCATGAGTGTAGTTTGTGTTTTTCGCAACACTTATAAGTTCTTGACACATTTACATTATAAGCTCTGAGACCTTATAAGGTCTCTAAAATAAATTTAGCCAAAACCTTCTTAGTTTTTTTTTGGATAAATAAAACTATATTCGATCACGCATAAGGGTGCGTGCAACCTATAAAAGAAACAACGTTCAACATAAACAAAGCCAAAAATAGAATCAAAGCAACTCAAGACAAGACGATGGATTACAAATCCAATCTCATATGCTAAAACAAGCAGTGATATGGAGCAAATTTGAAATCCAGAACCAAAATCTTGTTTAATAATCTCGATTAAATCCTCGTAACAGTTTGAAGTATTCTTGAACACCATCCTATTTTGATGAATTCATAAAATTCCAAACAACACAAATCCACAAGACTTCCCACCACTCCAATGATCATGCCTTCCTTGCAAATCCCAGATGTTACTTAAGGTGACAAATATGATTGAAATGCCAACACAATTTAGACCAAACCAACTATAGCAGTTACTCCAAACCTTATGAGCAAAGAAATAGGAAAAGAAAAGATGCTCAATAGAGTCACAATGAATCAAACAAAATGGGCACTTGTCATCTTCAAACTCCCTTAGCACCTCCCATTTTCAATAGATTTTGTCGAGTCGTAATCCTGTTTAGAAGAAGTTTCCAACAAAAGTTGCAGCTTTGCTTGGAGTGAGTTTGCACAAAATATTTTCAAAATTCCATGTGAATAACTACCTTCACTCGTTTTCTTTTCAATATCCTTTGGTGATTTTTTGGGTCTTAATTATATAATAAATTTAAGTTAGAAAATAAAACCCATATACTGAATTCTGAATATGCAAATTACCCACACCGTTCCTTATCTGTCCTCTTATAATTATTATTGATTCATAAATCACGTCTTATGTTGATATACCTTGAATCTAACTCCTGCTTCGCAGAGTTAGTCGGACAGTATTGAGCCTGAATATACGTATTGGGTTGAACCCATTTGGTGCATTCTCTTTTTAATATAGATGGTATTTGAGAGCTATAATCTATAACTCTAGTCTACTAATTAAAATTTGTTCTCATTTTCTGTCCGTGAATGTAGTCAACTCATTATTGGTGAACCATGCAAATTTAGGTTTTCTTTACGTTGCTCAATAATTCTAATCCGTTACAACATCTTAATATATTGAAAGCAATTTCTACAATTAGGACGATTAATAACAATCCGCGTAACTTTAAAAAAAAGACTCAAAACTCATGACAAAAAAGAAGTGGATCCCTATCCATTTTAGGCATTTATACTAAATGTTCAAAGCGAAACTGAAAATCAACCTTTTATCTTAGCTGATAGCGACAAGAAACATTTTTCTACAAAATATTGAACAAGGACAACTGGATATTACATAAAAATATTTTTCGTGATAATATTTTTTAATCTCCTTAATTAATTCTTCGTTACATACTTACATGTATAAGATGACAAAAGCTATTTAGGGACTTCTTTTGTTGAAAATAATCATTAATGAGCAGTTAATTAATCTAAGACATCTGGATATGGATGGAAGTAGACTAGGCTTTTTAGTAGTGTTTACTCAAAGTCTATGCTTCTCCAGGTTGTTAATTAACCTTTATCTGTTGCAGAAGAAGAAAAATATGAAGATGCATGCATGTTAACAACACCTAATTAATTACCTTTTGCTAATGAGCAGAGTAATTAAAGTCAGTGTTTTGAATAGTCGTAGTTTTCGAAAGTAGAATTTATGATATCATATTTATTTTGAAGACATAATCGTTTCCAAATGCATACTTTGAAAATAAATACATATTTATTTTGAAGACATAATATGTTTTGTGCATATTCATACCAAGTACGAATAGGGAAAGACTTTATTTTTTCTTAACGTGGTTTTTTTTTGTGTAATTTGTAAATTATTGCACGATTAATGGATTTTACCCAATGCATACTTTGAAAAGTGGCTGTGAGTTTTTTCTCAATCATAAAATAAGGGGAATTTAGAAAAAGAAAAGAAAAGGAAAAGCTTTAAATTAGAAATTTAGTTACAATAATAAGTTTGACCTTGGATTTTACTCGTTATACGATCGCCCTTCAATTAGAGGCCAATAAATAAAGACTTTAATGTAGTAATTAGGGTTTAGGCTCAAAACCCTAACCCAAGTTATTGCTTTATATATTACCCGCCCACCAGCTGTAAATATCCTTCATTTATTTCCGGGAATTTGGTGACTAATTGTTATCTTTCAATAGTAATTCAATGTGGTGGTTGAACTTGAATATACAAAGAAGTTCTTAGTTACTCCAGATCGATTTATATACTTGAATTATTATTTAAAAAGGGTTACTGGTGTATAAATATATTAATTTTGGATCAATTTTGGTTTTTTTTTACGAACTTTAAAAATTATCACAAAAATATATAAACTTAATCGCTTTAGTAGTTTTATCATGATTTCAAATTCAGACAAAATTAAATTTGACTTGTCATCTCAAAAATTTACAGTAGACAAAACGACTAGTGATACAAACGATACCGTAGAGAGATAATATCGATTGTTGTGATCCCAACGAGAACTAGACGATGAAACAAATGAGAATACATGATTCTTTTAATGAGGGTTGATGCTATGATCCCTAGAAATCAAGAAATCTGATTTATTTTGATGGAACGACGATATTTTATGTCCTCTTTCTGCGACATCATTTATACCATCGGTCGTTTTGTCCACGACAAATTTTCAAGATGTCAAGTCAGATTTAATTTGGCCTGAATTTGAAATTGTACGTGGTAAAACCATTAAAGTAATTAAGTTTGTGTATTTTGTGATAATTTTTAGAGTTTGTGGAAAAAATCAAAATGTACCAAAAATTAGTGTATTTATACGCCAATAACTATTTTTTTTTAAAAAGAGTGTATCCGTATCATACCGTTGTTTCTTTTCAATGTCTATCTGCAGCTGCGAAATACAGTCTGTATTTGTGTGTGTGTGTTGGCCTAGTGGTAGAGTGGTTAATGCCCGATGCCAAAGGTCTCGGGTTCGAGTCCACCGTGACGCAGCCTTTAAAATTTCTGTATTAAATTATAAAAAAAAAAAAAGAAATACAGTCTGTATTCTTCGACCTAAAAGACATCAATAAAGATTCAAACTAATAATCTTAAGTCATAAGAGCGTTTAATCAACTAACTAAAAGGGGTTTTACTATAATTTTTGAGGATAACCATCTTGTGAGTTTGGATTTGTTCAAAGGGGTTCACGTGTTGTGGGAAAGATTGTCGGATTTTCACAAGCCAATACAGAATAAAGTATTTAGTATGTCTTCTTAATAATGTTGGAATTTTGAGTTTTATATTTCTCTAGTTTTTAAATTACTTTCCATGTTATATGTGCTTCTTCACTGAAATATTTTAAGATTCAAATTTAGCCTAAATTATACAGGAAAAATATTGAAGAAGAGTAATTATAACTATATATCTTGATTCCTCTAATTTGTTGTACAAAGTTGCACCAAGTTCATATCTTTGATTTTATTAACAAGAAACTCAACCCTATCTCGTTAATTGTAAATTAAAGAGTTGCAATTATCCACTGCATGATATACGATATAAAATGTCACGTTGCACTAGAAGTTTATAAATCAATGCTTATCATCATAAATATATAAGTATATAAAATATACTAATGCAGATCATCATCTAATATTTTGTCAAATGTAAAATAATAAGAAGACATATATCACAAAGTTTTACATAAATGGCGATATATTTTGTGATTAATCACATAGCAACTTTAAATTCCCAAAATAAAATTTCAAGTAATCAAATTAGACAAATAAGTTTAGAACATAAAAGAAGCCGGCCGTTTGATTAGTTGACCAATTAACTTGACTGATTGAAGTTTCCCATTTAATTCTATTTCTATGGAGATAGCAGGAAACGAAGCCATTGAATCGTATTTTGCATTTCATATTCTATTTCATTAGAGCTTGTATTATTATTATTATGTTAACTGGATGATCCAACTGGATGATGAATCATCCAGTTAAACAAATTTAAAATATTTTTCTTAAAACAAGACTGAATGATCATTGCTGACAGTAGCTAGTCAAATAACTGGCAGTTCAGTACTGGTGTAAGTACTACTGATCAGTTCAGATAATGGATGTCTTGTACTAAGTGATATCAGTTAACAAACTTATTGACTGCTAAGGCAGCAAGTCAGTTAGATTGATAACTGATGTACGTGCAGAATGTGGTGGTTACTGTATTTGCCTTACCGAAAACTAAGATTCAATTCGAAAAACTTAGTCATAGTTTGACTAGTCAGTTTTCAGTTTAGATCTCTTCAGTGTCAAACGGATACTGATAGATGGTTTCAAAATTACACAGTACTGCTGATGTGTGCTACTGATGGCAGTTCAATAACATGCAATATTAAAGCAATATTGAAAGTAAATAACAAGTTTATTTTAACGTGATTCGGATAGATAAACTCTTACGTCCACGGACTGATTGCTCAATCAATCCACTAACTTCGGATTGGTCTTGTTTATGGGTACAAGATTAAACCTAGACACTGAGATAACCTTACAATATCCCTCATAACTTGATGTCCCTCCTATGCTTGTTGGTACTAGGAAACCCTAGTTGTTTTCAGGATGCAGTCGACTTAACCTCTAGTTTGCAGGTGCTAGAAATCAAGCTTTCAGCAACTGACACTTTGTCGCTTACTTGCTGAAACTTCTACTCAACTATGGGGCATTTTGTAGAGGGGTTTTTCAACTAGTGATCTGAGTTATCACATACGATAAACTCAGGATATCTAAGCTTAAGATATACAAAATGAATATCCTAGAAGCAAGGAAGTTTATGTTGAAATCTCGATCTGATAAGTATGTGTGAACTCTTGAGATTTACTGATACAATGATTACTTCATTCTTCGAAATTGCTTTTTGATTGACTTGGACTTTGATCTTGAATACTTTGAGATATCAATTGTGTAGTGTTTTCGATTACCTTCAAAAATTGAATTCTACACACACACACACACACACACACACCTCCCCCACACACACACACATATATATATATAAGGGAATAAGAATAGAGCCGTTGGAAGGACTACCATTCAAATCCTTCTATTTGTCGTCTGAATTCTTCCCTTTAAGAATCCTCGTACGTATTCTTACAAAGATCGCATCATTATATATTTTAGCTCTCTGAAATGTGGTATAACATATCAGGATCTTCTACAGATATGCTACCACACGTGGAGAGTCAAACACTCAATGCTTAAATTCTTCCGTGTTTCTTCAATTGAGTTGACTCTGTGTTTTGTCAGCATTGACTTTAGGTTGGACCAATCGAGGCTTCTTCTTTTTATCAGCAGTCTGGACTCCGTCTTTTGTCAGCTTCAAACACTTGAGTCAGCATGATGCATTCAGTTAGACCTAGATAGGTAGTCAGTTTTGACTTGATATAGCCAACATTGACTACTTATCTCCAGCTTTGACTATCGATAGGCAACTTTGACTCATGGTAGTCAACTTTGACTTTTGGTAGTCAGTTTTGACTTACGGTACCCAAATTGTTGCTTGTACTTAGTTTTGACTTTGCAAGGATAGTCTGTTGCCTAATATGACACTTAATCATATTCTGACTCATTTTCGTCAATCAGCGTTGTGTCTCGCCTTGATCTTGATTCGCCTTCTAACGTCAGCATTCAGTCTTCAACTTTACTCCAGTAGTTTTGATGATCAGCATTGCTTGTAATTCCATCTTCAGATATTAGTTGATCTTCCGCCGCCTTGATCGCGATTCTTGATTGAGCTTCATTAGTTGCGCTCATATCGATACTCCTATCGATATGACCGACTCAAGATCTTGCTTGAATTGCTTTAGTCTTGGGTCTGTCCAAGTTTGTAGTTCTCTTGCTGAAACCTGTAACAAAAACGACTAACTCCGAAACAAATCAGTAACATTAGTTACTTCAACAAGACAATCATCAAAGATTTTGGGATCTAATCAAAACATACAATTAAGATAGATTAATTCCTTATACTCAAGTATTTCCCAATATTCCCGATACTTAGGAATTTTTCCAACAATTTAACTATAATATAATTTTGGAGTTATATGTTGATACGATGCTTGTTTACTAGTTGTCAATAAATATTTCGTCGAACACTTTTACGGATAAAAGCCTTCCTATAAAAACATTCTCACGTATGTTCATATGATAATGCGCTAAAACTAAACAGGGAATGGATAAATTTGTTATATTAAAACTATTTGAAGATCCATCTATTTCCGTAAACTTTTATATATATATAGAGTTCGATGTACCACATTATCATTTGTGAGCATTTACGCTAATGCGCTAATGCGTAGTTCACGTTACCCCATTTTTATTTTTATTTTCTCTTATACCATAAAAAATTATGATGAGAATCATTAAATTTAATTATAAAATATATAAAAAATAAGGTCTAATTTATTAATTTTATTCCTCATTTTAAAGCTAAAAGATAAAAGATAAATTAGGTTTTTGTTTTATATGTAATTTATAAATTGATGATCCAAGTCATACATTCTAAGGCATAATAGAAAAAAAAGAAGCATAATGTGTACATGTGTTGGCTAGGTAGAGTGAATAATGCTCGAGGTCAGGTTTTGAGTTCAAGTCTACGGTAACACGATCTTTAAATTTCTGTAGTTAATTTACAAAAAAAAGAAAAAGAAAAAAAGCATAACGAAAACAGAAAAAGAAAAAGAAAAAGAAAAATGTGATTAATGTGAACTACACGTCAACCATGCTCTCAAATCGTGTATGATTTATTTTGTCATATATATATGACAAAAATTTGGATGAGCTCTGCCTTAAGCTTACCCTTATTTATTGTTAAAATAATTATATATTAATTATGGTAAGTAAGGATAATTACATTTTGTTAATTTATAATTAAATTTATTAATTTTTAATTATAAATTTTAATGGTAAGTAAGGATAATAATATTTTGTTAATTTATTTTTAATTATAATTTTAATTCAAAATTAGAATTTATTAATTCATAATTATGGTTTATTAATTCATAATTGATATTTATTAATTCATAATTAGAGTTTATTAATTCACAATTAAGATTTATTAATTCAAAGTTATGGTTTATTAATTCACAATTAGGGTCTATTATTCAAAATTAGGGTTTATTAGTTCCAATTATGGTTTATTAATTCAAAATTAGGGTTTATTAATTTCAAATAGGGTTTATTAATTCAAAATTAGAGTTTATTAATTCATAATTAGGCTTTATTATTCAAAATTAGGATTTATTATTTCACGATTATGGTTTATTAATTTATAATTAGACTTTATTAATTCAAAATTAAGATATATTAATTGAAAATTATTAATTTATAATTAAAGTTTATTAAACTAATTAATTTTAATTAGAATTAATTTAATTAATTAATAGGATTAATTAACTAATTAATTAATTAGGTGGGTCTCATATATATATATATATATATATATATATATATATATATATATATATATATATATATATATATAGGGGATAGTTATGGTGAGAATAATATTAAGTGTAAGAAATAAGAATAAATCCCATCCATTACTGGTTACGATTTGTGCTATATTAGAAAAGAAAAATCACGACATCATCACATATTAATGCAAGGAAATGCGAAGGTAATTTTGAAATATAAATTTAATTTTCTCTTTCCTTCTTATCGGTAATGATAAACTATCATTTCAAAATCTATAAATAGATCTCGCAAATATGTTCATCTTCACGAAAATAGGGATTCAATCAAAATTTTACAAGATGATATTAAATCGTGATGTATGAACCGACGTTGTTCTTTGTGGAAACTTTTGCTTTTTTTGTCAATTTTTACTTGGATAATATCAAATTTGTTCTTGATGATGTATATGATTTTCATTCTTAGCATATATGTTTTGTATGCATAGCATATTTTCATATTATATGTTGCACACGTGTCTGACTAATTTGTAAATTATTTGAAGCGATAATATGTGTTGTGTGGATTTGTTGCACAATATCTATTATTTGTAGCATAACGTTTATATAATATTGCACAAATGTAACAAGTTGAAATCTATAGCAAACATGATATTTATATAGCATATGTTGTTTTAAGTATAGCACATGTTTGAAATATATGTAGCAGATAGTTAGGTTCATATATTTTACTTTTTATTTTATGTAGCACAACTTTCAAATATTATTGTCTTATAGTAAAAATGTTATTTATATTGTTGTAGCATTTTAATTATAATACATTGCATTTTGTTTAATTAAGCATAGCTTGGATATATATATATATATATATATATATATATATATGTGATATATGTAGCATTTTTAACTAAGCATAGCATTTTAATTACAATACATTGCATTTTGTTTAATTAAGCAACAATAAAAAAACGTTGCAACAATCTGACACGCTGTCGTTTAGCGTTCAAAATAAATTTATAACCTATTGCCCATCACAGGCGTAGCCAGCGATAAGTATAGGGTCGATCCCACGAGGAGTTGGTGTAGCAATCTCTGATGTCACGATGTCACTTAAAATGAATGAGAGTGATGTAATTATCTTGATCACTATAGGTATGGCTAAAGTAACATGAAACAAACTCAAAGGGGATATCAAATAATAAGACGAATCTGGCTTGGGCAACAACTTCGTGAAGACGATTAACGCTCGGTCATAGGTGCAAAGGTTTTCTCTACATGACATGCATCAACCGGTTATAAGAGACATACGTCGTGACCCCGTTGTCACGTGTCACGCCCACGACGCACCCCTCCAAATCTATCCTTTCTGTGTAAAGAAGGCAAGGGACACCCTATGCAAACTATCTAACCCGTAATGCCCACGCACGAGGATACCTCGATGACATGCAAACCTACGAGGCGTTATGATCTAGATGGACCCGGTATTGGCAAAGGCGGTACTATGACTACTCCAACTCGCCCACACCATCGTACTATTTGGGGTGCGGGACACCACACCTTAATCCAATTATTACTTGTAACCCTTTCACCCACTATGTTATTTGCAACTAACACACCGAGTTTGGTTAAGTTATATATTTTCCAGACCTAGTGCTTGGGAACACACGCATGCGGTCGTAATGCCCTACTTAGACCTCTCGAGTTATATTAATCATGCTTCACTTAGTCATGCCCAAACCAGAATAAAGACTTAGCTAGACATAAAATAAACAAACATGCAACAGTTAATCGAAACCATAATTAAACGGAAACAACTTACTATTACTTGAATGAAATAAACGGCGAGCCCAAAGTGTCGCCGGCAAAACATACGACAAAGTAAATATAAGTGTTTGCCCCGAAGGGACTTAATGTATGTGATGGTGATGGTGAATCTGATGCTAAGAGTATGAGAGTGAGAGTCGGAACGAGGAAGAGACGCACAAGTCGCGCCTTCATCCATATATATAGGCCGAGAGAGGCTGACGATGGTGTTGGCCTATGGGCTGAGCAATCTGGTAGGGTTTCCTTGTTGATCGGCAATCTTTCCTTGCCCAGACGGATCTGGGATGATCTCCTCCGGATTTCAGGGGATTCGGCCTGCACGCGCATCCTTTCCGGATTTAGCGAGATTCACCCCGATCTCACGTATCTTGCCCATCACCTCTCTCTCTGACTCATCTTGCCCAACATCTCTCTTCTTCTTCCTTCTTGCCCCGAGCTTCTCTCTTCACTTGCTCTTGCCCGTCACTATACTCCGTATTGCCCATTTCGCCTCTGCCTTGCCCCTGCAGACCAGTGTGTCCTCCCAGACACAAAACACAACAAGAAAGACACAAAAGACTCGATCTAGACCTATACAAGACACAGAAAAAGAGCACAAAACTTGGGCTCGTCACACGCACACACTTTAAACATGCTTGTCCTCAAGCATGCAAATGTAATTTGGCCAAGACAACAGAAGAAAGAAAAGACAAAACGAAAAAACACAAAAGGTTAGCACATCTTCACAAGCGGGTTATCTCGGCCAATATAAGCTTCATCAGAACAAACTAGCAATTCAGGTAGACTCCATTCAAGCAACGACCATCAAACAAGTCAAAATACGAATTTGAGCATATTGGGCATTTTCCTTACCAACACTCTGCACTCTTGTGTATAAAGCTAGTGTATACTCGGGACATCTTTCATTTCGACTATGCCATGAGCTTACGTGCCTCTACCATCTCCACCGCTTAGACAAAGTTTTAAACATTCATCCTTAGGTCTTTTATTTCGTTGTAATGGGGCTTAAGACATAGGTGGGAAATTTTTGGAACGAGGCTAAGGTCATCATGGACTCAGGTTCGAGGAATTTATTTTGTCTTCCATGTATTTCCTTTCGCCTTTTTCTTACGGGCCTCAAAGACAACTATCTTAGGACTTTATCAATATATATTCTTTTATTTCACGACCTTCATTTTCTTTCAATTCTGGGTACCTTCTTTATATTGGGCATTTTGCCCATTTTCTTTGATATTTTGGTAACCCTTTGTTTCTTGCCCATCACGAGGCTATTGTTCTTCCCTTTTTGTTCGTCTTTCTCTTCTATTAGCTCCTAAGTCCAATTGACCGGGTAGGCTTCTTTTTCCATGCTAATTTAAGTGAGTGAAAGAAATTATTAAGCTCAAGGGGGCTGAACGAGGGATTAACATTAGGTAGGACATTTTTGGCTCAGTGGGCTATTTGAAAGAAAAATTGCCTAAGTCATCTAAATATTTTAGCTAAGTCAATAAGGCCTCGACATAAGAGTGCACGCAAGTTCTAGCAAAAGCCTAATGAAGATGTCATTAATCACACAAGAAAGGAAACTGTGTTGATCAAGATACAACAGTTTAAGCTCAAATCTCACCATGTGTGCTCAAATTCAATTCGTCATCCTGATTTACATACGGTCATGCTCAAACAGAATTCCTAAAACTACTAGCATTATTCAAAACAAAGCAAAATACAGGCCAATCAATCCCACCAATTTAAACATGCCAACCGACACACAAAAACGAAAACCCCTCCCCACTCACACACTTTGCGTTGAGCAAAGTGGGTAAACAAGGAGGGAACACAAACACGAAACAACGAAACGACACGAGCAAGGTAGGCAGTCCCCTACTCACACACTTTGCCTTGGGCAAAGTGGGTCAGAGTGGGGACCGACTCTCTTAACTCGAACAAAACAAAAACAGAAGCAACCCCCCTCACTCACACACTTTGCCTTGGGCAAAGTGGGTGAGGGAAGGGGGTTGACCACCAACAACAACAAAAACAAAACAAGAAACAAACAACAAAACAAAAAAACAAAAAACGAAACAAAACAGAAAACAAAAAAAAAAAGGGAGAACAAAGGTCGAGGGAAGCTGGATACAGAATCCAGTGGCAAAGTAGGCTAGCGAGCATCATGGGTCGCTTCGTTGTTCCTCTATCCTAGTCAGCGGGCTTTGATGTCATCATCCTCCTCACGGCTATCTCAGACTCTTCTTCTGCCGACTGGGGTTGGCGAGGTTGCTGGTCATCGTGGGTTGGCTCGTGAACACTGCTCGCCGTCCCGGTCATAGTAGATGTCCTTCATTCGCTCCGGCATAGCCGTGTCGATATCTGACTCGGCTCTGCTTCCGGATCGGTATTTGCTTCGTCCGGTACCTTGAACCGTGGCGAAGCGGTCACCAAGTGGGCAAGAGAGATCTTACGCTTGGGATGAGTCGGGATGTCTTTGAAGTGGGCTGCTGCAAGCGGCAAAATTAATCTTGTGGCCATGCCACGTGCACCATAGAATGAACAACTCTGTTGGGAGATGGAGTTCTTCGCTATCCACCTTCCCAAGAAACGTAGGGACGGGGCGATGACACATCCTTAGCGCGTTGCTCCTCAGCTCATTGCCCTTAGTGTATCCCGACTTGAATGTTGTGCCCAGACCAATCGTTGACCATTTTTCATTCCACTCCTCCCCTGTGTGCTCGGGGACGTAGGTGAAAGCCTCCTTGTACTGTGGTATTCGTCTCAAAACTTCATCATGCCGAGTGCGGTTGAAGTCGTTCACAGAGAACGAGAAGTTGTTGCCCATCAGCTTAAATTTTATGCAGTCCGTGGTCAGCTTTACCTTGCCTGGGTTTTTTACTTCGAGGGTTTGAATGAACTCCCTTGCCAGTGTGATGTCTGGTAGTCTGGCCATTCCAAAAACGCTCCCATCCAATCCTTGCAAAAAACTTCTTCACTTCATCCTTAACCCCCAGACTCTCCAACACCTCCATGTCTAACGTCTTGGGCTTCACAATGCCCCTCATCAGTGGTCCAGTGGGTGAACTACGGGGTGGCCTCTCCGTGGTCAGGATGGCTTTCCCTTTTTCTGAAGATGGTGATGCCATCCTGGCAAGGTACCCACGAGTTTTCTTTCGTGATGGCACTGGGAGCTCCGATGATGCTTCTTTCTCAGTGGTGGTGGTGCCCTCGGAATCTTTGTCAGCTGGGGTCTCTTCTCTTCCTTCACTTTTCTCCTTCTCGCCGGAGGGCTCCAGTTCGTCAGCTTCGTCCGAGGTGGACTCCTCTGTCTCCGCGGGGGTATCCTCCTTTTCCGTCGCTGGGGCGGCCTTTTCCTTGAACACTTTGGCTTTCTTTTTCTTGGGCTTCGCCGTTGGCTCTCTCGGTGGTTCCTCCGGCGCCTCCTTTGTAGGTGAAGGTACGGTGTCCTCGATTATCTTCTCCAGGTCCTCGGAGTTTACTGGAGAGGGGCTCTTGGGCATCTCGGGAGTGGCAGGAGTTTCAGAGGGGGTCGCCATCTTCGTTTCGAGCTCGGTGGTTTCTTGATTCGGAGGAATCGAAACTTTTGTGGTGTTTCGCTCGGTTTCTGGTGGTCATTTTTTGAAAATTGAGAGGTTTCTTCTTTATGGTTCGGTGAGAGAGGAAGTTGCGAGGTTGAGGCGGCGTGGGGGTTAATTATGGGTGGCGGTTATAAGGGCGTTCGTCCTTTCTCCCGACAACCGCCGCCACTTGTTTGAAACTCACCCTCTTGCCCACGGTGAATGTCAGCGTCTCATCTTACCCTCTTGATCATGATCACAACTGCTCCTCAGGATTTACCAACACAACACCACACGCAAAACGGGGGCAAAGCCCAACAAAAACAAAAAAGAAAAAACAACAAAGAAAGCAACTAAAATACCAGGTTGCCTCCTGGTCAGCGCCTTGGTTATTGTCGTGGCTCGACCAGACTTCTTTCATTAATCTTTCCCGTCGAGGGCTTGCACTTGATGCAGTTCCCCTGGATCTATCTCGTGATGCCCATAGTAAGCCTTTAGACGTTGTCCATTGACCTTGAAGGTCTTTCTCGTCTTCAGGTCTGCGACCTCGACAGCTCCATTCGGAAATTGAGTTTTGACTTCATATGGTCCGCACCACTTGCTTGTTAGCTTGCCCGACATCAACTTGAATCGAGACTGGTATAAAAGCACCAATTGCCCTTGCTCAAATGACTTGGCTTTGATAAGACGGTCATGTGCCTTCTTTAATCTTTCTTTGTATAGAACGGCATTGTCATATGCCTCTAGCCTTATCTCTTCCAGTTCTTGAAGCTGAAGCTTTCTAGCTTGGCCATCACGGTCCCAGTCAAAGTTGAGCTTGTTCTTGCCCAAAATGTCTTGTGCTCTAGTTCTCTTGGTAAGTGACACATCTTGCGAACATAATTGATGCGGTGACATGCCCAGGGTCTTGTATGCGATTCTATATGCCCATAGCGTCGTCGAGGCGAGTGCTCGATCTTTACAGTAGGTCCCACTACCTTCCTCAATATAGTCTTGATGATTACGTTGGACAACTCCGCTTGCCCATTAGCTGCGGATGGTGAGGTCAGAATCACCCGATGGGTTACACGTACTTTTCGAATAATTTCGCAATAGTGGTGTTGCGTAATCGTTCCTTGATCGCTGATAATTGCCTTGGGCACACCGAACCTGTTGAATATATTAGCTTTGAGAAACGTTGAAACCACCTTCGAGTCATTGGTGGCACTTGCCTTGGCCTCAACCCATTTCGAAACATAGTCCACTGCAAGCAGGATGTATGTGTTGCCCCTTGAGCTCGGTAATGGTCCCATAAAGTCCATCCCCCATACATCAAAGATTTCGACTGGGAGGATAGGTATCAGGGGCATCTCATTCCTTCTTGTGATATTTCCTTCCTGTTGACACTCCTTACATTGCTTACATAGCTCATAAGCATCCTTGAATATCGTGGGCCAGAAGAATCCGCTGTCTAACACCTTCCTAGCTGTCCTCTTGTACCCAAAGTGACCCCCACATTCTTTGGAATGGCAATGATTCAGGATGTCTTTGATCTCAGTTTCGGGCACGCACCGTCGCAGGACTTGGTCAGCGCACTTTCTCCATAAGTAGGGATCATCCCATATGTAGGTTCGACAGTCTGTCTTGATCTTGTTTTTTTGATATGTAGTGAGCCCAATAGGGAGTTCTCCAGTGGTTTTGTAATTCACCAAGTCTGCATACCATGGCTCGAACTCCGTCGTGCCACAGAATGAAGCTGAGATGTTCTTCAGGGAAGGTCTCTACAATGGGCACCGTGTCTCTCCTTCAATATCCTACTCAGTGGTCGGCCACAAGGTTTTGTGCTCCACTTTGTCTTTGATTTCTACATCGAACTCTTGGAGAAGAAAGATCCATCGATCGATCGTGGCTTTGACTCCTTCTTGGCCATCGGTATCTCAGGGCAGTGTGATCGGTGTAGACGATTGTCTTGGCCCCGATGAGATATGATCGAAATTTTTCAAAGGCAAAGACGACCGTCAAGAGTTCTTTCTCGGTTGTGCTGTAGTTGTATTGGACGACATTGAGAGTTCTCGAGGCATAGTATATAGCATGACTTTCCTTTCCTCTTCGTTGTCCCAAGACGGCTCCCACGGCGTACCGTTTGCATCGCACATAACTTCAAGCGGCATGCCCCAATCGGGGTTGGATGATTAGTCTTGAGATTAAGTTATTCTTGAGTATCAAAAGCTATCTTACACTCTTCATCGAATTCCCATGGTACATTATTCGGAGTAGTCGTGTCATGGTCAGCGATCTTTGAAGTCCTTCACAAAACTTCAGAGAACCCAACAGTGCCCAAGGAAACCTCGCACTTGCTTTCTTGAAGTTTGGATAGGGCAATTTGGCGATGATTTCTACTTTAGCTTTATCCACTTCTATCTCTCTTCAGTACCACGTGCCCAAGAACAATTCCTTCTTGTACCATGAAATGACATTTCTCATAATTTAGGATCAAATTCTTTTCGACACATCTCTGTAGGACTACCTCCAAATTTTTCAAGCACTCTTCAAATGATTCTCCGTGAGCGGTAAAGTCGTCCATAAAGACCTCGATGTATTTCTCCAATAGGTGCGAGAAGATGCTCATCATACATCATTGAAATATCCTCGGGGCATTACACTGCCGTAAGGCGTTCTTACGTAGGCAAATGTTCCGAATGGGCATGTGAAAGTAGTTTTATCCTCGATCACCTTGGACAACCCGGATCTGCATGTGGCAGAGTATCCATCTAAAAACAAAAGAATTTGTTTCATTAACCTTTCCAAAGATCTCTTCAATGAAAGGTAATGGGAAGTGATCTTTTCGGGTTACCGTGTTGAGCTTTCGATAGTCGATACACATTCTCCAACTGTTTGGAGTCTCGTTGGGATCATTCTCCTTTCTCATTTTCACTACAGAATGCTCGACTTCTTGGGCACGACGTGTCTTGGGTGACCCATTTACTTCTCGTCACGGGTATATTATGCCCAAGTCGAGAAGCTTCAAGATCTCCTTCATGACTACCTCCTTCATAGTGGGTTCAACTTCCTTTGTTGATCGCGCATTGGTTTAACTTCCTCTTCCATTAAAATATTGTGAACGCATATGGATGGGGCGATGCCCTTGATGTCCGCCAATGTCCATCCAATAGCTTCCTGTATTGCCTAATAACACTTCTCACGACTTCCTCCCGACTCGGACCGAGTTTAGCATTGATGATCACGGCAAGGTGTCGTCTTTCCCAGAAATATATACTTCAGTGATGAGGAAGAGTCTTGAACTCGAGTTTGGGAGCTCTCATAAGGGATGGAGCGAGCTTTTCTTCTTCCTTCGGCTTGGGCATGTTACGGTATATTGACCACTTGAGTCCATCGGGTTCGCTCCGCAAATAAGCGGGCCTCCGACATTGTCCGTAAGTTGCTTCTCCCAGTGTCTTCCTCCTTAAGACCACTTTGAATTCTTTGCATCCAATGGATCTTGTAAACCTATCTCGGGCGGGATGTCTCCCACCATGGGTTCAATGTGATCAATGAATTCCACGACCTCAATATCAATCGGATGCTCCATGGCCTTGAAGATGTTGAAGGTCACCGTCTCGTCAAATTCACAAGATAACTTGCCCATGTCGCAATCGATCCACGGTCTGGCCGTCTTCATGAATGTTCGCCCAATAACATCATCGAAGATTTGTTACCCATCGTGCCCATATCCGAACGTAGAAGTCCGGCGGAAATATGAGTTCCTCCACTTTGACCAATCGTCTTGATGATTCCTCGGATGAGCGTTGGACACATCTCGCTAATTGGATAACCACTCGTGTTGGCTTGGGGTTCCCACCTTTAATTCATTGAACATTGACAAGGGCATGACGTTTATAGATGCCCCCAAATCCAGCATGGCCCTTTCGATCCTCGTATTGCCTATTACGCAGGGAATGAAAAACATCCCTGGATCTCCACACTTCTCGGGCAATTTCATTGTGGGATCATGGATACATATTCTCCCACTTGGAATTTTGCATCATCTTTGTATTTCACCTTTCTCGTGCACAATTCTTTCATGAACTTTGCCCACTTCGGCATCGTGCCCAGAGCAATGATGAGTGGTATATTAATTTTCACCTTCTGAAACACACGATACATCTCACTCATTTCTTCCTCTCTCCGATTCTTGGCTAATCTGCCTGGAAAGGGAGGTAAAACCTTAGGATTAGGTTTGACATAGGTTGGCTCAATGATTGCCTCTTCTTTTTCCTTCTTTTCCTTGGGCAGTTCCTCTTGATCATCGTCATCTTGACCATTGTGTTCTATGAGATCTTCTACTTCAGGTATGTCTGCGTCGTCCTTAGGCATGAAAACTTTCTCTGCGCTTCTTCCACTTCGGGGCTACAACATTCATTGGGCTAACTCGTTTACCTCTACTTGAGGAGGTAAATTTCCTTCTTCTTCTCAAGGCGCGTTACGGTGACGTCAATTGGGAAACTTGGTTCCCAAGGCTCGGAGGCTCACTTGTCTCGACCTTAAATTTTCGTTCTCTTGTTGAGCCTTCACATTCTCTCGTGCCATAGTATGCACAAGTTCGGCCAACGATGGCCCACCGCTATGGTCACGCTGACTATTCCTGTACTGCTACTTTTGTTGTCATGTCCTCCGTCTTCTTGTTGTTGTCCGCCTCTTCTTGGTTGTTAGACCACCTAAAGTTTTCGTGGTTCCTCCATCACGGGTTGTGGTTACGGGAGTTTGGATCATATCTCCTCTCGTCGATTGCCCATTACCATTCTGACCCACTGCATTGACTTCTTTTTCTTCAAACAGTGAGGGACATTGATCTGTGTGATGTGTCACGGCCGCGCAAATTTGGCAAACTTTAGCTTTCTTTTGCCCTGGCCCCGTGTTGGTTATGAACTTGTCGAGCAGGTTGCAAAGTTTGTCCAGCTTGGTCTCCACGATTGAAGAAGTAGCGGCTTGCCTCGGAACTTCTCCTCCTTCGTCTCTGTTTTCTTGACCATCTCGCCCATGCCTAAAGGCCTCACTGGAACTTTATTCATTATCGATCCTCCACAAGCTGCATTCATCCAAATTTTCTCACTTGCCCTTAACCCGGCCATGAAATATTGGATTAGATCATGGTGCGGAATTTGATGTTGAGGCATTTTGCTGCTGTTGTTTAAACCTTCCCCAGTAATCATAAAAGGTTTCCCCCGTGCCCATTTTGATGCTGCTTATTCTTTTTCTCATGTTCTGAATGCGGGCGGCAGGAAAGTACTTCTCGAGGAACTTCTGGTGCAGTTGTGCCCAAGTGGTCACACTTCCTGTGGGCAAGGTGTAGAGTCATTCTCTTGCCCCATCATGCAGAGAGAAAGGGAATGATACTAATCTCACATACTCTCCAAGGTTTTCATTGGCGCGGATAGTCCCACACGCCATCTCGAAGTCTTGTAAATGTCTTTGTGGATCCTCCCCGGGCATGTCACTGAATCGGGGGAGGATCTGGATGAAGGAATGCTTCATCTCCCAGTGGCCATTGATCGCGGGCAAAGTGATGCCCGTTGGCCTCAGGTTCTGGTTGTTGGGGAACAACATTTCCCTCAATGTTCGCTCTACTTACGGTTGTTCACCCATCGTATTGCCCTCTGGGTTCTCTTCTGGATTAGCTGCCCTTGCAGCTTGTCGTGCCCTCCGTACTGCTGCTCTCCTCCGCCTTGCGTGCTTTTCGATCTCAGGATCGTACAAAAGTCCTCCGTTCTCTCCTGCAAGGTTAGGTCGTAGCATACAATAAAGAAAGCAATATAAACTCAAGAAATAGAGATACTACTGGAATGCGCAACTCCCCGGCAACGGCGCCAATTCTGACACGCTGTCGTTTAGCGTTCAAAATAAATTTATAACCTATTGCCCATCACAGGCGTAGCCAGCGATAAGTATAGGGTCGATCCCACGAGGAGTTGGTGTAGCAATCTCGATGTCACGATGTCATTAAAAGGAATGAGGTGATGTAATTATCTTGATCACTATAGGTATGGCTAAAGTAACACAAACAAACTCAAGGGGATATCAAATAATAAGGCGAGTGCGGCTTGGGCAACAACCGTGAAGACGATTAACGCTCGGTCATAGGTGCAAAGGTTTTCTCTACATGACATGCATCAACCGGTTATAAGAGACATACGTCGTGACCCCGTTGTCACGTGTCACGCCCACGACGCACCCCTCCAAATCTATCCTTTCTGTGTAAAGAAGGCAAGGGACACCCTATGCAAACTATCTAACCCGTAATGCCCACGCACGAGGACACCTCGAGACATGCAAACCTACGAGCGTTATGATCTAGATGGACCCGGTATTGGCAAAGGCGGTGCTATGACTACTCCAACTCGCCCACACGGTCGTACTATTTGGGGTGCGGGACACCCGACACCTTAATCCAATTATTACTTGTAACCCTTCCTTACCCACTATGTTATTTGCAACTAACACACCGAGTTTGGTTAAGTTATATATTGCCCAGGACCTAGTGCTTCGGGAACACACGCATGCAGATCGTAATGCCCTACTTAGACCTCTCGAGTTATATTAATCATGCTTCACTTAGTCATGCCCAAACCAGAATAAAGACTTGGCTAGACATAAAATAAACAAACATGCAACAGTTAATCAAAACCATAATTAAACGGAAACAACTTACTATTACTTGAATGAAATAAACGGCGAGCCCAAAGTGTCACCGGCAAAACATACGACAAAGTAAATAAAAGTGTTTGCCCCGAAGGGACTTAATGTATGTGATGGTGATGGTGAATCTGATGCCAAGAGTATGAGAGTGAGAGTCGGAACGAGGAAGAGACGCACAAGTCGCGCCTTCATCCATATATATAGGCCGAGAGAGGCTGACGATGGTATTGGCCTATGGGCTGAGCAATCTGGTAGGGTTTCCTTGTTGATCGGCGATCTTTCCTTGCCCAGACAGATCTGGGATGATCTCCTCCGGTTCGGGGATTGACTGCACAAGATCCTTTCCGGTTTTAGCGAGATTCACCCCGATCTCGCGTATCTTGCCCATCACCTCTCTCTCTGACTCATCTTGCCCAACATCTCTCTTCTTCTTCCTTCTTGCCCCGAGCTTCTCTCTTCACTTGCGCTTGCCCGTCACTATACTCCGTATTGCCCATTTCGCCTCTGCCTTGCCCCTGTAGACCAGTGTGTCCTCCCAGACACAAAACACAACAAGAAAGACACAAAAGACTCGATCTAGACCTAGACTAGACACAGAAAAAGAGCACAAAACTTGGGCTCGTCCCAATCATTATCGAAATTCAAGCGCAAAAAGTGAACAAAAATTCAAATTATAACCTGAATATTCCATTATGTTATGATAAATAATTAATGAGAGATAGAAAAAGATGAATAAAATTTGAGAGAGAGAATGAACCATATCCATCCCATTAATTATCTAATCCCATAAAATTAGGAACTACCATATTTTATCTCACCTAAAATTACAAAATTATCCTCATTAAAATCGAAAAAATATTAAATCATAGCACACAATTTGAAAAATTACAGTATTTATATAATCAAATCTAGACCATAGATCTAATTAATTAAAAGGCTGAAATTCATTCTTATTTCTCACACAAATATCTATTCTCATATGATCTCTCCCCTATATATATATATATATATATATATATATATATATACCATTAAAATAGTTATCAAACATATATTTTATTATATGGTTAAGTAGAAATATACCCTAATGTTTACAACAAAATGATTTCTTTTCTTTCCTCTTTTCCAAAGAATGTTAATTTAATGAGCTATGAGCAAAGACAGTCTAGAGGTTTCAATAAAAATCAAATAAATATTTATCGCTATGTTTTTTGCAACTTCATTCAATTTAATCAACAAGATGTCGGTGGATTAAAGAATGGATTGTAGAAGTGAGGCTTCGTCGAATATAATATTTGTCGGAGTCATATCTATTACTCCACTCGTTCTCCAATTTCTTTACTATGAATCTTCAGCACGAGTTTTAATAAAAATTATTGAATGTATTATGAGTGGAGTAAGGGTTCGAGATTAATGTAGTGTGAAATTAATTAGTGGTGGACCATGACTAGTAAAATTTGTAAATAAGTGGTGTTGTTGATAAAAAAATGTTGTTGAGGATAATGAGTAGAGGTGGCAAAATGGACCTGGCCCGATGGACTGGCCTGGGGTACCCGTGGTTAGGGTTGGGTTGGGATCGAAAATTATAGGCTCGAAAAAATCGGACTTAAAACCCACCGGATGGCCTTCGGCCAACCGACTTTAGGGCTAAAAAGCTTGGGGTCCCGCCACATAGTACATTAATAGGACAATTTTAAGTGTCCCCATTTTAAAATCACTATTATTTATTTAATTTGTACACTTGATAATATACGTTTAAGTGTCCCCATTTTAAAATCCATTATTATTTTCTTAATAGGACACTTTTAAGTGTCCTAAACAGTAAATATCTTAAGTATTATATTAAAGCTATTAAATGACAAAAAAAATGTCCTATTTTTATCGGACGGGTTTAGCCCGAAGCCCGATGGTCCTGGACGTGGTGGGCTCGATTTTTTCGGCCGATAGATTTTCGGGCGGGCGGCCAAGATAGTATCCAAAACCCGATGGGCGGGCCGGTCTGGCCCGACACAATAGTACCCAAAGCCCGATGGGCTCGGTCCGGGCTAACCCGACGTGCTACTTTTGCCACCTCTAGTAATGAGTAGAAAGTATTTTGTATGATAGTTTTCATAAATGAAATATGAAGAAGTTTGGGAAACGTACTCAAAATAACACTTGGAATAAAAGCGAGGAATGGATGAAGTATGATATATTTATTTTATTTAATAATGTACAATTATGAATTATCTCATACACCATCCGCTCATGATTAACATTTTGAAGGATTGACTATTTGATGCTAATAATGATAATTATTTATCTCAATTTTAATCCTTCAAAAACTGAGGAAGAAAACGTAGTTTACTTTTCATGATTAGTATTTTGAAGGATTGACTATTTGATGGATTAAATGTGTGATAAGATAATTTTTATCAAACAAAGGATTAGTGAAGGATTAAAATTGAGATAAATAATTATCCCTTTATTTGGAGGATTATTTCAATCCTATCTATATTGGTTGGATTAAAATTAATGAAGAACAATTCAAATGATTAAAATAATCCCGAACTTTGGGATATCCTCAAATATTAATCCTTAAAAATAAATATTTGATTAGATTAGATTAATTTTATCTATTCAACCTAATCATACAAAGTAAACACCATGTTAGAGTATTGGTGCAATAATACACACGAAAACATAATAATTATATACACGGGTGAAATTGGGATTTGCTCAAACGCCCCCACCAAGAAAAATCATTTTTTAACCGTATAATAATTTTTTTTTTATACTGTTTTTTATATTAACAACCTTGTAGTCGAAAGTTTTCGACATTATATATATATATATATATATATAGAGAGAGAGAGAGAGAGAGATAGAGAGAGAAGGTTAAAGTGAGAATCATTTTTATCGTGAAAATGTGAGAGTAAAAAAATAATGAATTTGATGTGAAAGTTGATGAATCCATTGGAAAAATTACGTAATTAAAAAAAATGCAATTTTCGACTCTAATGGGATTCGAACCATGGGTGAAAATTCGAATTTTGGATTCATTAACTTTTCTAGCAGATGTATTGACTTTCATAGTGAATTCATTTTGTTTATAACAAATTTTCGTAGGTTTTACTTCTCACGTTAAAATGATTTTATTTGAACCTCAATCTCTCTCTCTCTCTCTCTCTCTCTCTATATATATATATATATATATATATATATATATATATATAAATTGGTTCATATACATACAACCTTAACATACATAAATAAAATAAATCATGTCCATTAGATTTAGAAATTTAATGGTTATTTTTAAGTGTGCATTTGAATTAGTTATATGCACATTTCTATATATAATTGTGCATTTGTTTATCTACATCATAATTTATGTATTGAATATAAAGCATATTGATTTACAAGGTTGATATTTGTCCTCATATTTACACTATAAGGAATGTCTATACAATAATCACTCCCTATATATATAGTCATAACAACACATTAGACACTAAGACTTCCAACAACACCAACATACACGTATATGTACATCAGTATTAGTGCTTTTGGAACTTTGGGTGTAGTGCATTTATTTGTACGTCAGTGTTGTTGGAAGTTCGTTGTGTATTGTGTTTGTATGACTATATATATGTATATAATTAGGGTGAAGCCTGAAATATAGCTCTAAGGATGATAATGTCTACATTTTAGACTACAAGGGTGTTTAACATAAAAAAATTAGGAAAAGATTAAAATTATAGGGTTAAAAGTATAACTTTTTTTGTTAAGGGGTGCTTAAGCATACCTCAGCTCTGTATAATGATTATTATGTATTCGTGTGTATTACCACATCGAGTACTCTAAATCTAAATATTTAGAACTATGAGATAATTCACAATTATAAATTATTAAAATAAATATATCATCAAATATATGGCTCTGACGAATGTTATATTTGAGGAAGCCTCACTTCTACAATAATTTCTTAAATCCATCAATATCTTTTGTTGATTAAGTTAAATGAAGTTGTAGAGAACATAATAATACGGGTTTCTTTGATTTTCGTTGGAACGTTTTTGCCCATTGCTCGTTGCATTAACAATACTAGAAAAAAGAAAAAGATAATATTTTTCATTTTTTTACAAACGCGTTGGAACATTTGGGTGATCTGCCCTATTTTTTCGAACGGTAGGGAGCAAGTTGAGAAACACATAAAGATAAAGAGTTAATTGTTTTTCGCTGTAAAGGTTATGAATGTATTTGCTACTTAACCGTGAATTTTAAATATCAAGTTAAGATAATAATGTAAAAACTTTGGGTGTAACTTCATGTAGTTATATAGTATAAACCATAATTACTTAATTATTAAGTGTCAAACCTATACATTGTGGCAAAAATTATTATTATTATTATTATTATTATAGAATGACCAAACTCATGTACAAAATTAAGAGGAATGTAAAGAATGTTGAAGTTAGGAATATTTTGTACGGAGACCCAATTAATTATATTTTAAAAAATAAAAAAAAAGTAAAGTTAAAAATAAATTTAGAAATTAATTTAATAAAATTTTAATAATAGCATAATATCGTTTGAATAACATAACAATATTTAAATAAATTAAAATGTGATCACCTCATAACTATTTAAACCTCCACAATATGACATATTTCATATATAAAAAATAATTAAATGTAATTAAATAATGAATTACGTCTAATTGGTCCTTGTAATTATGCAAGAACTACATATATTTTACAATCAACTTTCAATATATCTTAATAAATTTTGTATAAATAAATAAGATTGTTGATAACTAAATTTATTTCCTTTATGTACCTTAATATATTTCATATCTTGTAAAATTAAAATAACTTAATTTGGTTATAAATAATTAATAATAGCTGTAAGAATCAATGACTACAACATACTAAGTAAATAATAATGGTCAATTATGTAAATAATATTACCTTATCGAACTCAAATTTTAATTTTCATGTACCCATAACAGATTTACGATGAA
This sequence comes from Salvia rosmarinus, assembly GCA_036937905.1. NCBI lineage: Eukaryota > Viridiplantae > Streptophyta > Magnoliopsida > Lamiales > Lamiaceae > Salvia > Salvia rosmarinus. The sequence goes on from JAODLM010000200.1 coordinate 51,542, forward strand.
TATCAAATCAATGCAAATTAAATATATACGTTTTGGGTCTCTTCAAGGAATAGAAAATTTGAGAGAATGTTTTTATTGAAAATCATATGTTTCCCCATATAAACAGAAAACAGAACCGAACAATAATATTAATTAATTTTAGAAAATAATTTTGAGTTTAGTCTTGAGATGATAATTATTGAGAGTAGTGCTGGTTGCACGGATTCCTTTTCCCTGCAAAACGACAGATCTCTTGATGACAACGCCCCAAATTTTATTCTTTTATTTACCGCTATATTTTAATTTAAATATCAACATCTCATATTGTGTTCATTAAACTAAATTAGGCATGCCAAAAGTTGTAGTGCAACATCAGGTGAAACACATATTTTTATAATTGTAAAAAGTAAAGTCCTAAACAAATAAAGTCGGAAAGCCAATTTCTAACATCGTACGCAAAAATAAAATTAGATAAAAATAGAATCAATTTTGAAATAAAATGATAAATAAGAATGTAATGGAATGAAATATTTGATTCATATGATTACATGTAATAATAAAAATAGTTATTATTATTATTATTATTATTATTATTATTATTATTATTATTATTATTTATTATGTTCATATTATTAATTACTATTATTATATCATAATTATTTATTATTAATAATTACTATTTATTTACTATTATGAATACTATTTTATTATTATTATTATTCATATTATTATTCATTTTATAAAATAAAAATAAATAAAATTGTTTTATTGAATTTTTTATTAATCTCATGTTTATTGGAATAGCTAATATCATACGAGATGAATGACTAATTCTATATTCATGAGAATAAACATTCATTTGAGAATCATATTTTAAGAATCTTATCAATCATAATTGAAAATAAACGCATCGAATCATCATTCCATTCTCATTCTATTTCTATATACTCATCGCCATCTAATTACTTGTTTAAACTGTTAATTGATGAATAACTATTGCAATCATTAAATTCAACGTTTCTAGAGTCGCAAAGTTAGTAATGATTGATCAAAAGCTCATAATGATAAGTTAATGTGTAATCAACACGCTTATATTTCCACGTCAAACAAGCATTTGATCAGCAGTTTTTTAGATAAAGACTAGTTCCAATCATTCATATTAAAAATATATAATCTTATACACAATCTTACAAGAATTTTCTAATATATATATATATATATATATATATATGGATGGTTTCAATGAAACTATATATAAGTATAAGAAATAAGAATATATCACATTCACACATCTATTTCTTGATATGGTTCATATTAAATGTAGTATATTAAATAATTTTAGATTATTTTTAAATAAATTAGAATAAAGGTAAATTAGGTATAAAAACATTATGTGTCACTCGACGTAAATCTCGTCACTTCCCAATAATCTCATCAAAATATGAATTTTATAATCTGCTCAATATAATATTACACAAACTAATCGTTATATAACACATATTTAATAAATATTGGCACACATTACACATCACATAACAAAATTTATTATTGCACTACATACACTTATGTAGCACACATATATAATACAAACAATGCGCATATTTAATAAATATGTGGCACACATTACACACCACTTAACATAATTTATTGTTGTGCGACAAATGTTACGAATGTATTATAATTGTGCAACAAAAATATATAAACAATCTAAAATAATCTATCTAAGCTCATATTGGATATAAATTTTTTCACATAAGGTTGAACATAATTTAATTTATGTAGCACATATAATTTCAATTTGTAGCTCAATTGTATTTGAATATATGTATTTTAATGATTTATTATATTGTACTTTAATCATTAAATGTATATATGTATGGCAATATATAGTAATCTTGTTACATATAGTACAATTGTGTAGTATATATTCACTAATAATATTGCACAAAACGCAAGATCGTATTGCATATAAATTATTACGAAGATGTTGCATATATTTTAAGCGGCAAAAAATCAAATAAACTGACAATAATATACGAAACTTTACTATATCTGCAAAATGAATAAATTAAATATGCTACGAATATATTTCAACAGTTTAATAAGTGAAAAACACGTATGAATCAATACATGATTTTTTATACATGAGTTTTTCAAGAATTATGTATCTTGAATAAAAAATTAATTTGCAGATATTAAGTATTGAAACTGAAATAATCTATCTAGAATAATAAGTTAAAAGATATATTACAAGAATCCATAAAAATAAAGGATATAATCGTGCATTTTCTAAAATTAAGGAAAAAAATCATTTTCAATTGTAATATAACCTTTGCAAAAAATCTAGTGAAACTAAAATATATAGCACATATAGATATGTATTGTAGCACAACGTAAATTAATATTGTTTATTATTTACTATATATATATATATATATATATATATATATATATATATATATATATGGAGTGGATCAATGAGAATCACATCTTTTTGCGAACTCTGCGAACCATGCATAAGGCGTTGAAGATGATGCACAAAGCGGTATAAAGTTGTGCATAACGAAAACTTTCTAAAATTATTTTGTTGTGCAACAATTTTAGAAAGTTTTCGTTATGCACAACTTTATACCGCTTTTGCATTATCTTCAACGTATATGCATGGTTCTCAAATTCTCAAAAAGATGAGTTCTCATGGATCCAATCCATATATATATATATATATATATATATATATATATATATATATATATAGAAGAGTTCAAATAAAAATATTTTTTTCCGTAAAAACCTAAAAAGCAATGCACTTTAAGTACAAAGTTAATGTATTTTATGTATAAAGTTAGTGTACTACAAAATATTGATGAATAGTATTGTCTTTTACCAGAACTTAATGATACATTAGTTTTATACATAAAGTGCATTAATTTTATACGAAAAATATATTTGCTTTTAGGTTTTTTTTTACAAAAAAATATTTTTTTATTATAAATCAACCCTATATATATAAAGGGAATGATTCATGTGAGAATGAAAATAAGTATAGAAAATAGGAATAGATATGTAAGTCTAGCATATTTTTCATATTTGTGTAGCATAATCAGAATTACTATGTTGCAGATGTTAGTTTATCACATATTTCATCACTTCGTAGCACATATGCTAAAAATATTATTTTAGCACATCTTTCCTTGCAGCATAGCACAAGAAGGGTTCTAGTGCTGCACAGTAATCCGCGTAACACATAAAACATAAAACTGTAGCACAACCGAAATTAAATTTCAACCATTGATCCAGCGAATCAAAGGCCCAGATTCATTCTCATATCCTACCAAATTATCTTTTCCTGTCTGATTCAGCTCCTATATATATATAGAGGAGGGATCAAATAATACCCGAGCAAGAGATAGTATGTAGTACTCAATCTCATCCATTCATCTCATTGATCCTATGGTTGAGATTTTTTCGGACTTTTTAAGTTTAATTTCGTCGATATTCGCTATAATAAGGGTAGATTTGTAATTTGATTTGTTATGTAATAGCGAAAAAAAAGTATGCATTTAGTTGAACTGAATAATACATTCAAATAAACAAAAAATGCATGTAGTTGAACACAATAATACATGCGATTGGAAGCTCGCGCCCAACGTGTGCTCGTGCTCACGCGTAGCTCCGGCGTTCATTGGCCAACAATGCATTTTTACGTTTTGTTAAATGCATTGACATATTTTGATTAATGCATGAACATGCTTTTTTCAATGCATGAACGTGCTTTGTTAAATGCATGTTTGTGTTTCGTGGAAACATACAGTTTTATGTTTTGTTCAATGCATTGACATGTTTTGCTCAATGCATGGACGTGCTTTGTTCAATGCATGTTTGTGTTTTGTGGCAACATGCAGTTTTATGTTTTGTTCAATGCATTGTCATGTTTTGTTCAATGCAGTTTCATGTTTTGTTCAATGCATTTTTATGGTTTTCGACATCAAATCTCTCATCCATCATTCTCTGTCAATTTCATCGTCTCTTTCCCTGATTACAGGTGAATTCACTGTGAACCACCGCCATAGCCACCATATTTCTCGATTCTTCAATCATCTATCAAATTTATCTTCTATTTTTTCTCAAAATCGATCAATTTAGTTCTCAAATTTTGTTCTTTTTTTTTTCTTTCAAAATCCGTTGTTTGTTGTTGTTTGTTTATATTGCTGCTGTCAACGTCGTCGCCGGCACCATCCGTTTCCGTCGCCTTCGTCTCCGGCCCCGTCTGTTGCCACCAAGGAGGAGAAGAAAAAGACTGATTTTATTTCTTCCCATTTTGCCCCTTGCGAAAATTAAAAAAAAAAGAAAAAGGAAAAGGAAAAGAGTTTACACGTGTCAGCTTGTGGTGCGGTCTAGATTAGGTACTACTAGAGGTGGCAAAGTAGCGGGCCGGGCCGGCTCGACCCCGGGCTCGTCGGGCTTTTAAATTTTTCGGGCTGGGTCGGTCTGGGCCCGAAATTTTTCGAGCCTAAAAATATGAAACTCAAACCAACCCCGGGCGAGCTTTCGGTGGGCGGGTTTTTTTAGATAATTTTTTAATTTTTTTTAATATATAAAATTAATATTTTAAATTAAAAAAATAATTATTTAATTAAGATCTCATAACTCCTTAACTTAAATAAAGAATCAGTGATGAGAATATTTTGAGCTTACTTATTCTTATGATAATTTTTCTTGTATATCTTGACCTATTTATGTATTCATGCGATGATATTGTAATCCAGTATGATTTTAATTCTTTAATTTAAGGAGAAAAATTAGTAATTACAAATCAAAGATAAATGATATTATTAAACGTCAATCGACTTATACTCATAAAATAATAGAATAAAATAAATTAATTATACTCTATATATTTAAGATCAATGATTCAAAATAGATTTTACATACTATAAGATCATTAATCATCAATGTATATATTTTGGAGATCATTTCTCTTAGGAATTATTTTGAATGATTTATGAGGTTATTATTTTTTAATTTATTTTTCGACCAAGATGTGAATTAGTAAGAAAATTGTTACTATAAAAATAAATAATTATCTAAAATATAATTAATATTATTAAAAAAATATAGATATGTATATTAAATTATATTATATTATATTATAAATATATATATTTAATAAAAATCGGGCGGGCTTTTTTGGCCCAAAGCCCGGTAGGCCCGAGATTTTTTTTGGACGGGCTTTTTAGGCCCGATTTTTTTCGGACCTTTAATTTTGAAGCCCAAACCGGCCCAAACCCCGGGTACCCCCGGGCAGGTTTTTCGGATCGGGCTCATTTTGCCGGCTCTAGGTACTACATATTATATGGGGACCGAGTACTATGGGAATTCAACCTTATATATATATATATATATATATATATACGAGAGATCAAATAGTACCCGAGTCTTAGGTAGTATGTAATACTCAATCTCATCCACTCATCTCATTGATCTTATGGTGGAGATTTTTTTTGATTTTATAAAGTTAATTTCGCTGATTTTGCTATAGTAAGGGTACATTTGTAATTTGATTTGTTATGTGATTGCGAAAAACAAACCATACATTTAGTTGAACTGAAAAGTACATTTAAATGAACACAAAAAGATATACAGTTGAACACAATAATGCATGTATGTTGGCGCGCCGCCCGAGGCCTTTCGGGCGTCCGTTAGCCAACAATGCATTTTTAGATTTTGTAAGATGCATGAACATGTTTTATTAAATGCATGAACGTGTTTTGTTAAATGCATGCTTTTGTTTTGTCAACATGCAGCTTTGTGTTTTGTTAAATGCGTTTATGTTTTTCGACATCAAATCTCACATCCATCATTCTCCGTCAATTCCGCCGTCTCGTGAATTTCGCCGTGAACCACTTACATAGCCACAATCTCTCTCAATTCTTCAATCCTCTATCAAATTTATCTTATGTCTGTTTATTTTTTCTCAAAATCTATCAATTTTGTTCTCAAATTTTGTTCTTTTTTTCAAAATCTATTGTTTTTGGTGTTCTTATGTATTCTTTGTTGCTGTCCGCCTCCATCCCCGCCCCCACCGCTGCCTCCGTCCACTCGCCACCATTATAAAAAAATGGATGAAGAATGAGATAGGATGAGAAGAGAAGAAGAAGAATGATGATTTGCTTTCTTCCCATTTTGTCCCTTGAATTTTTTAAGAAAAGAAGGAAAATAAGTGCAACATGTCACCACATGATGCAACCACATATTCAAAATGTGTGACCTAGATTAGATACTACATATTATCTGGAGATCGGATATAACGGGAATCCAATTTTGTATATATATATATATATATATATATTATTTTTCTATACTCGTGAATTATAGAGTACTGCACAAAAATAAAAACTTACTTAAAGTTTTCTCTTGATGTGGTTTACATTTTCCTTGTACCATAATAACAATAATAACTGATTGGTAGTGTTGAACTTGACAGCATGAGACTTTCTCTTAGGCTTAATTAGTAGAAATCCAGAGTAGGCTAATGAACAGTATCGAATCGAACTCTAATTTGGACTAAATATCAGCTCTAAGAGTTAATTGTAGCATTCATCCGAGCATTTGATATTTTTTTCAATTATATATCAATCTTTAAAACTTATCGATTTTATTTTGATATTTCAATGGATATCAATTCTATTATTGAAATAATGGAACAGATTTTGAAACTCAAAATTGATTGCGTACTTTTAAATCCATGGTATACATTCTCAGAGTATTTTCAATTTTCTCGATAGAGGTTTGGATATATATTATTTCATCATCTCATCAAAATTTGTATTGTTTTGATAGTACAACTTTAATAAATTGTAATAAGTGGAAAATGAGTATCATATTATAATTATAAAAAATATAAACTTTTGATAAACAAACCAATAAAGATTTAATATAAATTTTTGACGGACGGAGATACTATAATTATCTGTAAATGGATGGTGAGTACTAATTTAATAAAATTTACAATAAAACAACACAACGCATGTCAACTCTCTCTCTCTCTCTCTCAATTCATGTTGGGAGGCAAAGAAAACACAGTCTCACGTGTGAGTTGCTGTAGCTATGTGACTGGATGCAACTTGGCCTTTATTTTTGAATGTTAGATTCTTTAAATAGGCTCCGACTTAGCCTCTACTCTACTTCAATTCTCTCCTCACAAACACAACAAATTAAATAACCATTCACACCTCTTCTAAATGGCTCTGGAAGCAGTGATTTACCAGCAAGATCCATTCATCTATGGCTGCATAGATTACAACTACGGCACGGAATTGGGCGGGTTTGGGGTTGAACAAAAGGTTAACGTGGAACAGATCACTCCACTTGGTTATAATTGGGACTCATCTCCGCTGTCTTCGGTTGCTCAGAACACACCGGAAGCCCGCCGTAAGCGGCGGCGGAACAAGACGTTTAAGAACAAGGAGGAGCTGGAGTGCCAGAGGATGACTCATATCGCGGTGGAGAGGAATCGCCGCCGCCAGATGAATGACTACCTCGCCGTCCTCCGCTCCTTGATGCCGCCTTCCTATGCTCAAAGGGTACAACTTGTTTACACAAAAAAAAAAGAGATAGAGAGAAGAGGAAATGAATGATAAAGATTTAAAAATGCAATTATTTATGTATTTCTATTTTATATTGCCCATAATTAATGTTTATATATATGTACATAATGCATGCATATAATTTTATGTATGATTTTGGTTTGTAGGGTACATGTTTGATCAATTTTGGTAATATTTTGTTTCGAATATTATTTAATAATATACACCATCTTCATATGTGTACCCATAAGTGGGACTCACCTTCTGCTGGGAAATAATATACAAAGGGAATTAAAATATCAGAGGTGAAATATTAAAACTATAGCTACGTTAATTAATTACATAGTATTCATATTATTATAAAATTAATAATTTCTTTTCTAACTGTAGGGAGATCAAGCATCGATTGTTGGTGGCGCGATCAATTTTGTGAAGGAGCTTGAACAACTAGTTCAATTTCTGGAGGCTTACAAGTTTATGGATCAACAACAACTAACAGTCATTGCCACCAGTTCCGACATATTTTCCAATTTTTTCACTTTTCCTCAATACTCGAGGAAGTCGAGCATTGATTCCTCAAGTATTGAGATGGACATGGCGGCCGAGAGACGGTCGGGCATCGCGGACATCGAGGTGACAATGGTGGAGAGTCATGCAAGCATCAAGATCCTAGCAAAGAAAAGCCCTAAACAACTCCTCAAAATGGTAGCTGGATTTCAGTCCTTGAGCCTCAACATTCTCCATCTTAACATTACAACCGTTGATCAGTCGGTTCTGTACTCTTTCAGCGTGAAGGTATGTAGTTAACTTTTCTTTCTTTACTATTACTGATGGTGCTTCGTACCTACCTTGGCCTAATTTCGATTCAGATTAACATCACTAGATATAGCCACTAATTAAAGACAAAGGAGAAAATGTCACTTTACATCATATGTAGGTCTCTCCAAAATCGCATGTTTTTTTTATTATTTATAAATATCTCCTCCATATATAAATGCGTGTTCAAATATGCATCTAACAACAAATTATATATGCCCAAAAAAGTATGTCTTGTCTTTCCGGAAAACACTTTATGTGCAATATACCGACTTTACATAAATTAAAGGAATTGTCATTTGGATAAAGTGGGTTTATGTGATCAAAGATTATATGTTCGAATCTCACTTAGTTTTTATGGGTCTGATTCTGTCATTCTGATTTTTCAAATGTGGTTTTCCCGTCCTGTATGGTTTCCAGTCTATTGTATATGAACGTGAGATTTATATAGTGCGCCTTTATGAGTATGAGTCTGTTATATCTGGTATTCAAAGTGTGGTTTACACATCATGTATGGTTTGCAGGTTATTATACAGGAACGTGGGGTTTACCCAATACACATCGAAGATAACATATGTGGGTTTCCCATGAATTAAAAAAGAAATAAAGAAGGAAAATGTGTTTATATAGGAAGCAAATTAAAGGGAATTAAAAAATGTCTTTTTTAGACTTGACCTATAAATAGGTCCATATATACGAGTGAAACTTATCAATTACATCAAGTGAAAGTTCCATAATCCAGTTTGCTCCCAATTATGGCAGTTGATTAATGATCTCGATTATCTAGGCAAATAAGGTAAAACCTCACTGTACAAAATGATTCAAGAACCTGCCATTTCCAAATCACGACAAAACAACATAATGTGTCGTTGAATGACAATATCAAATTTTGTTTCAAAATTTACGTACATAGTGGAATAAAGAAGTGGTAAACAATGAAATAAATAAGAAGGCATACTCGGGTATATTTTAATATATGATGCATCTATTTTAATTATAATTAAAACTTTAATTATTGATTAATAAATTCTTATAAGAGATTATTAAACTCGAATTAGAGTAGATACACCGTATATTCAGAGTTTATCTAACTTTGTGTAAATAATGAAATGGATGCAGGTAGAAGATGAATGCCAGTTAAGCACAGTGAGGGACATAGCCACAGCAGTGCACGAGATGGTTGGAAGAATCCAACAAGACTCTACCTCTAATTAGCTAATTGGACAAGGCGCCACCCTCTCTCTCTCTCTCTCCAAATTGTGAAGATGCAATTATTGTACGTTATTATTATATTTAATTAACATGAACTATAGTCTATTTGGGACGAGTATTGATTAAATATAATGATGGCTACTCTATATAATCAAGACTTTCTTGGATCCGGCGCCGAGAGGTATCTCCGACTTAAAATTCAATTTTAACTTTTTTGGCATTAAATATGTAGATCTATGATCTTTTTGCACGTTTTTGTTGTAGGCATTTTAGACTGGTTTTGTATGATTCTATCAGGTTTATGGGCCTAACAATTGGGTGAGGATGTCCATTTGGTCTAATTAGACAATCAAAATTTGCACTATTGTTATTAAAGTATCATCAAGCAGTCACGCGAACATACTTAACTTATAATTGAGCTTAATAAATTGTGACAATAGTTTAAAACTTTATATTCTAATTACGGTAAATGAAACTTTTGGTACTCTAATTAATTAGGTGATATGAAACTTCAGAGCTATTCATATATTACTCATTTTCTTACTTTCAGAGCCATGTGGATAGTGGGCCTATGTATGTCAAAAAGTCTATAAATATATATGTTTATGGGTGATTTTATACACACACCCCATTTTACTTACTATAGTGTCATATTATAAAATATGAACAAAAAATACTATTTTATAAACTTACAACCCTAATTATTAAATTCTTAACAAATAATATAACCCATAAATTTTCAAATGTATAGTCCGTAAATTTGAGGAAATCGCAGGCTTCGACATTAATCATTTTCGTTTTATTCATCACTTGTTAATGGAGACTAACAACTTCGATAATGATAGGTCAGTCGGTTAGTTTCCTACGGTTCATATCAATGAAATATCATAAGGAGTTCACAAGATAAATCAGATTCTAAGTGTTTGCTCTAACGACCTTAAATTATATAAAAACTCGAGAGAAATCGGGAGATAATTGTTGAAAAGTGTCATTGATTTGCAGGAGTCCCTAAGAATTTGTAAAATTACATAATACTTTATAATACACAAATGATGTCTTAGAAGAAGGCTGTATGAAGATGACAATAAAAAAATCGAGTAGTGAAAATTGAATCGGCTTAGGTTCTACGTAATTTTCTAAAACCTTGCGAAACTCGAGATTTAGCTAAATCTATGGAGCTGCCGCTGGTGGTGGCGCTGGCTCATCCATGGAGTTCCAAGTCTGCGGCTGTAGTTGGAAGCTGAATTTTGGTGGTTCCGATTTGTTTGGGCTATTCATTTTCGGAATTTTGAGGCTATATTTTTTATCAGAAAATTAATTTGGGGGTTATAGGATAAAAAGATAAACTTATAATATATTTTATTACTATTATTATTATTATTATAAAATAATGACTATAATGAATAAAATGTATTGAACTATGTATAAAATCACTTTATATATATTTATATACATGCACGTATATATAATATTCATGTGTGGTATAGTTATCTACCTTTTTTTCATAACCTTATTTGTTATCTATATAGTGGCTATATTAGATAACTTATCCATGTGATTTAATTAGATGAGAAGTTCTGTTTAAAACTTATCGCGTAATGAATAATTGCGATTTTGTAAATTTAAATAATATCCAGAGATTTTGCAAATTACATACAACGGTTCAATATTAAGAATCAGACAACATATGAACTTTCACAACCTTCAGAAATTATATTTTAGAAAAATAAAATTATGTCTTAATGATGTTTCTGGAAACGAAATATGAGCAATGATTTGATATAGATAGGGAATGTGTAATTATTGATATCTTTATGTAATGATGTTTCACCTCTTCTCTCATTTTTATTTTTGGCAGTTTTACTTGTTTATATTTCATTTATGTTGCTAGATTTTACTTTTTGTCTGGCTAGATCGCATTTGTTCTCTAAAAGTAATTTTAAATCTAATGATATTAAAATGTCCCTCAAATGTTTGCTAGAATGAAATGCAAGTCAAAATCATGTCATAATTTGTATGATTTGACTGGATTCGTATCTTTGAATTTCTTTCAAGGTGTTTGGAAAAAAGATATTTAATAATAAGTCCCATTTAAAATATCCTATTTTTTGAGTATATATATTTAAAAGAAAAATATAAAATATTAAAAAGTGAATATGATCCATATTTTTTGAAGGAATATTACTTTCTAAAATAGAGTGAGATAAAAAAAATGAAATATTTTAAATGGGATAGTGGAGTAATATATATCCCACTTTTTATGATTAGATTGGCCGTCCGATAATCTAATCTGTACTGGGAAAGAATATTGAAACTGTATAAATAATAGTAATAAAGTTAGAAAATAATTGGGGCCATTTTGTACCTCGGGCTCTGGAAAATGATGACAGAAATTGAAAAGTGTTTGTGACAGCTTCCTTCATATGAGGCTACCATAGAAAAAGTGAACTACTTTTCTTCATTAATCTATGTGCTCACATCGGCTCGTGGCCGCAGGTTTAATCAAATATCATGTGTTCTTTTCTATATTTAATTTATTCTAATTTTTGAAATTGTATAAACTTTTTCGAATTTATATGGTTACAGTTTCTATTTATTATTTCATTGAAAAGATTAATTATATTCTTATTCCAAATCTATAAGTTTTAATCAATCGAATTAAATTTATAGAGACAGACTAATTATATTCTCTATTTATGTCATGTATGTATTTAACAGTTAGCTTTCTTAGAAACTGCAGATACAAATCAAATTACAAACACATTATTGAAAATAATAAAATCCTTTTTAAATTCAAAAAAAAAATATAAAATCCTTTTTAAACTCTAAAAAAAATATAAAATCTAAATAGAAATCAAGTACCCATATCATTTAGTCAAATCAAAAAAACAAGCACACTTTGTGGTGGAGTAGCTACTCACTGGAATTATAATGAAATATCTCAATTTTAAATCTCAATAGTGTCTTTTAATTCAATTTATACCAAATACTCCTTTTGGCTCTAAAATTTGCTCCTAGTTTTCCTTTTTATACGTCTATCAAATTTGTTTAGTTTCTATATATAGAAAATATCTGATAAAATACTATCTACTTATTACTTCAATAATATTTTTTATTTACACATTGTACTACTATGCACACTATTATCCTTACTTATTACCATCAATAATACTAATTATTTTATACATTTTACCACACATGATCTATCATTCATTATTTTAACATTATACTAATATAGTAACCTTACTCCAATCACTAAACACTCAACAACTTTTATTAAAATTCATACTAAAAAAATACCCAAGAACATATTTTAGGAAGACGGGAGTACAAGTTATCTCTCTTCACTACAAGAATTTCGGTTATAGATCACGGGGAATCCCCATTGTCTATTACAAAAACCCTGTTGTCTATCAAGGTATAGTCTATTAGGGCCGGCTATAGATCACGGGGAAATCCCAGTTGTCTATCACAATATAGACCACGGGGATTTGCCCGTTGTCTATCATGTTATAGACGACGGGGGCCTTGTAATATACAATGAATATTCCCTGTTGTCTATAGCATCATAGACAACGTGGGTTTACCCGTTGTCTATGTTGTTATAAACAACGATGTTCTAGCTTTATACAATGGTTAAACCCCTTTGTCTATTGTGTTTTAGACCATGCGGACATCCCCGTTGTCTATATATTAATAGACAAAATGAAATAAATTTATTTATTTATTATATAATTCAAAATACATGTTTCTGTCATTAAAAAACAATAATACAAAATAGATATAAAATATATATTGTCTCATAAATAGAGAAATCAAGGTACAATACATAAACGTTATATACCGGGAAAATCCCCAATCAACCATTGTAGCACAACAAATATTGTCAACCTAACTAATTAAATTAGTCCACAAAACTTCGGTGTTCTTCCCGGACATGCCTCTTGACTCCTCGTGAGCGTAAAACTTCGAGCCAACATACGGAAGAATACCTATAAGTGTTGGACCCGCATCAATAGTGAAATATAGCAAATATAGATTATTATTATTATTATTATTATTATATGCATTACATACATGCCTCTAAATAATTGAGCGATGTTGAATGAATAAAAGATCACATAGGTTAATCGGTTTTGAAGTCTACCTATGCCGGTGAGAGCCATGAGACTCCGAACTTCATTGTAGACTCTCTTGAATACGCCCAATTCCGAGTGTAAGTGGCATTAAACCTGTCTCGTCCGTCTTTCGCAAATTTCCTCTTGTGTCTACAAACTTGAAAATAGGAGTATGAACGTAAAATCAAGCACATATAACAGTGAAAATTTTATGCATTTATGTGTGTTGTGAGAATTTATGACATCAAAAACATAATTTGCTACTACAATTAGACCAGTTATTATTTCACACATACTCCATCTTCACACGGTGGCTACGTGCAATATGTCGAAGAATTTAGCATTCACAAATCATGTATGTATCTACACACCGTGATCGCTAAGATCAACTCTAGTCATTAGGATAAGTTCGTATAAAGATAACAAAATATTGATTATGAAATAATTTCATCGACTAAACAAAAATAGGATATGTAATGATGAACAACATCATATTCTCTCTTTGATTTTTGCAGCAAAATTATGTTTAGTAAACGAGGTTATATATAATGTTTAAACCAAAGCATCTCACTAAGAGGACTACGCAATCGATGACTTTTGTTGGATCTCGTAACTTCTTAAAGAGAAATTGAATGCATACCGGTATGCAAGCTTGGTGCGAGCCAAATCTAGTGGATAAGTGCATAAAACTGCGAGTATCGCCAAGAAGAAAAAGCGGGCTAAAAGATCCACAACAGCCCCGTTCCCAAAGCCGAGTAATTATCCATGATTCGTATGCGATCTTGCTCGTGAGAGCCATGAAATGTAATCTTGCATAAGGTACAATCCAGTACACTTGCTCCATTCCTCCGGATCATTAGAACATAGGAAAAAATGAAGGCGATGAAGAAGAATAAGCCGTATGGGAAATCTTGTGATGATAAATAGATAACGACTCAAATCAATGATTTGAAGCTTACTTGTAAAGTCTGCTATACCTTCATACTTGAGAGCTTCTTCAATGAGGGTAAACCCTAGAGATTGAAAACCATGTGTTCAAGTCTAGAAGAGCAACGAGGAATAGAGTTAGAAACATGTAAAAATCCGAGCAACATATCCACTTTTTAATGTGATGGTAAAAATAGGGTAGCTTCATCTCATAACGCAATAAACTCCATTCCAAAAACAATCAAACAGTAGAGCATAAGTAAACACTAACAATTCAATTCTTTGAACTCTCTAGGAACGACACTTGTATATAGTGCAACCATACGACACTTGCTCTCAACCATACTAAAAGTTCAACTAACAAAATCCAATGGAACAATTTGGTATTACAACATCAAAACTCACATGAAATGATCTCACACACGTCACAAGGCAAAATTGCATAAAAAACTTCTCATTAACAATAATCATTCGATCATTTGATCTCTCTAAGAATCGCAAAAATACCTAATGCAGTTACATGAGACTCAATCTCAACCATACAAAAGACCAATCAACCAAATCCAACGACACAAATATAAGATCATAACATCTAAATTCACATAAAAAGACATCTTGGTTAAATTATGCAATCTCAACTCAATATGCACAAACAAACATTCAATTAACTACTTCATCACATAGAGCATCAAGATCTATTCACCATAAAAAAATACCTAATGCAATCACATGAGACTCGATTCAACCACACAAACAGACCAATTAACCAAATCGAACATCTATACAAGATCATAACATCAAAATTCACATAAAAAGACCTCTTGGCTAAATCACGCAATCACAATTCATTATGCACAAACAAACATTCAATCAACTACTTCCACCACATAGAGCAGCATCAACAAACAATTCACCACCGCGAAGTATCTTAGTTCGTTCCAACGAGCAACGGCGATCTTAGAAAATCCACCACCGCACTAACAAAGAATCGGTTCCTTTACATAGATAGGAACTGTATCTATATACTTAGCCTCTATGAGCGGAAGAAGCGACTCTGCAAATCCAAATACATTTAATGACATAGTAGAACCACATGAAGAATTCATCATCTTCAAAATCTAATCTCAACAAAAATCAATCCCAAAGATCCAATCTTTTCAGCCAAAAAATACAAATTATCATCCATCCTTCAATTTATAGAACTCCTTATCCCATCTATCTGTTGGGATAGAGAAGCAAAACGATTTATTCCCAACAGACGGAATCAAAGGCCTAGGAACAAAATCTATGTTCACAAGCCAGTCTTCTTCGCTAAGAGGGCGAGATGGGCAGCCGTTGGTTATTAGAAGTTAGAAATTAGAAGTGGATTGGATTTCTGTGAATGAGAATGAGTGTTGTGTTGGTGGACGGCGCAGAAGGAAGGAGTATGTATGTGCATTAGGGTTTAGTTTTTTTTTAGTAACATATTATATATATTTAAATAATGAGGTGATAGACCACGCGATTAATGACCCGTGGTATTTAATCAACACGAGAGGAAGAAGACGTGGGCTAAAGCCCGCTGTCTATGGAATTTTTGCGCTAATAGACCACGCGGAATGAACCCCGTGGTCTATAATATGAAAACCACGCTAATAAACCATGGATTTTGGCAGCCCGTTGTCTATAACCGATTGAAAAAATGGTTATAGACCACGCGTTTCACCCTACACATTGTATATATCATAATAGACAACTTTAGTATTAATGTATGTGGTCTATTACATGTGGTCTATAAGCTAAATTCTTGTAGTGCTTATATGGTGTGCATGATATGCATGGGATTTACTTAAAAGCATGCATGTCTATAAATAACGGAAACTAGTTTCTTCTCGTCATAATTTAATAGAGATTAAATTGTTACTATTGTTATGATGAACAATTTCATTGGTGAATCGGAACTTGTCGACTACGCTTGATAAGAGAGTGATGTGTACATAAACTAATGCCTCTCTTTCTATATATAGAGAGATGATGATTAGGTATGAATGAAATTATTTGAAATAAATAAGGATAAATTTAAGTCGTTGATTTTAGTAAATCAATGGATAGTATTAATTTATGTTAAGCTAGAGTAAATAAGATCATAAATTACTATGTATGCGATACTTTAATTTCGGAGGATTTATTTAAAGATTATATTAATAATTATATTTTATGTTAAAAATGGTTATTTCCTTGATTATGGATTTGATGTAATCTATCATGTAATTTCTTATTTTAGATAAATTATATATTTTTGTTGCACGGGTATAATAAATTCGTAACATTTGGTGTACAACAATAAAATTATGTTGTGTATATGTAATATGTGTCACATATTTATTAAATATGTGCATTATTTGTATTATATATGTGCTACAGAAAGTGTAGGTAGTGCAACAATAAATTATGTTGCGTACGTGATGTGTAATATGTGCTACATATTTATTAAATATGTGCTATAAAATGACTAATTTGTGCAATATTATATTTAGCAGATTATAAAATCCTACTTTTTGATAAGTGGCAAAATTATCGAAAAGTAGCAAGATTTACGTTTGGTATGGTAGAGAAAATAAATTTTTAATAGCAAATTTACCATTATTTGAATTTTAATAAAATAAAATTTGAAATCATTAATTAAATTTCTTCAATCTAGACCGTTGATATGAGCTAGAAATGTAGATGTGATATATTCTTATTTCTTACACTTATAAACATTCTCACAAGAACCACCCTATATATATAAACTCCAAATCTCTCACATGCTTTTGTAATTCACATTGTGATATATTAATTATTCGCTTAAAATACATAAATTTTGTCCATTTTTGTTCCGAAACCAAAAGCAGGTAAAGTTTATGTACTCTAAGGCAGTTGACCTTCCAAAATTAAATATTAGTAACATTTGTTCCTTTTCTTTCCTTCTTTCTTTCTTTTTCCATTTGTTTGCAATGAAACAATTTAGGACGACTTTAATTTATTTCTATGACTCAGTAAAAGCTATGCAGAACGTTGAGTCAACAATTCTGATTTCGGAAAAATACGACTAATATCTAAGATGAAACGCTATTAGTTTGAACATAAACAAGCTTTGATATTGTTTCTTTGGAAAGTATATATCATTTTCCTAATATTCCAGAAATGAGCAAGATCATAATTTTAGGGTGAATAGCTAGTATTCTTCTTCGACAAACCTAGTGAAACCGACCATTTCCTGAGTTATGAAACCCGTAAAACTCTGAGAAATCATTTCTCAAATCACAAGAAGGAAACACAGAAAATTATACATATATGTTACCTAACAGATATAAATTCTGCAGCGTCAAAAGAAAAAAATGGTAACCTACCTCATCTATTGCATTTCTTCAATTAATTGTTTTGTCAATGTCCGTATTCTGCCGCTTACTATTATTTTGGTATTTTTATCTCAACAGATTAAATTCTGGCATGTATCATCCACTCTCAGACAATTTAACCTACTAATACGCTCAGATATAGTCGACCTTCATTCAAATGTCTCACACTTTTATTTATTCTTATATAAATACTCATAGTTCAATATTATTAATCCTTAAATGGTAGCTGGTATACAAAAATGAAATTAGATAGGAATGAAATGAACTTTATAATATAATGATGATAATAATGAAATGGAATAAACATAAAATTCTTATAACTAGTATATATGTACAAGGAATGAACAAATATGAATGAAATAAAATAAATAGAATAACTATTATTATTGTTGTTGTTGTTATAATATTTATTTATTATTATCATTATTAATTAATATTATTAATTACTATTTTTTATAATGATTTATTATTACAAATACTATTATTTTATTATTATTTATTATTCATTTTATATGAAATAAATAAATAAGAATAACCTTTTTAAATAAATAAAATTAAATTTGACTAATCTCAAGTTTATGGAAATAGGTAGTAAAAGATTCCTACTGTAAAAATCTTACCAATTATAGGATTGTGAATGGATGCAGGATCTTCATTCTATTCTCATTTTATTACTGCATACCAACGACCACCTTAGAGATATTATGCAAATCATTATGTAATATGCATAACTCCCTACGGTAATGGCAGAGCAGGCTCCCGATGGCAAGTGTTATGGGATAAATATACATAATAAAGTCAGAGAAAGTTCTAAAAGAAGATAATGATACCCATCTTGTATGATCAACGGGCCGAGCGTCAGAGCTTGTGTGTTAGAAACCTATATGATAGAGCTCACAAAGTAGATTTAGCATGGCATAACCTATACTAATATGAAGCAGATTACTTCTTACCAACGAGTTTTGACGAAAGAGCGTATTCGACAAAGTTCCCTCAATAGAAGTCATAAACTATAGTCACAACTAGGGATGTCAATGGATGAGTTTTATCCAGACCAGAACCAATAAATAAGTAATGGTTCTGGTTCTGGAACCGACCCATTAGACAATGGATCTGGGCCGGACCCGGACCATCAACTATGGGTCTTAAATGGTCCGGATCAGAGTGGGTCTAGAACCAAAACCGGACCAGAATCGTACAAGAACCGTACAAGAACCAGAACTAAAATCGAAATCGTTGCTTTATAATTTAATGTGTTATGAGTGATTTTGAATCGATATGGATAAAACTAGCTCATTGACAAGTCTATTTAAACTTAGGTTTGTCAATAGACGGATTTTACTCGGACCAGAACCAATAAATAAGTATTGGTTCTGGATCTGGAACTAGATCCGGATCGGACCGGACCATCTGTCACAGCCCGATTCGGCTTATCCTTACCGGACCGTGACTTGGGGTTCGGTTTAAGTAAATATGAAAGAATAAGGGTTTCAACTCATTTCATCTACGAAGAAATATAGATGTTCCAAATGAAGCGAGAATCACGATGAATCAAAATAGCTTATATACATATATATATATATATATATATATATATATATATATATATATATATATAGATGGTTTCATGGTTTCAACAAACAATAGCTTTTACAAAGCTTAACACAGTAACAAAAGATAACAGAGTCTCAAGAGTTTGGCAGCGGAATAAACGTGTGAGACATGCATGTGGAGATGCATTCTCAAGGCGAACCAAAAATACTTCGTACTACTTGACAAAAAGATTCCGCTCAACTCCTGCTCTGTTTCATCACCTGCTCAACCTGCATATTTAAAAACAAATATGCAGGGCTGAGTACAAATAATGCACTCAGTGGACACATGCCGAAAACATTTTACTTTACGAAATATTGTACTGCCCTCATCACAGTAAGACACAAGGGTTTTATTTGGAAAAAGGCCTTGTTCTTACAAAATACATTTGCTCATTTCTCAAAGTCGACTGGCCAGTCATTTTCATATCACAACAACCACAACGTATATTCCAAGTCGACTATGGATAAACGCACCGGGAGGGAGGCCTCCCTTCACCCGGACGCAAACTGATCGCAACCGGCGATTCAGAAAACTAATCGCAACCGGCGATTCATTAAAGTGTACACAACCACAGCTAGGATTTCTCCCTTACCTCTAGCATAGGATCCGACCAGAAACTTCCTGTTGCCCAGTGCAACCCGAATGGACATATACAAAACATAAAACATTTTCTGGCAGACAATATCGTATCTCAAAATTTTTGCAGTAAAACAGTACAGTAATAACAGTAAATCATTTTCCGAAAAGCTCGTAATTAGTTTTGGTAAGAAAGCCCACCTCGAGAACTTAAAGTTCTTAGGTCACTTAGGGTTTTACTTTCCGTTTCTCCTCTCCTTTGAGTCAAACCTTATCAACGTAAGAAACGAGTTTTTAGCATATCATCATGCTGCGTAAGAATCATCGATCCGAACCAACGTACGTACTATCCTTCCATTCATTCTTTAGTTCAAATCGTTCGACGTAACGTACGAATCTTAATTTCATAACTAACGTCGTCACGTACTGACTTTACTTCTTATCTTACGTATATACTCAAATTCTACGTATTCACAGACATATTTCCCTACGTCTCAACTTTTTCACATATCATATCATATGATCCACATATCACGTATCACGAGACGTCATAATCTTTCATTTTTCATAATTTTCAAAATTCCATATAGTTTTTCGAAAATTCTATTTTATTCACATAATATATTTTTATCATCATATATTAATAATATGACATAATATTAATCATATACATCAATATTTCATGCTTTAGTAATTTTCGAAATTACTATCCTATAATATTCCATATTTTTCCAAGAAATTCCACATAAAATCATAGAATTCTAAACATGAATAACTATCATTATTTCATGTTCAAAACAACAATTAAAATTCATGTACTTCAACATATGGATCCTACATAATTTCGACCATGGTCTATAATTTCATAACATGCCAACTTTGTAATAAAATCATGATACATGCTTATAACTATCATATAAACGTATTTAATTAACAACGCGAACATATAACATATTTCTCACGTACGTCACAAATTTTTCGAAAGCATGTAACAACACATATCACATATGATTTTCTAATATTTTTGCATAAAATAATAAGAAGTGTAGGGTTTCTAACCTTCTAGTTGATTTTGATCGACGTCTACGATGTTTTTCGAACTACGATTGAAGAGAACTTTGAGGAATACTCTCTATTTTTCTCTCTCTATTTTTCTTCCTATTTTCTTAGTATTTTCGGTTATATTGTGGTATAAGGGGGTCTCCTATTTATAGAGTTTATAAAGTGATTTTAATCATTACTTTATAAAATATCTTAATATAAAGTCAAAAATTACAACTCCTTTATCTTCTTAATTTTCGAACCTTTATGAGTTGTCAATGAATCATTTTTGATCTTATCTTATACTTTAATTATTCATCTTATCTTATCTTTTTGAAATTATCACATATCTAGTTGTAAAATCAAAATTTACAACTCATACCTTATTCATATGATATTTTCGGCCATTATATATTTATATGAGATAATTATTTTATTTTATTCTATAGTTTATTATATTATTTTATTATTTAAATAATGTATCTTATATCTATCATAGAATAAATAAATTACCATTTTATACCATGTTTATGAAATTTTCGAGCCCTATTAGAACCTTAGGATAAATTTTTATTTTTTTCCATATCATATACTATAATATTATCATGTAATAATATCACATTTGAAAAGTCAAAGTTTTCAACTTAGGATAAGATTTCATTTTCAAAGAGTTTTAAAAATATTTTCAACCTTATTCTTAAGTCAATAATTTCGGCCATTACACTCCAAACCATAGGTTACTTGTTTAATTTGATAACCATCTCTACTTTACACCTACTATATCTTATCTTTATAATTATGACCCCTCATTAATTAAAGTATGATATTTACATTCATTTTCACACTAATAAGTCAAATATTTCGGCCCCTATAATAATAATATGTCAAATATTTTATTTTTATCTAATTAATAGCTATATGACACAATAATAATCTTAGATGATAAAATAAATCATAGGAAAATTAATTAAGATCATTTCTATGTACTAAAGTAAAGTTATCGGCAAATAATTCAAAATTATGAATAAATTATCAAACTATTATTATTCCAATATTATTTTCATGAATAATTACATAAATATAATGATATTATATCATAAAATAAATTTTTTGAACATTTCTATGTATTTTCCCCAATTTTTCGAAAATTAGGGTTTCTAGGATTTAAATTTTATAAAATTCCATTCTTCTCCTATTTTATTAATTTCTAAACTTTTATAATTCCTAGGAGATAATATTGATCTAGAATCATGATATTTATCAAGTATATAATTAAATAAATTATTTAATACAATTATCACATAGAAATTGGTGATTTTCGAAAATCACATAAAATAATACTTCAAATTTCGAAAATCATGTAACTAATATCCAAAATATTATTTCCTATGATATTTATCACATTATCACACATTTTTATGAGATAAACATTATCTATGCTTAGTCATAACCTTATCTTATCATTTTATAAAAATATCATAACATACTTATCACATAAAATGTCATTTTCTAATCTTATCTCATACATATCATTTTCGAAAATTACACCTTGGTACAAGATATTGATCTTATCATATACTACTAGATAAATATGACAACTCATCACATAAAATCAAGTGATCACATAATAAGTCACAAATTAATTCTTTATACTCTTAAATTTCGAAAATCTCCATTAAATAAGGAAGAATATTTCTTTTCTTCCTTAGTGTAAATAATATCTCAAATATACTTAAAAACATATTTAAAATTTATTCGTTCAAAATTTCAAGAGAAATTTCGATTTATTCAAAATCGACAATTCTGACGTTCACTTTCATACTCGTTTCTATCGTACTGTTCCTTCTTTATTTTCAAAATTTTTAATCCCAGAAATTCGGAGTATTACATTCTACCCCCCTTAAAGAAATTTCGTCCTTGAAATTTACGTATTCTCATAACGTTCTCTTCTCCTTCTCCATATTACATTCTCTATTCCGATATTGGTACCTCGTACCCATTTGATCGTCGTATGACCTTAAACTTTCATTCGTATCGACTTATTTTTAAACCTTAATATCCTCATGTTTTCTAATCGTATCTATCCAACTATCGATTCTTATAGATGGTGAGTCCTATGTTCAAAACTAAGTTTAAGCGAACATATGCTAACGTCGTATCTTCTGCCTTTGATGAAGAAGATTCGTATTTCCTTCATCTCGTTTCGAGCTAAGTTCTAAAATACTCGCGTATAATCTTATAATATTGTAACCTTGAGATTCCCATAGCAATAATATAATCATAGGTATATTGAAAGCGTATTTATACCTGTCGGGTTGTTCTGGTTATCATCACCTTGCTGTTGATTGATAGCATAAACCCTTGGTTGTTGTTGCTGAGCTTGTCGTGGTGGATTAGGTCTACCTACCATTCCTACTCCTACTTGTGGGCAATTATTTGCAAAGTGCCCTTGTTGACCACATCTAAAACAGTTCACACGTCCTGCTAAACAAGGACCAATGTGATGCCTATGGCATTGTGGACATTGAGGGCCAGTTAGTTTTCGTTGGTTGTTTCTACCTTGTCCAAAATTTATTGGACGACCTTGCCCTTGCCCTTGGATCCACTGGGGCCTTTGATTGTTTGTCCATGGCCTTCTTTCAGCCTGGTTGTAGTAATTACCCTTGTTACGAATTTCTTCCCTTTTCCTTTTGCCCTTGTCTTCTTGGGCTAATGCTGGTTTATTTTCTGGCAATGCTTCCTCTATATCCAAAGCCCTTCCTAATGCCTCGGTATAGGTCATTGCTCCATGGCTGGCAAGAGATATCCTAATCTCAGGCCTTAATCCAGATCGAAACTTGTCAGCCATCTTTTCATCGGTATCCACTAGATTCTGGGCAAACCTTGACATATCACAGAATATTCGATCATATTCTGTTACCGACTTATCTCCTTGTTTGAGACTGAAGAATTCATTTTCTTGTTTCTTTCTATAACTCTTGGGAATGTACTTATCATATAATACCGTTTTAAAATCCTCCCAAGTAAATTCTTCCATTTGTTCATCAGTCATTATTTTCCTTCTGGTCTCCCTCCAGAAGTCTGCTGAACCCGTTAATTGAAAGGTAACGCAAGAAAGTCTTTCCTGATTCGTACAATGCAGGAAATTAAAAATTCGTTCTATCGCTCTTACCCAGAGTTCAGCTTCATCAGGGGTTCCAGTCCCATTAAATGTAGGCGGGTTTTGTTTGAGAAAAAGTTCCTCTACTCTACGAGGAGGAGGTGGTGGTTGTTGAAGTTCTGGTTCCGGGGTTTCTTCTCCTCTCCTACGTCTCAATTCTCTTCTAGGAGGCATTCTTAATATTTTAAACAAAACAAACGTCAATTTCTAAATCGATACTTAGTGCATAATCTTATTATGGATCATGGAACAACAAACATATCATATGCTAGATACTTGTCCACAACAAGCCATGTAACATCATGTATCATCAAAATGCCTCATTGAGGACTTTTCTATATTAGTTTTACAACGATTGGTCTCTTTAACTTAGTACATAGCGTGATGTCCTATTTACACCAAAATCTTGACACCACTAAACATATTTTCTACAAAATGTTATCAAACTACGTTTTCTCTAACCATTCTATCTACATCATGACTGACTTCATAAGTCTTACTATTTCTAAGTGTTTTATGCCCCCGAGGGTTCCTCGTCAAAATCGTTCTTCTCGTTTGGAAATTTTCCCGTCTCCAGATATGTTTTTGCCTCTTTTATGAGACGATCCAAATCCTTCATAGAGCGATCGAAATCCTTTAAAGTGTCGGGTTGCTTGTTTCTCCAAGTAGTAGCCCTTGTCTCTACTGGTCGTTCTCCCAATCCCCTCGGGCGATAGGATCCTGTCCATTGCCCATTTTCATCTATTTCTTGTACAACCGATGGGACATATCGTGGCCCGGTGTATGGAACTTCTTGGTACAACCATTCCTTCATCTTCTCATGCTGTCCATCCAGCTTAGGAAAAAGGCCAGGTCCCATGGGTGCTTCTCCATACACATTGTATGTATATCTGAGCTGGCTGATAAATTCTGGTTGATCGGCCAGAACCTCTGAGTTTTCTTTGTAGAAAACATAATCCCTTGCTATTTCTCTCTCATAGCCTTTCCAATCTGTCGGCAAACGGCGGATGAGTCGCTGGATACCATCCAGATCCGTTATTCCATGGTTATGAGCTTCCGTCCATAGCTGTAAGAACTCGTCCAAGAATTGTCCAAGATCGGTGCCTAGTTTGTAGTAAAAGAGTCGATATTCCCTTGTGAGTTCTAGGTCTGAAGCATATGTGTTCGTGCTCTTACCCTTATTATTCCCATTTCCTGCCATCTGACAACATATAGTTTCTAAGTAAGTCTGTTTTAAACTTAAAAGCAATAGGGGGTGGGGGGGAACTTAAATCATAAGTTTTTCTGAAGGAACTAAACTTCACAAAACACAAAGTTTGTGAACATCCTTCAACATAAGCTCATAAACACTCGTCTTATTTCTCTCTTATCAATCTAATTCCCAAGTTCATCTATCGTTCTAGATTAATTCGCATAAGTAACAGTCGATTACGTCGCGTAGAATTTCAAGTGAAGAAACTGTGCCCAATGTTGCGAGTGACATTCGTTCATCGAAGCTTCCACTCCTTTATGTAGCATTTCAAATCACGTTCGTCAAATCGGTCTTAAAAGCATTCTAAGTTCTCAAGTTCTCATGGTTTATCAAGCACTACGTCATACATAGAAGAGAAATTCTTATGATCTCGTTCAATCTAAGTTCTTTGTGAGACTTAGAGCTCATCTACGTTCTTTTGAAAATCAAAATAATTTCACAATTCAACTTTGTTTCATAAACAAACTTTCCATTCAAACTTACTGACATATAACTCTATATATGTCCATCATCAATACTCATATACCCCCGGGTATAAGCTTAAATCTCTTTCAATTTCATCATAACAAAATGATCACATACCAACCAGGTATGAACTTAAACTTCTTTAGACAAACCTCTTGTCTGTCTCATCAATGAATTTTCAAAATTCAAAGTTGTTTACTTTTCAACGGCATGTCCACTTTAAAAACATTTTTCACAAATACTTCCTCAGAACTGTTCATAACTTTCTCAAAGCTTTTAAAACATACATTTATTGTCAGAAACTACTTTTCCTTGTTGGTTGAGCGTGATGAACATGAGCGTTGAGCGGTGATGATCGCTTTCGTAAAAGTCTAGTGATTCAAGCTAGACTTTGGATAGAAAGAATATTTTTGGTTCAAAGCAAACGAACTACTCTGATACCATTCTGTCACAGCCCGGTTCGGCTTATCCTTACCGAACCGTGACTTGGGGTTCGGTTTAAGTTAATATGAAAGAATAAGGGTTTCAACTTATTTCATCTACGAAGAAATATAGATGTTCCAAACGAAGCGAGAATCACGATGAATCAAAATAGCTTATATATATATATATATATATATATATATATATAGATGGTTTCATGGTTTCAACAAAGCAGCTTTACAAAGCTTAACACGGTAACAAAAGATAATGCAGTCTTAAGAGATTGGCGGCGGAATAAGCGTGTGAGACATGCATGTGGAGATGTATTCTCAAGGCGAACCAAAATACTTCGTACTACTTGACAAAAGATTCCGCTCAACTCACCTTTCTGTTTCATCACACTCAACTGCATATTTAAAACAAATATGCGGTGAGTACAAATAATGCACTCGGTGGACACATGCCGAAAACATTTTACTTACGAAATATTGATGCGCCTCATCACAGTAAGACACAAGGGTTTTATTTGGAAAAAGGCCTTTTCTTACAAAATACATTTGCTCATTTCTCAAAGTCGACTGGCCAGTCATTTTCATATCACAACAACCACAACGTATATTCCAAGTCGGCTATGGATAAACGCGCCGGGAGGGAGGCCTCCCTTCACTCGGACGCAAACTGATCGCCACCGGCGATTCAGCTAAAGTGTACACAACCCTAGCTAGGATTTCTCCCTTACTCCTCTAGCATAGGATCCGAATTCGTAACTTCCTGTTGCCCCAGGCAACCCGAATGGACATATACAAAACATAAAACATTTTCTGGCAGACAATATCGTATCTCAAAATTTTTGCAGAAAAACAGTAATAACAGTAAAATATTTTCCAAAAAGCTCGTAATTAGTTTTGGTAAGAAATCCCACCTCGAGAATGATAAGCCTCATTTTTACCTGTTTTATAAGGCTATATTTGTTTTGTTTATAATTGATAAGTGATCTTTTGAGCTGTCTTTTGATATATTTATGTTTACCTTGAAAGATATTATTCCGTGTGTGTTTCATGTCATTTTAGCACTGGTTTTGATGTCAAAAAGGTGGATCACGATAAAGAGGAATCAATAGCCCAGTCGCGAGCTCGTGCGAAGAAGAACTATTTGAAAACGACGTTGAATATGACGTAATGGATTTGAAAAATATGGATGTTCAAAGTGTACTATGTTGAAGATCATCTCGATAAGAGTCCGTAGGCGCAAACGGATCGCAATTCGAAGTCCGGACGAGAGAGAACGGACCGAAACGGCGGTCGCTGCGTAAGGATTCGCCTCGCGAGCCGTGATCGCGACCAGCGGTCGCGAGTCATGCTCGAGAAACAATGATTTAACTAGGGGTGGCTAAGCGGGTGTCGGGTAATCGGTGTACGATACCCGACCAAATTTATCGGTATTGGTACCCGATTACAAAATCGGTATCTGGTCGGTCGGGTATTATACATTTATAAATGTCGGTATCGGGTATACCGTCGGTGTCGGGTATACCGAATACCAATTATTTAATATAAATTCATATTTTATATATATATAAGCGTTTGGCGTAAGCGCAATGTATATATATATAAACAGGACCTTTAATAAAAAATAATGGAATCATGCGCGAGGGGATTCGATCCCATGACCGCCACACGGTAATGCACAAGTCTGGCGCTGAAACCGATGACCAAGTTATCATTTGAATATTGGAAGATAAATTTTATACATAAAGGGTAATTAGGGTATCCGAATACCGAGTCGGTGCCGAGTCGGATGCCGACTAAAAATCGGGTCGGGTCGGGTTTTCATTTCTTTGTAAAATCGGGTCGGATACCCGTTTTTTTCGGGTAGGGTACCCGACTCGTACCGAATAGTCACCCCTAGATTTAACGCACAAAATGGTGTCTTCGCGGATGGCCTTCCCGTGAAATGCCGAGAGAGCGCCTCGCGAGGCCCTAGGTTGTGTATTACCTATATATACACGCACACATTGGGGGAGACAATTCACGCACACATTTTTTACATGCATTAGAAGCGGTAGCGGTTTTCATCCGAGAGAATAGAATATATTTTTTATTTCTTTTCGCTTTTAGGCGTTATTATTCGGTATAGTTAATTAGATTAGTTTTGATTTCGTGTTCAAAGTTCCGATTTTATTCGAGATTTGGATCTCTTTACGGATTCGGTTGCTACAATTGTTCTCCATGGAATCCTACGGTTTTATTTATATATTTCAATTCATGTTATCTTTAATTATTTATTGCTTTGGTTATTTAATCATGAGTAGCTAAATTCCGTATTGATCCTGGGGTTTGTATGTCTGACTAGATTCGTGTAATTTATCTGTTGATACTGTTTTGCCGTCCCTTCATGATTTATAAATCTTGGCTTTAATTCTCATGTGTTGGTATCTGATTAATATCTATGCATGCTAGTTATGTGATTAATGTCTCTGCGGAATTAATTGCATAATCGATATCTGGAATTTATAATACAGTTTTTGCCTTGAGACCCGACGGAGATAGGTGAACTGTAGGAGGTTAAATCTTTGTGTGCTTTTGGTAATTAGCTTACTTCTCTTGAGACCGACGGAGATAGAGTTTAGGCTAACCCACTACTATAGGTTGTCCCGACGGAAACTATAGTTACATTAGTGATCCTTCATCTGAATGTGGATTAAATTGGTAAACAGATTAATAGGTTATTTGTGTAAATCTGGTTAGGTTAAGTACATCCCTAGGGTCAATCTTTCATATCTGGTTTTATTCCTATCTTTAATTTTTGTGTCTAGTTTTATAATAATATCCTCTCTTGATTTTGTTGCCTGGATAATAATCTAGATTCTGTGTTGATTATTCATTTGTGTTCTCAGTCGCATCCACGTGGATACGATATATATACTTGCTGTTTTTACTATCATTTATTTGTTAGGAATTATAGCGATCAGAGAACTTATAGTTCTTAGGACACTTAGGGTTTTACTTTCCGTTTCTCCTCTCATTTGAGTCAAACCTTATCAACGTAAGAAACGAGTTTTTAGCATATCATCATGCTGCGTAAGAATCATCGATCCGAACCAACGTACGTACTATCCTTCCATTCATTCTTTAGTTCAAATCGTTCGACGTAACGTCATTTAATCTTAATTTCATAACTAACGTCGTCACGCATCGACTTTCTTATCTTCTTACGTATATACTCAAATTCTACGTATTCACGGACATATTTCCCTCGTCTCAACTTTTCACATATCATATCATATGATCCACATATCACGTATCACGAGACGTCATAATCTTTCATTTTCATAATTTTCAAAATTCCATATAGTTTTTCGAAAATTCTATTTTATTCACATAATATATTTTTATCATCATATATTAATAATATGACATAATATTAATCATATACAACTTGTACAACAATATTTCATGCTTTAGTAATTTTCAAATTACTATCCTATAATATTCCATATTTTTCCAAGAAATTCCACATAAAATCATAGAATTCTGAATAACTATCATTATTTCATGTTCAAAACAACAATTAAAATTCATGTACTTCAACATATGGATCCTAAATAATTTCGACCATGGTCTATAATTTCATAACATGCCAACTTTGTAATAAAATCATGATACATGCTTATAACTATCATATAAACGTATTTAATTAACAACGCGAACATCTAGCATATTTCTCACGTACGTCACATATTTTTCGAAAGCATGTAACAACACATATCACATATGATTTTCAAATATTTTTGCATAAAATAATAAGAAGTGTAGGGTTTCTAACCTTCTAGTTGATTTTGATCGACGTCTACGACGTTTTTCGAACTACGATCGAAGAGAACTTTGAGGAATACTCTCTATTTTTTTTTCTCTATTTTTCTTCCTATTTTCTTAGTATTTTCGGTTATATGGTGGTATAAGGGGGTCTCCATTTATAGAGTTTATAAAGTGATTTTTAATCATTACTTTATAAAATATCTTAATATAAAGTAAAAAATTACAACTCCTTTATCTTCTTAATTTTCGAACTTTTATGAGTTGTCAATGAATCATTTTTGATCTTATCTTATACTTTAATTATTCATCTTATCTTATCTTTTTGAAATTATCACATATCTAGTTGTAAAATCAAAATTTACAACTCATACCTTATTCATATGATATTTTCGGCCATTATATATTTATATGAGATAATTATTTTATTTTATTCTATAGTTTATTATGTTATTTTATTATTTAAATAATGTATCTTATATCTATCATAGAATAAATAAATTACCATTTTATACCATGTTTATGAAATTTTCGAGCCCTATTAGAACCTTAGGATAAATTTTTATTTTTTTCCATATCATATACTATAATATTATCATGTAATAATATCACATTTGAAAAGTCAAAGTTTTCAACTTAAGATAAGATTTCATTTTCAAAGAGTTTTAAAAATAATTTCCAACCTTATTCTTAAGTCAATAATTTCGGCCATTACACTCCAAACCATAGGTTACTTGTTTAATTTGATAACCATCTCTACTTTACACCTACTATATCTTATCTTTATAATAATGACCCCTCATTAATTAAAGTAATCTTAGATGATAAAATAAATCATAGGAAAATTAATTAAGATCATTTCTATGTACTAAAGTAAAGTTATCGGCAAATAATTCAAAATTATGAATAAATTATCAAACTATTATTATTTTCATAACCAATATTATTTTCATGAATAATTACATAAATATAATGATATTATATCATAAAATAAATTTTTGGAACATTTCTAAGTATTTTCCCCAATTTTTCGAAAATTAGGGTTTCTAGGACTTAAATTTTATAAAATTCCATTCTTATCCTATTTTATTAATTTCGAAACTTTTATAATTCCTAGGAGATAAGATTGATCTAGAATCATGATATTTATCATGTATATAATTAAATAAATTATTTAATACAATTATCACATAGAAATTGGTGATTTTAAAATCACATAAAATAATACTTCAAATTTCGAAAATCATGTAACTAATATCCAAAATATTATTTCCTATGATATTTATCACATTATCACACATTTTATGAGATAAACATTATCTATGCTTAGTCATAACCTTATCTTATCATTTTATAAAATATCATAACATACTTATCACATAAAATGTCATTTTCTAATCTTATCTCATACATATCATTTTGAAAATTACACCTTGGTACAAGATATTGATCTTATCATATACTACTAGATAAATATGACAACTCATCACATAAAATCAAGTGATCACATAATAAGTCACAAATTAATTCTTTATACTCTTAAATTTCGAAAATCTCCATTAAATAAGGAAGAATATTACTTTTTCTTCCTTAGTGTAAATAATATCTCAAATATACTTAAAAACATATTTAAAATTTATTCCGTTCAAAATTTCAAGAGAAATTTCGATTTATTCAAAATCGACAATTACCGACGTTCACTTTCATACTCGTTTCTATCGTACTGTTCCTTCTTTATTTTCGAAATTTTTAATCCCAGAAATTCGGGGTATTACACCATCAAACTATGGATTTAAACGGTCCGGGTCTAAAGCGGATGAAGGCTGGAACCGAACCAGGCTCGCTTTAAAATTTAATGGATTTTGAGCGGTTTCGGACCAGTCTGGGTAAAACCCACCCATTGAAATCCCTAGCCACAACTAACAAACGAAGACTCATATGCCAAATGAGATCTAATCACACTCATTTGAAGACAGCATAGTCCCCCAAACTAAACAAGCTTTGATGTAACTACATAACAGAACTCCCTTTAGCCTTGAAGCTTCCCATTAGAGAGAGTTGCTCTATCACTTTTACCTGTAATTGTTTTGTATCGGTAATTCTTGTAACATCCCACCGATTATTCGCTTGGAGCGGAGGGATATCATGGGATAAAATGGAAAGAAGAAACGAAAAGAAAAAGGATGAGAACTCGCACACACACACACACACATATATATATATATATATATATATATATATATATATATATATATATATATATATATATTGTAACATAAGTCGATTACAAACAACACTCCTAAGACGAGGTCTAGCAAGTAGACAGGTTAAAAGGAAATTAATTCAAATGAAAAGAAAAATATTGAGAATCTTGACATAAAATTAGGGTGATGCAAATGTCATCCCAGACAATAGGGCCTATGCGTTTTTGGCTAAGCAACTCGAAGGTAAAAAGCAGACACCTGACGCGGTCAGCGTCCAGGTCCGCAGTCTCAAGAATATAGTGGAGATTAAATTTTCCAAAAGTATAACACGTTTAACAAGTCAATGTCTAGGTACTAATGTCGTTGTCTCACTCTGCCATGCTAGAGTACCCATTTTAATACAGAACAGTTCATAAATAGTTGATAAAAGTGCATGTTAAATCACATATAATAGGGCGGTTTTAAAAATAAAATAAGTTATCCCTATGTATGCAAAACGTAATTTTCAAGCAGAGCTCGTAGTACGTAATTATTATCATAGCTCACCGCATCTGTGGTACCTACTGGACCATAGAGAGAAACAACGTTCCACTAATGATAAACATCGCCTAAACTGGGGAACTCGGCCGAATTCACCCAGTCTGGACTTCTGTGTACACTACGTCAGCCAGTACTTAGCTCGAGATGTACACGATCGTTAACTATTCTCAACCGAAGCCGTAGTGGTTTAACCGCTTCAAGGTCAACACCAAGTAATGAGCATAAAAACAACATGTAATTCTCAATTTTAATAAACATTTTGGGGTTTAATAACCCCAAATTCATTGTAAAAATTAGATCCCATCCGACACTGTAGTGGTACCAACAACTCATCTCATTCGTACACATCCACTGATTGTCCTTGGATAAACCTTAACCAGTCTTATAAGACGAGTCTAGTCCTTACACATAATTATTTAATAATGGTTTCTCAAAACCCAATGTTTTAAACATAAGTTTATCTATTCCCGGGTTTAAGATTTGGGCCCGGAGTTTCATTGGATCTTTAGATCCATATTTCTATTTTAATGCAGTCATGATATGATATGAAATTAGGTAATCGCGTAGAAACATTTAGTCACATACTTGCATTCAAGTAAAGCTTCGTAAAAATATCATGTTGCTTTTACTTATCTCAATCATGAAATATTTAAGCGTCGTAATGAAATTCGGGTCAAGGTATGCACATAATTAGACAGGTAACGTCACATAATTAGAAAACACGTCTTTGTGCACAACGAGAATTTTTAACACTTGCCAAATTTTTAAGTGTTTAATTTTCAACAAAACTATCTAAGTGATATATTTTGACGACTCATAATTCTAAACTTAAAATACGTATGGACACAAAAAGACGCATTCTGAAAACCTCTAAACATGTACTAAAAGTTCTAAAAAGGAATCGAATTCGAACGAGTTGTGATTCTGGAGATATAAGGTCTCAAAGTAGGCAACTCGAAATGACTTATATACTTAAGAATATTTTTCAGAATTTTCAGATTTGGCTTAACGACGAGGGAATCTTACGAGACTCGTAACTTTTTACTCAAAATACCAAAATGGGAAAGAGACCCCATTATTGAAACCTAGTAACAAGAACTACATGTTTCAAAAAAAGACTCGGAAGATACCCGACGCATCAAGAGATAAAGGAACTCAAAGTTGACTAGTTGAAAGCGAATGTTTTGGGTAGGTGACTTTGGGTGAACGAAAAGTATAATTAAAGGACTTAGATTGGATCAAACTTTCCATATAACAACTAGACATGGGAAGAAATATATTTTATGAAGAAACCAAATTCAAAGTCGGACTACAAACGGCTCGTACCTCTCTCGCAAAAGTTGGACTTGAATAGTTTATTAAAATAGAAATGGACTTAGGTAGTTGCCAAGAAGATTCACTGGAATACGTTAACTTCAAAAATTCACTGAAGGATTATTAAGAAGGATATAGGAATGAGACCCAGAATTTTGGAAAGCCATTAGAGTCTACTTTAATGCAGAAAAAAGCCTCACTTAAATATTCACACGAGGTTGGGAGCTAAAAATATTTTACAACAAGCTATCCCTGCCGAGACAGTGTTGTACAGTTCATTTGTAAAATTCTAAAATAAATAGAAAATATTTTTAGAAAAATCTGAAAAATTATAGAGAGCTTATAGACATCTAAATTGTGTTTATGAAAACTTTTAGAATTTTAAAATTTATAAAAATCTAGACGCAACTTAAAGACTGTGAGCATTGAACATGGGATTTTAACAGATTTGTGCAGTGAATTTTAAAAATATATTTAAAATAGTAAAATTTATGGGATTGACCTGAAATTTTACATAGGCGTATTAGACATACTTAATTTCAACATAGTCAAATTTGGTGATCATCAAGTAACTAAGACTTAATAAATGTCGTGAAGTTACTGTTGTCGTGAGATAACTTCCGTTTTGCAGACAATATTATAGTTCGACTTTAGTACATTGATTTCTTGCAATCCTCTCATCTAACATTTCATATGCACACATATTTGCACGAAACATTGGTGAATTCATCGACCCAATCTACAGGCAAACTCGTCAAATCAAACATGTAATCCATCCCAACTAACATATAACACTTATAAGTCAAGAATCTAATCATTAATTCAATATGCAATCACTTTCAAGCATAGACCCAACACGATCAAGCATATTGATGCACATGTATGTATATGGATTGAATCCTACGAGCTTTAAGGTAGAGGGATCACCTTGGAGTAGAATTTGATCAAGGCTCGAATAGGTGGTGAGCGACGAAGCTCGTGAGCCAAGCTTCGGTCGTCTCCTACGTTGCAAGAATGCTCGAGTTTCCCTTATGATGGCCAAGTAGAGGCTGTCTTTGGAAGGAAATTACATTAGAGTGAGGATCTTAGGATGTTAAAAGTAGGACAAGAGTAGTAACAAAAGCTTCTACCTTGGTAGCCCCTAGGCTTCAGCCTTCAAGCTTTCAAGAGGGAGTGAAATGGCTGGAGGGAAGAAGTTGCCAAGAGACAAAAAAAAATGTCAAGAGGTAGAGGATGGCGCGGCGGCCTTGAAGAAGTTGATGGTCTTCTTCCTTGCTCTGGCTGAGAGAGTTTGACGGCAGGGGAGAAACGAGAGGTGAGTGACGTGAGAAGTTATGTAGAAGGAGAAAGTCGATCTCCTTGTGGGCTTGTAGGAGTTAGCTTTAGAGAGAGAAAATGGGATTAGAGATGGTGAATGTTTAGCTTTTTTTTTTCCTCAAAAGCTAGAAGGAACAATGGTTTTGGACACATGGAAACATGGGTGACATTTGCCACCCTTAGCTTAATGCAAGTTACACTGCACACAAACATAATGCAGCAGACAATTTGCACTACACGACTCACACACACAAACACGTCACTCATGCACGAGACATGCACTTATATTTCATATATATATAAAATATACACATGTCTTGGTAATATATATACATACATATATATATACATATATATATATATACATACATACATATATAGAGTTTGGTTCAAATGAGAACCATTCTTATCCTAAAAACTAAGAACCAAATGAATTCGTTATGAAAGTTGATGAATCCGTTGAGAAACTTAATGAATTCAACAATTCAGAATTTTTCACCCGGGTTCGAATCCCATGAGGGACAAAATTTTATTTTTGGATTCAGTAACTTTCCCAACGGATTCATCAACTTTCACTGTGAATTCATCATTTTTTGGTTCTCACGTTCTCACAATAAAAATGGTTCTCACGTTAACCCTCCCCTATATATATATATATATATATATATATATATATATGGGTCGGTACTTATGAAGTAAGGTATTCACATTTGCTCAAATTACTAAGATTATTGGACTTAGAAATTTATGTAACTCATTAGTTATTAATACATATAGTACAAATTGTAACAAGTAGGACTATAATTGATAAATAATTAAAGAGAATCTAAATTGCATAGGTACTAGGTGTTCAATTATATAATCTCTATCTTCTTATTTAATAAGTAATAGCTTCATGCAACTATAGATACTTTCATATATAATTAGATAATTGATTCATGTGGCTATATACGCTTTATTTATTATTATGAAATTACTTATTTACACTTAATTTGATTAATTAGGCAACGATGTTCATAGTTCAAAATCTATTCATGTATCATGATAATACATGTCAAGAGAAATTATTCGAACTCTTAATTTATTTTTTCAAAAAAGTTTTCCGTATAAAAAGAAATTTTTATTAACATCTTTTATTAAGATGAGTTTTTAAGCAGACAGTTCTTTTAGATATTACAAGTACAGTTGGGGAATGGTCACGTGACCTCCCCCAACAATGCAAGTATGAATATTCTGACAAACTTGCAGACTATATTATCTCAGCCACACCGTCATGGCATGTGTACCTAAAAATGTATCCCCCTACAAGAAAACATGTATACCCCTATCTCTAAAGTAATAATTAAGTCCTAAAAACCCTACATGCAAGACATGCATTCTATTAATATTTCACTCTTTCATTCATAAGGAGGTACACTTTCGCACGCTAAGATACTTTGTTTATTTCACAAAACATTTCCTTGATTTAGAAACTGACTTTAGCATCAGAATCTCTTCTTTCTGGAGGATCCATCTGGCTCTGTTTTACAGCCCCTGTTTCAGCCAAGCCTACTGCAACTACATTCTCAGCGTTTCAGGGGCCTGATTGCACCTTTCCTTGCCGAATCCAACTCGCTACTAATTCAATGTACTTTATCTCCCTTCTCTCTTGCTCGATTTTCAACCAGATCTAACAGCAAGGATAGCAAAAAAAATTGCCTAGACATTTTTTATTTTGATGGGGCAAAATTTAAATAATTTTATAATTATATATATAATTTGGGGGTATTTATGGATAATTCAACAAATTGAGGCGGGGCTACTCATATGGCTCCGCCGCTGCTCCCCAATTACAAGTAGTGACGGACACAAAAAGTAATAATTGTGGGGGGAATATACTTATTTAAAGTTTATCACAATCATTTCAAATTCACAACGTCTTGTTCGTGTTTTTGGTGCGTACAAGTCGGCGACCTATATGAATAAAAATAAAATTAAAACTAAAAAAGGGGCTTCAAGCCTTCAACCCGCCCATCAACTACACGTAGGTCGGTAATCCAATCATAATGTAAAATAAAAAAACATGAATTTTTGTAAGAGATAAATCGTGATATTGCCCACCTAGCGCAACAAGCAGTGTACCTGCGAGTGAAGTTAAATGGATTTCTGTTGTGGCTGCTGGGATTGAATGTTGTGGTAGTTATTTAATTTATTAATATATTTTTATTTCTCACCAAGAAAATGAGAGGGGTATAAAGTTGAGAAGATCCCCGTGATATGGCAAAATAATTACAAAAATATAATATGATTCATTGTATTTTTCTCTCTTTTTTGACCTTTACATAGATTAATAGTTTAAGTAGTTTGATAAGATTGAGAAGATCTTTCTAGGAAGGATACTGTTGGGGTGTTTACTTTGTATGATTAGGTTGGATAAATAAAATTAATCCAATCTAATAAAATATTTACTTTTAAGGATTAATATTTGAGGATATCCCAAAGTCCGGGATTATTTTAATCATTTGAATTGTTCCCCATTAATTTTAGTCCAACCAATATAGGTAGGATTGAAATAATCATCCAAATAAATGGAGAATTGTTTATCCTAATTTTAATCCTTCACTAATACTTTGTAATAAACAAATGATTGATGGATAAAATAAATCTTATCACACATTTAATCCATCAAATAATCAATCCTTCAAAATGTTAATCATGAAAAGTAAACACTCTTTTAGACTTGAAGTTTATAGACTTCGAGATAGATAAATCACGGGTAGGATCTTTAGGATAGATGAAGAACATTCATAATATTGAAAGAATATTTGACTTAGCCATTAGCAGTGTGTAATGATAGCATTATATATGTTATATCATAGCATTATATGTATTAATATTTTTAAAACAATCCGACTACATTTATGCTAAACCTCCTTTTACAATTTTTCTTCAATAACATTTCATAATATATATATATATATATATATATATATATATATATATCGTATTGTATCATTATATATGTGAACTCAGGAGATTTTTCAGGACACATTTTGAGGGTGTTTTGTTAAGCTTATTTTAGAAAGCTTATAAGCTCCAACAACTTATAAGTTGTTTTAAGAACTTATAAGATATGGTGTATTAAGAGCTTATAAGCTACTAAAGTGTTTGGATAACAAGGGTAAATATGAAAATAATAAAATATATCATTTTTGTAGTTTTGTTGTAACTTATAAGATCAAGAAAAATAAGTTGGATTTTGGAGCTTTTTTAATAGAGCTTATAAGCTCTTAAACTTATTTTGAAAACTTATGTTCTCTAACAACTTAATTTACTAAACACATTGATTGAATTTATAAGTTTTAAACGAACATTATAATTTGCTTTAAAGAACATAAGTTGATCAAACATCCCTTTATCTCCGACTTGAGGAGAAGGTGGTTATTACTATTAGTGAAGAAGTAGAGTGTAGAGATCCGTGAAATTTATCTATCTTTATTAGCTTTTCGTTCAGTGATAAAGTTTTTTCTTTCTTAAATGAATTATGTAGAGATGCTCCCATTTTAGTGGTGTGCATGGATACGAATCATACGATACAACCCAATTATACTAATTTAGATTCTCGATACAATAGTATTGTCCAAGGAAAAGTTTACAATTATTAACATCTTTAAAAGCCCAAAAGAACTGATATATTGGCCAGACCTATTGCCGATTGCAAGCCCATACTCTAAATAATTTTTAAAGCTCAATAACGTGGCACAACTTCATTAGGTATCCTATATTCATGTTAAGAATTATCCGAATACATATGACCTAAACCAATGCAAGGCCAATTAGTTCTCCACGAAGAGTTATTCGAGGTTGTTTTTGTAAGTTTTGGTTGTGTATAAGCCACCTAGCCTATATATATATATATATATATATATATATATATATATATATAAGGTTGAGTTCTCATAGATCTCAGTCTCAGATAAGATATAGACTTAATTTAGATAACATATTTTGAACATGTGACCGTACCACAAGCTGACACGTGCCAGCTCATTTTCCTTCTTTTTTTTAAATTTTTTTTCGCAATGGGTAAAATGCGAAGAAAGCGAATCAACCTTCTTTTTCTCTTCTCCCTCTATCTTCTTCTTCTTGCATTTTTTTTTACAATGACGACAGCAGCGACGACGATGACAACGACAGACAACAACAATAATACATACGAACAACAAAAAACAACAGATTTTGAAAGAAAACAAAGAAGAAGAAATGAAAACAAAGAAGAAGAAATGAAAACAAAATGGATGGATTTTGAGAAAAAATAGAAGATGAATTTGATAGAGAATTGGAGAATCGAGAGAGATGGTGGCTATATCAGTGGTTCACGATGAAATTCATTGATTAATCGGGGAAAAAGACGGTGGAATTGAAGGAGAATGATGGATGGGAGATTTGCTGTCGAAAAATATAAAACTACATTTAACAAAACATAAAACTGCATGTTGGCACGAAGCACAAACATGGATTTAACAAAAAAGGTTCATGCATTTAATAAAATATGTTCATGCATCTTACAAAACGTAAAAATGTTTGTTGGCCAATGGGCGTGTGAGCGCGCGCTGGGATGACGCGTGAGCATGAACGCGCACTGGACGTGTGCTTTCAAACTACATGCATTATTATATTCAATCGTATGTATTTTTTTATATATTTAAATGCATTGTTGAGTTCAACTAAATGCATGTTTTGTTTTTCGTAATCACATAACAAATCAAATTACTAATCTACCCTTACTATAGCGAAATTAAGCTTAAAAAGTTTCGAAAAAATCTTCACCGTATGATCTATGAGATGAGAGGATGAGATTGAGTATTATATACTATCTCAGGTTCGAGTCCTATTTGATCCCTCCTATATATATATATGAGTAGGTTCAATAAAAATCTTATTTAAAGTGAGAATGTGAGAATCATTTTCAGCCATTAGATCATGAAGATCAACGGTGATGCATCACTTTGCTGGAAGAGTGCATTATGCACCACCTACGTTCGAATCCCATGAGGAGCGAAAATTCAAATATTTTTGTTTAGTGCAGTAATTTTCAAGGAGAATGCATTGTTCTCACGTTTGTAGAATAACAATATATATAAGATATGAATGAAATTATTTGTAAGAAATATGAATAAATCCAAGTCATAGATTTTAGTAAATCAATGGATAATATTAATTTATGTTGTGCTACTATACATTATTATATATGCTATATTTTATTTTCGCCGGATTTTTTTAAAGGTTATACTAGTAAATTTATTTTATGTTACAAAAGATTATTTCCTTGCTTTTAGCGATTTATTGTAATCTATCTTATAATTTCTTATTTTAAATAGATTATGTTTTTTTGTTACACGGGTAGAATACATTCGTAATATTTATCGTACAAAAATAAATTATGTTGGATAATGTATAATGTGTGCCACATATTTATTAAATATGTGTATTGTTTGTATTAAATATATGCTACGGAAAGTATAGATAATATAACAATAAATTGTGTTGCGTGATGTGCAGTGTGTAGTAACCCGAAAATTTTATAGTAATTAATAAAGTTTAATTAAGCATTATTAAAGGTTTAAAAGCTATATAAGCCATAAGAATTCGTAAAATTCGATATAATGAAATATTAATCGGTAAGAATCCAATTAATTTAAGATTTGAATATATGAGATTGGAAAATGTAGAGATTTATTAGAAATGAGTTTATTTGTGATTAAATGTGAAATGTGTGTTTATTAATGCATGTTTGCATGAAAAATGCTATTAATTAGAAATTATGCTATGAAATGCATTAATTATTTGTGTATGTTATTTTTCTTATAAAATGAGATAAAATATTATTTAGGATATTAAATGTCTTGAATAAATTTGTTTTATTAATAGTTAGTGATAAAGAATTATTTTGCATAATTTTCGAAAATTGAGAAGCAATATTATAATTAATTGAATTTTAACATATGAATGGA
The DNA here is from genome assembly GCA_036937905.1 of Salvia rosmarinus. NCBI lineage: Eukaryota > Viridiplantae > Streptophyta > Magnoliopsida > Lamiales > Lamiaceae > Salvia > Salvia rosmarinus. The sequence goes on from JAODLM010000200.1 coordinate 93,256, forward strand.
TTTAAATTATGCTATATGAAATTAAATTCAATCATGAATATAAATTGTATTAGATTTTATAATTTATTAGAGATATAATAGTATTAATTAAATTGTATTAAAGTATAGCATTAGTAAATTTAGAGGTGTAAATATAAATTTATTGAAATTTGTGTTTAATTAAAACAAAATGAATACAAAATGACATTTAAATGTAAATTAACATTCTAGAAATATAACACATGTAATATATCATCTTCCACCCCAATTTCTTCCCCATTTTCGGCACACACACACTTAAGCACACACAAATTTTATTTTTCACTTTTAAATCCATAATTAAGTGTGGGATTAATAGAAAATCATCTCAAGCAAGGTAATTACTTCATTTAAACTAAGTTTTTGTAATTTAATTTGATGAATATGTTGTTCTATAAAGCTAGGGTTTTCAAAAATTTAGAGGTTATGATTATGGTTGAGATGTTTAATTTTTGTTATGTTATTGATTTAAGTATGTTTATTATGCATAGTTAACATGTTCTATGGATTTAAATTCCTTAAATTCATGAAATTCCAAAATTAAAGTGTTGATCATGAAACCCTAATTTTTGAATATGACTTATATGTTATGATATGATTGAATTAAGCTTAGATATATGTTTAAGTATGCTTATAAACATCATATGATTAAAGAAATTAAAAGTTAAACCATGCTTATGAAATCCTCCAAATTTTCGAAAATAAGGTGTGATAGGAACTTAATGATTTTGATTTTATTTGATTAATTTGACATGATATTCATGCTTAAGGATATAAATAATGCATGAAATGAATTTATGGGAATTTAATTCAATTATACACATGATATGCTAATTTTCGAAAATGAAGGGGACTTCATGAACTTTGATTTCTTGATTTTATTTGATGGATTTGAATTGATATTTGAGATCTATGATAAAAATAAGGCTTAAGTAGAATTTATGGGAATTTTTGAACATAGGTATCAAAAGTTACAAAAATTAAAGTTTAGGTTAAAGTTATGTTCATATGTGATATAATGGATCTATAATTGAATGGATCATGAATTAATGATCAATGATGTTAATTTAACATAATTATGTGATATTTGATAATTAATAGGTTGTAGATGTTCAAAATGTCGAAATGTATATATATATCGAGTTAAATCGCCTTAGGCGATTAACGTTGAACTAGATGATATTACTCATGTATAAGGTTCCTAAATGTATGTTTGATGATATGATGATGATATTGAGGAGTTTGGGATAAGATTGGTGTAGTTTGGTGTATTTGGGCTATACATATTACAGATGTTACTCTGCCGAAATTTCGGTAGAATTAGACGTTAGTAAAACAAGTTATATGTTAATTGATAGTTGTTAACATATATCTAAATTATAAAGGAAGATTACTAAAGATTTATCATAATCTTTATGTTTAAGGATCCAGCAAGGGAAACCGAGAAGTAAAGAACGAAGAACCAAACTTGTTGGATTGAACGTCACGAGGTGGGTAATGCCTACGAACTTTATTCGAAGCTAAACACATGATATGTTATGAGCTTGATTTCTTGTGAAAGCATTTGATCATCACATGATAATCATGCTAAATGTTTTACCACATTGTGGGTATGACGGCAATTACCTATCTGCGGTAGGAAGATGTTAATTCATCGCACGTAGATAGACGGTCGTGAGCTTGCAAATGTAGGCCGCCATGGTATTGGGAGAGGCCTACTTCCTTTACCGAATGACGAGATAGGGTATGACCGTGGTTGTGATCCTTCGGGACCAACTCGGTATGTTATGCCAGATGTTTCAAAATAAAGTGTGGTGACATGATATTATGTGAAATTTTCTTATGAATCACTAATTCAATCGCCTTATGAACCGCTATTTGAAAGAAAGGCTTTCTCGAACAAAATGTTAAATTTTGAAAGATAGATTGGCATTATCCATCGAGTACTTTCTCGTACTCACGCCCAAACTGCTTTTATTACGCAGTTGAGTATGAAGGAGGTGTGGTGGGAAACCGAAATGAGATATCATTTGATCTTTTATCTTGATTGGTTATGTCTCAATATCATGTCTTCATACATGATATTCATTAATCTTCTCCGCTAGAACCTTGAAACTTTGAAACCGTATTTTGATAAACCATGTAAATATTTTGAAACTTTTATATAAATGGTGAGGCCGTGTCCTCATTTTGATAATTGCCGTGGTTGGGTAATTTCGAGTGCAGTTAGCTTATTTTATTTTCAAACATTAAGTTGTCCGCTTGTTTTTTTTAAATCTATTCCTAACATCTATTGTTATTAAGAGATTATCGACATTAAACCACCATGACCGATTATTTGGTTAATTAAGTAATTAAATAGTCGGTCGTGATGAGTGGTATCGAGCATTTGTTCGCTTTGATCCTCAGAATTTTCTTTCTTTGAGCCAACCTCTTGTAAACCTTTGAGTCGTTGGTAAAGGCTCAAGTGTTCCACCATCTCTTCACCAACCGTAAAGTAAGTTGTAAGTGATGTGTATAATTGAATGAAAGGTGATTATGTTGAACATTCTTAGATGGTATGTGTGAAAATAAATGATATGTGATTATGTTGTTTCTAATTAGTATAAAAGTTATATTTGACTATAGGATGGTACGGAGGAAGGTTGTTGCTCGAAAGAATGTTGATAATAGGCCTACCGGATTAGGCAAATCGATAGTTTCTTTTCCTTTAGAATCGAGAGAGCAAGATCCGCCATTTGCTCTCAAACAGTTTATGATGCTTGTGGAGATCAGTTTTAAAGAATGCAGTGACTGAGTTAGATGGACTTCTCGCATTGGTTAATGCTTTACCTCCTTCTTGGCGGGGATGGGCATCCGAAACGGCTTTGAATTATGTACATATTGATATGGAGTGCATCATCGGTAATCTCGATCGATTCGTAAACCTTATAAAAAGGCATTATCGAAAAATAAGAGATCCCCCAGAGTTACCATATCGTCCTTTTGATCAATTTATTCCAGCAGTTCATCAGATTCTAGATGATTTTCTTCATCCAAAATGGGAGAAATTAAACCTATGTTTCGTGAGGTTGTCATTCCTAGTCCTCCTTCTCGAATCTCGCTCGATAGCGATAGTTTTTTCCTCTCGACCTCAAGGACCCTAGATGATTTAGATCTGTTTGAACAACCATTTGCACCGAAAACTCCTTTATCACCTTTATCTCCTCTTCCGAAATATCCTTAATCATGTCTCCCACCGAGGTAGCCCAGAATTTGAACAACCACTATCCGTTGGCACTTCCTATTTGAGACCTCTAGTCGCCGGTGAAATGCCCTCTTTATCCGATCCTTCCCTTCTTTGCCGAGAGGCCGCCACTCGACCACCGATCATGCTCATACTCCCAAGATAAAAGGGAAGAAGAGCCAGAAGAGGACCCTGAGGAAGACCCTCAAGAAGATATAAATAGATAAGAGAAATATGTTTAAAGTTAGGAAGGATAGTTGGAATGGCAAGGCAGAACTACCAGCCAGTATCAGTGGAACTAACTTATTTTGTAAAAATCCTCACTGAGGCAATTTTTGTAACCTATAACATGCTGCTTATTTTGTTGTTGTTTTGTAAATTATAATATGTCGTATATCTTTGTTGATTCTCATGTTGTGATTGAATAGTTGGGTCCTTAAATCTTGTGATGATTGTACTTTACCATAATTTGAAACCTTATTTCTTTGTTGTGATATCTTATCAATCAGAATAATAATATTCTTCTTTTGGTATTAGTATGCCTCCAAGAAGAAGAAATACAAGTTTAGAAGAAAGAGATAGTGAAGCAACACCTCGTAACTTTCCAAATCGTGAACCCTCTCCACCAAATCGAAAAATTTCGTAACTCTTTCTTCAAAACCCACCTAACTTCACGGTGAGTCGGTAGTCCCGCCAAGTCAAGAGTGGGTAAGAACTATTGAGAGAATCTTTAAGTTCTTGGAATGCAACGATCAAGAATGTTTGTCAGGCATAAATTTTCTCGATGAAAGGACTCATGGATTTCTCGGTGGAGGCCAGCGAAAACCCTCACCCGAGAGCAATTGGCGAACTTTACATGGGAACAGCTCAAGGAAGAATCAGATGCTAAGTTCATTCCTCAAGCTATAGGAGGCGTAAGGAAATTGAATTTATGAATTTGAAACAAGGTAATAGGAGTATGGCGGAATACGATCGGAATTTTGCACCTTATCCCGATATGCACCTTATAAAGTAGAAACAGATGAGAAGATGGTCGAGATGTTTCGCTCGGATTACGACCGAAATCCAATTATTTTAGCCATCAACCACCCATGTCTTACGCAAACTCTTAACCGCATGCTGGACATGGAAATGGAGATTCGTCAAAAGCATGTCACGAGACTAATGTTGGCGCACCACAAGGAATTATATCAACGAAATCCTCCCAAATGGAACAAAAATATAAAGGAAAAAGAAATGGGAGATGCGAGGAAATTCAAGCAAAAGACCGTTTCAAAGGCAGAGCTCTACGGTGTCGAGATCATTTCGACCGCCGACCATCGAACAACCATTCTTTTCTCGTAATCGATAAGACCACCTATGTGCCCTCAATGCAACCGCACACATTTCGGTTTATGTCGAGCGGAGCAATACTTGCTATTCATGTGGACAAGATGGTCACTTTGCTTCGCTTGTCCGCATGAGAATGTGGCCGGAGAGGAAAGAGGAAAATCTTCTCGACCGCTCGTAATGTGAAAGCAATGACCGGATATCCACAACCACCTCGCTATCAACTTCCTCCACCACCAAGAATTGCAACCGCAGACTTCACCACAGACGTCATCTCAATCTCTACAAGTTCAACCTCAACATCAAGATGCGTATGCTTTGAAGCAAAAGCAACCGAAAAGAGTACGGAAATCTAATGGTATGGCCCGGTTAAAGGTGTACTGTTATAGTTTTGTTTGATACGGGAGCATCGCATTCTTTTATTTCTACCGCATGCGAGATAATCTTGAACTTCCGTAGAATCATCCAAGTAGGGTTCAAAGTACTTACTCCAATAGGTGGGGCGACGGAGTTGATAAAGTATGTCCTAACTTAGAATTCGAGTTAGATCACTTCGCTAAAAGTCGAATCATTACGCCTTATGCATGTGGGACGAGATATTATCTTGGGTATGGATTGGTTAACGGAAAATTTCAAACGATTCGCTAGAACAACGAGAAATCGCATTTCAACCACCGTGAAAAGAACCCACGTGCTTTTATGGGATCGACGAGAGAAGAAGAAGGATACCTGTGATATCAGCCTTGCAGGCAGAAAGGTTGATAAGATGTAACGAAAATCGTGCCTATCTTGTATGTCTAAACAAGGAAGACAAGAAGGATAGGAAGATTGAGGATGTGTCGGTTGTTCGAGAATATCCGCACGTATTTTAAAAATTACCCAGATACCACCGGATCGACAATCGATTTCGCGATCGATCTTGAGCCGTGATCCGCGCCAATTTCTAAAGCACCGTATCGGATGGCTCCTAAAGAATTGTAAGAATTGAAAGTCCAATTACAAGAACTTCGGACTTAGGATTTATTCGACCAAGCGCCACCCCGGGAGCACCAATGTTATTCGTTAAAAGAAGGACGGCACCTTAAGAATGTGTATCGATTATCGAGAATCAATAAGGTGACATTGAAGAATAAATATCCACTTCCTCGAATTGACGACTTGTTCGACCAATTGAAAGCGAGCAAAGGTATTTTAAAATCGATCTAAGATCGGGTTACCATCAAGTGAAGATAAAACCCGAGGATATACCGAAAACCGCTTTTAGGACCCGATACGGACACTACGAATTTGTAGTGATGCCGTTGACTAACAAATGCTCCACCGTGTTCATGGACCTCATGAACCGCGTATTCCATGAATATCTCGATAAATTCAGATTAGTGTTTATCGATGATATTTTAATCTATTCAAGGAGCGAACAAGAACACGAAGAGCATTTGAGAATTGTATTGAAAATTAAGGACACAAAGATTATATGCCAAGTTCAGCAAGTGTGATTTTTGGCTGAAAGAAGTAAATTTCTTAGGGCATATAGTCTCTGCAGAAGGAATTAAAGTGGACCCTGCCAAAGTTCAAGCAGTTCAGGAGTGGAAGTCACCTACGACTCCAAATGAGATTCGTAGTTTTCTGGGTTTAGCCGGGTACTATAGAAGATTTATCGAAGGATTTTCTAAAATTGCTAAACCAATGACGCAACTGCTGAAGAAAGGGATAAAATTTCAATGGACCCCGGAATGCGAAGACAGTTTCCAAGAACTCAAAGAAAGATTGACCAACGCTCCTATCCTAACTATACCTGATCCAGAGAAAGATTATACCATATACACGGATGCATCGAGAAATGGAATAGGATGCGTTTTAATGCAAGAAGGAAAGGTCGTCGCATACGCTTCACGACAGTTGAAGATTCATGAACACAACTATCCCACTCACGATTTGGAACTCGCAGCAGTGGTTCATGCTTTAAAAATCTGGAGACATTATTTATACGGATCAAGATGCGAGATCTTCACGGATCACAAAAGTTTGAAGTATTTCTTTGAACAAAAAGATCTAAATATGCGACAACGAAGATGGCTCGAGTTGGTCAAGGATTATGACTGTGAAATTAAGTATCATCCAGGAAAAGCCAACGTCATCGCAGACGCCCGAGTAGGAAAATTCAGAAAGATTAGGAACTCTTTAACGGACCAAGGAGAATTATTAAAGAGTTCGAGAGAATGAAGTCGAAACCGTGTTACCTCCCCGAAATATTCAAGGAATTGTAACGTCATTGATGGTACTTCCGGATTTGAGAGCTCGACATCGAGCGCAAAGAAAAGATAAACAACTCGAAACTCTGCGAGCAAAGATTCGAATGGGAAATTTTCCTAATATCATGAAGTCGGAGATAATGCGATTATGTTTGGTAATCGCATATACGCACTCTAACGATACAGAAATGAAAAATGAAATTATGAATGAAGCTCATAAGGTTCCATACGCTGCACATCCCTAAGTACGAAAATGTACCGGGATCTTAAACAAAAGTTTATGTGGACGGGATGAAACAAGACATTGCCTCCTACGTCGAACGGTGTTTAGCGTACAACAAGTAAAAGCTTTGCATCAAAGACCATACGGAAAGTTACTGACCTCTTGAAGTGCTCGAATGGAAATGGGATCACATCGCTATGGATTTTGTAATTGGTTTACCCAAGTCTAGACGGGAAATACGCCATATGGGTAATCATTGATCGATTAACCAAGAGCGCCATTTCATTCCAATTCGATAACGTATGGAGCGTATAAGTCAGGCACAGATTTATGTTCGGAAATTGTTCGGCACATGGAGTGCCGATCTCAATTACCTCGATCGTGATGCCAAATTCACCTCTCGGTTCGGACTACTTTTCAAAAGAATTGGGCACTCGGTTAAATTTTAGCACCGCCATCCCCGATGCACGGTCGGATCGAGAGAACAATTCGCACCTTAGAGGACATGCTCGTAACCATAGTGCTTGATCGGGAGATCAATGGGAACAAGTTCTACCCCGATAGAATTTGCTTACAACAACAGTTATCAAGCTACTATCGGCATGGCACCTTATGAAGCACTTTATGGTAAAAAGTGCAGATCACCTCTGTATTGGGACGAGGTAGGAGAACGGAAGATTCTCGCCCGAAGCAATCAAGAAATGGTTCAAATTGTAAGACAAATAAAACAAAGAATGAAAGAAGCTCAAGACCGACAAAAGTCTTATGCTGATCATCGTCGTACAGAATTGAAGTTTGAAATAGGGGACAAGGTCTTTCTTAAAGTTTCCCCAACTAAAGGAGTTCACCGCTTGGAATAAAAGGAAACTCAAACCAAGATTTCGACCTTATGAGATATCGAACGAATCGGGCTCAGTAGCATATAGGTTAGCGTTGCCGCCTAACTTTGCTAACGCATATGATGTTTTCCATGTCTCCCAACTCGTAAAATACGTGTATGATCCAACACATATCCTTCATTATGACGAGATAGTTCCCGATATCGATTTGAGCTATGAAGAAAGACCAATGCATCCCGGACCTAAGGAGCAAAAGTTAAGGAATAAGATTATTCCTTTAGTAAAAATTGTGGAAACATCACGGTCCGTAAGAGCGACGTGGGAACTAGAAGAACGATAAAGGAAAAGTACCCGACTTATTTAATAAGGTACGAAAATTTGGGACGAAATTTCTTTAAGGGAGGAATGTAGTAGTCTAAAATTTTATAGTAATTAATAAAGTTTAATTAAGCATTATTAAAGGTTTAAAAGCTATATAAGCCATAAGAATTCGTAAAATTCGATATAATAAAATATTAATCGGTAAGAATCCAATTAATTTAAGATTTGAATATATGAGATTGAAAAATGTAGAGATTTATTAGAAATGAGTTTATTTGTGATTAAATGTGAAATGTGTGTTTATTAATGCATGTTTGCATGAAAATGCTATTAATTAGAAATTATGCTATGAAATGCATTAATTATTTGTGTATGTTATTTTTCTTATAAAATGAGATAAAATATTATTTAGGATATTAAATGTCTTGAATAAATTTGTTTTATTAATAGTTAGTGATAAAGAATTATTTTGCATAATTTTCAAAATTGAGAAGCAATATTATAATTAATTGAATTTTAACATATGAATGGATTTAAATTATGCTATATGAAATTAAATTCAATCATGAATGTAAATTGTATTAGATTTTATAATTTATTAGAGATATAATAGTATTAATTAAATTGTATTAAAGTATAGCATTAGTAAATTTAGAGGTGTAAATATAAATTTATTGAAATTTGTGTTTAATTAAAACAAAATGAATACAAAATGACATTTAAATGTAAATTAACATTCTAGAAATATAACACATGTAATATATCATCTTCCACCCCAATTTCTTCCCATTTTCGCACACACACACTTGAGCACACACAAATTTTATTTTTCACTTTTAAATCCATAATTATGTGGGATTAATAGAAAATCATCTCAAGCAAGGTAATTACTTCATTTAAACTAAGTTTTGTAATTTAATTTGATGAATATGTTGTTCTATAAAGCTAGGGTTTTCAAAAATTTAGAGGTTATGATTATGGTTGAGATGTTTAATTTTGTTATGTTATTGATTTAAGTATGTTTATTATGCATAGTTAACATGTTCTATGGATTTAAATTCCTTAAATTCATGAAATTCCAAAATTAAAGTGTTGATCATGAAACCCTAATTTTGAATATGACTTATATGTTATGATATGATTGAATTAAGCTTAGATATATGTTTAAGTATGCTTATAAACATCATATGATTAAAGAAATTAAAAGTTAAACCATGCTTATGAAATCCTCCAAATTTTCGAAAATAAGGTGTGATAGGAACTTAATGATTTTGATTTTATTTGATTAATTTGACATGATATTCATGCTTAAGGATATAAATAATGCATGAAATGAATTTATGGAATTTAATTCAATTATACACATGATATGCTAATTTTCGAAAATGAAGGGACTTCATGAACTTTGATTTCTTGATTTTATTTGATGGATTTGAATTGATATTTGAGATCTATGATAAAAATAAGGCTTAAGTAGAATTTATGGGAATTTTGAACATAGGTATCAAAAGTTACAAAAATTAAAGTTTAGGTTAAAGTTATGTTCATATGTGATATAATGGATCTATAATTGAATGGATCATGAATTAATGATCAATGATGTTAATTTAACATAATTATGTGATATTTGATAATTAATAGGTTGTAGATGTTCAAAATGTCGAAATGTATATATATATCGAGTTAAATCGCCTTAGGCGATTAACGTTGAACTAGATGATATTACTCATGTATAAGGTTCCTAAATGTATGTTTGATGATATGATGATGATATTGAGGAGTTTGGGATAAGATTGGTGTAGTTTGGTGTATTTGGGCTATACATATTACAGATGTTACTCTGCCGAAATTTCGGTAGAATTAGACGTTAGTAAAACAAGTTATATGTTAATTGATAGTTGTTAACATATATCTAAATTATAAAGGAAGATTACTAAAGATTTATCATAATCTTTATGTTTAAGGATCCAGCAAGGGAAACCGAGAAGTAAAGAACGAAGAACCAAACTTGTTGGATTGAACGTCACGAGGTGGGTAATGCCTTACGAACTTTATTTGAAGCTAAACACATGATATGTTATGAGCTTGATTTCTTGTGAAAGCATTTGATCATCACATGATAATCATGCTAAATGTTTTACCACATTGTGGGTATGACGGCAATTACCTATCTGCGGTAGGAAGATGTTAATTATCGCACATGTGTAGATGGTCGTGAGCTTGCAAATGTAGCCGCCATGGTATTGTGGCGAGGCCTACTTCCCTTTACCGAATGACGAGATAGGGTATGACCGTGGTTGTGATCCTTCGGGATCAACTCGGTATGTTATGCCAGTATGTTTCAAAATAAAGTGTGGTGACATGATATTATGTGAAATTTTCTTATGAATCACTAATTCAATCGTCTTATGAACTGCTATTTGAAAGAAAGGCTTTTCTTGAACAAAATGTTAAATTTTGAAAGATAGATTGGCATTATCCACTGAGTACTTTCTGGTACTCACGCCCTCCAAACTGTTTTTATTATGCAGGTTGAGTATGAAGGAGGTGTGGCTGGGAAACCGAGCTGAGATATCATTTTGATCTTTTATCTTGATTGGTTATGTCTGAATATCATGTCTTCATACATGATATTCATTAATCTTCTGCTGCTAGAACCTTGAAACTTTGAAACCGTACTTTTGATAAACCATGTAAATATTTTGAAACTTTTATATAAATGGTGAGGTTGTGTCCTCATTTTGATAATTGCCGTGGTTGGGTAATTTCTGAGTGCAGGTTAGCTTATTTCATTTTCAAACATTAAGCTGTCCGTTTGTTTTTTTTAAATCTATTCCCTAACATCTATTGTTATTAAGAGATTATCGATTACTAAACCAGTCATGACCTGATTATTTGGTTAATTAAGTAATTAAATAGTCGGGTCGTGACACAGTGTGTGCTACATATTTATTAAATATGTGTTATAGAACCACTAGTTTGTGTAATATTATATTAAACATGTTATAAAATCCCTACTTTTTTTGTAAGTTGCGAGATTATCTGGAAGTGACGAGATATACGTCTGAAGTGGCAGAGAAAATAATTATTTTTATACCAAATTTACCCTTATTCGAATTATTTAATAAAATAAAATAAAATCTGAAATCATTAACTAAATTCCCTTCAACTAGACAGTTGATATGAACTAAATATATGGATATAATATATTTTTATTTCTTATATTTGTAGACATTTTCACAAGAACCAGTCCTATATTTATATAGCTGTTTCTCGAACTCGTGCTACATCTTTTACTGCCAACTAGAAGATTTGTCCAAACAGATCGATCCTTGGCTCTATTGTGAATAATGGCGAATTCGTTGAAACACTTAAACCTAAATTCGAATTGTTACGAGAATGTAATAGATGATTTGCAATTGTAATTGATCGGGTCAAATCCTAAACTATCAATTTTAATAATTTCTAACCAAGTTGAAATTAATCCTGCTAGCTAGAAATAACTAAAATATAATTAAAAATAATTACTAATCATAATATAAGAAAATTGTGAGGAGAACTCTAACCTTATCAAAGATCTAATCCAACAGTTCAAGAGATACACTCTGATGCATCAAGATGTAGGAATCTACTTTAATAAAATCTTAATGATAATTAATAAATCTTAATTTAAAATAAATAAAACGAATTTAAATTTAATGGGCGTACATTGTGTATCCGGATATATATACAAAAGTTTTTGTCACAATTCAATTAATCCATTTAACCGCACAACTAACTAATCATAGGTTTAAAATGACAGTTTTGCAATTCAGCACACAACTTCATATTTATGGGTCACACTGTGCATCTGTATGTTCAGTACGACATCTTTTTTTTAATCATTATTTTAGTTGAGAATTAATAGATTCTAATTATAAATTTATAATTTTTAATCAAGAATCTTAATTTACCTGTACGTTAACTCATAACTAATAGCTATGGCATATGAGTTGACAATCAATTAATTTGGGGACATACAGAGACCACACTCTAAATCCCAATTAAAAAAAGTGGTAGAGTGGTTAATGTCTGAAGCCAAAGGTTTCGGGTTCGAGTCCATCGTGACGCAACCTTTAAAATTTCTGTATTAATTGACCAAAAAAATAAAAATCCCAATTAAAATATGGTTTCCAAGCAAAATCCCAATAAATGGATGATTTTTATTCTTCCATGTATGGATATTTTCGTAGGAAAATTTATCTTAATAAATAATATAATATAATTGTTACCCCCGCAGCATAGATTAGTCCAGATTTATTAAGATAGTCGTAGTACATCTTGGTTCAATAACTAAATCCACCTTTTTATTATATAACTTATGAGAAATTCGTAGTCTTTATTTTCGACTTGTAAGTGGTAAATTTCACGTTCTTGTGCAATAGTCTATAAACCACATATAATGGGTAAACTATACTTAAAACCCCAAATGTAAAAGATTTAGACCCATAAAAATATTAGTGGAATTCGAACTTTTAACCTTATGACCACATGAATAAATCCACCTTTTTCTTAACTTTTTTTAAGTTGCCATTTTTTGTTAGCTTTACTATAATTTGACTAAGGATAATAGTGCATAACGTATATAGTTCCATTTAGGATGATAGGATTCCACATTGATTCGATGAAAGCATGGAATCAATGAAGACAACGATGTTTACTTAAATTAGTTAAGATATCTGCAAGACTGCAACTAATCAAACTCTGGTCTGTTCATTCCCTTAGATTAATCAAATAGACTTAAACAGTTAACACTAACCCAACTACTACAAGGCGATTGTGGATCATTAATTCATTGATATATACAAGTAAGAAAACAAACATCAATTTAACATATATGTCAGGTCAATTACACATCAATTTCCATGAATTAATACAGACAAATACTTTAGTCAAAGCTGAAATAGATTTATCACCTCAAAATGAAATAGTTGAACTTATCAAGTTCCTTAAACCATATAACAAAGATTGACGACCCATAAAAGATTTATTCATCAGAGAAAAATTAAATTAACAAACAAACCTAATTCTGATGCAAAATAAAAATGAAAAAGACTTGCTGCCAACTTCGAAAGGTTTCTGGCCGTCCAACTGTCCAAGTCCAACATTGCGAAATTTACAAGAAATAAAATATCTACTGGTTCTTATCTAATTCGATCTCTTAGTCATCTTTCATTATTCTTTAAGGTGTGTTTACTTTTCATAATTAATATTTTGAATGATTGATTATTTGATGGATTAAATATATAATAAGATAATTTTTATTTATCAATCCTTTTGTTTACTAAAAATGATTAGTGAAGAATTAAAATTGGGATAAATAATTCTCCCTTTATTTGGATGATTATTTCAATCCTAACTATATTGGTTGGATTAAAATTAATGAAGAACAATTCAAATAATTAAAATAATCTCGGCTTTGGGATATCCTCAAATATTAATCCTTAAAAGTAAACTCTTGATTAGGTTGGATTAATTTTATCTATCCAACCTAATCATGCAAAGTAAACACCACCTAAGTCTGATGTTGAGATGTCTAATTCAAGTTGATCTTCAAATTATTTCTTCCTTCCTGAAGTTCGTCATGGGAAAAATGTCTAAAATTTGCTCTTACTTAAGCTGGATGATTAATTAATACTCTAAGCCTACCCTAAGTAAAATCAAACATTAAACTCTAAACACACTTCAAAAATACAAGGAAAATGACAATAGAAATTCAACTAATATAGAGTATAGACGTACCAATTACTGTTAATTTGTTCCCCTAAAAAATTACTGTTACTTTGTAATAATAATAATAATAATAATAATAATAATAATAATAATAATAATAATACCTCCTAGTCACACAATAGTACTACTAATTATCTTGCTCCATGTTTATTTCCTCAAAAGAAATTCCTAGGGTGTGTTTACTTTTCATGATTAACATTTTGAAGGATTGATTATTTGATGGATTAAATGTGTGATAAGATAATTTTTATCTATCAATCATTTGTTTACTACAAAGGATTAGTGAATGATTAAAATTGGGATAAATAATTCTCCTTTATTTAGAGGATTATTTCAATCCTACCTATATTGATTGGATTAAAATTAATGAAGAACAATTCAAATTGATTAAAATAATTCAAAGCTTTGAGATATCCTCAAATATTAATCCTTAAAAGTAAATACTTGATTAGGTTGGATTAATTTTATCTATCCAACCTAATTATGCAACGTAAACACCACTTAAAAGTATTTATTTTGCCGTTAGGAAAATTCTATAGAAAGTGCAGTTTTACTACCGTTATAACTAGGGATGTCAATATGGGTCGAAGCTCACACTACCACCCAAATAATGATAAAATTAGAGGTTAGGGTTGGATTTTATAACCCGAAAAACATCAACCCGAATAGCCCGAACCGAATAAAATGACAACCCGAGTGGGTTAGCCCGAACCCGAGCGGGTTGGCCCGATTAACATCCCTACAACTATACAAGAAATTATAGAAGATATTCATAGTGTTGTTAAAAGTTACAAAAAAATAGTGAATTAGCTATTATGGAATATGAATATTCGATATATTAAAAAATAATTTAGTTGTGAGCATTATTTTCTAATTTTGATATTGTAATATATTTTAAATAGTATTATATTGAATTAACTTATTAAAATTTTTCTAGATATTAGTTTTAATTCTGCTATAATTGTATTATATTATTAGAGATCATTTAGTTACATGGAATGCGGACATTAAAGCATATTAGAAAAAAGAATTTAATTATGAGCACTATTTTTAATTTTATTGTTTGCTATTCAAAGTTAGTATAATAAGATTAAAAAGAACTTGTGGAATGTATTATATTTATTTTTCAATTATTTGTTTTTACTCCAACGCTTAATATAAAATATTTGATATATATATATATATATTTAAGCTTTCTCGCCTGATGGGTTAGCTCGAAACCCGAGAGTTTAGTTAGGGTTGAGTTTTTCTAACCCGAAAAAATATCAACCCGAATAAATTAACCGAATAATGACAACCCGAAATGGGTTAATTAACCGAGCGGGTTGGCCCGATCGACATCCCTAGTTATAACCAATGCGCTATGTGGCTGCTAATTGCAGCAGAGAAATTGACGGCCTGGAAAAGAAGGAATATATCGTTTAGTGGGAAGATTGCTCTTTTGAATTCGATTCTTTCATCATTATCACTTTATTACCTCTAATTCTTTGAAGTATAATTACAGGGTTGAGATTACATATTTTATAATAATATATGTGTTAATGGCATGAATTACTCCAAAATAAAAGAAGTATACTTAATCTATCCATCATATTAAAACTGCTATTAAACTTACCAAATTATCATTTAATTGACAAAAGTACCCTCATTGTTTTATCGTCACTCTGTATAGCTGCTTTTAAAAAATAATCGAATATATACATTGTATATATATCTTATTTAAATTATCTCACATAAAAATCATTTTAAAATAGTAATTGGAATGAAAAAAGCTATTAAATTTTATATTTAGAATTAAAAAGTAATTTGGAATGAATCTATCCTATTAGCCATTGTTGGATGCCATGGCCGCCGGTTAGCAGTCGTTTAGCCGTCAGTGGGGGCAAAGGCGGCTAACCTATTTCTTTTATATCTTCAATTTAGTTTCTAATTTTATTATTAAAATTCACATAAATGTGTAATCCCATCATATTTCACATCCCCTGCATTCACGTGAATATTATAGAATAGTTAAAAAATGTATAAAAGAATAGTTTAATTTGTGATCGAATTATGCAAAAAAATATTAATAATATATTATATTCAGTTAAAAAAATTCACATTCAAATATAAAACGCCATGGCTTTCCAAAAAATAGGTTAGCTGCCATTTTTTTATGCTTGAATGTGATTTTTTAAAACTCAATATATGATTTATTAATAATTAATTATGATTTTGTTATGTATTAATTACATCGTATGCTTAAAACTAAATACTATGGTCATCGTTGGGATAGGTGGCCGTCGTTGGGGATGGAGTAGGGGGTTGGCCGCCGTTTGGGAGAGGGATAAGGCGTTGGCCACCGGGGGCCGTGGTTGTCCGCCGTGGGGAGTGGCCACCGAAGGTTGGCCGATGGTGAGTGTGTGAGAGAGGTTGGCCGGTGGTAGCCAATGTCCAAGGGAGGTTGGCGCGTGGCACAGTATGTTTTTGTTTGTTTGTGTGCGATTGAAGAATTTGATAAATTTAGTTTAAAAAATAAAATAATATTATTGATTAAAGTGTTAAGAATTTTGACCAACACACAAAACAAGAAAATACATTGCAAAAAAATGTCAGAGTTGTCGGTAGGAAAAATGGAGTATACTTGATTAAAAAGAGTGATAATTTTAGATGAGGGGTATAAAAAGTATGTAAGTTAAAATATGGAGTATTTAAAATTTAATCCCATAATATATCATGTTCTTTATGAATGGGCAATTTAGCTAGATTTTAGAAGAATCCTTGGTGGAGGCCGAGTGTGTCTTAGGAAAAAAAAATTCCCTGTTTAGTATTTCTTCTCAAAGAAAAAACAGCTAGTCAAGGATATAAGTGTTGAAATCAACGAATATATATTTATTTATTATATATGAGGTCAAGTTGTCAGAAAGCTACTTTGATCAAGATTTTGAGTGACGTAACGTTTAATTTTATGAAATTAAACGGCATAGGATCGATCTACGGTTTGAGTAGATGATCGTGGTGTATTCACATTCTCAAATCCGATTTTCGGTGAGTGAGAAATAATGGATCAAAGTTGGTCACTTAAACATGAAGTTATGTGTTTAAGGGGATAAACATGGATTAATTAATCCTTATCTCAAATTGATTAATGTACATTCATTAATTTCTATATAAGTAGATCATTGAACACTTAGTATAATTGTGTGCACAAGTGATGGACAGGAAAAGCCCACACGCGCGCCGTCGGGCCCTGGTCCAGACCAGCCCGACCCGGCCCGGCCCGGTCCGGTTTCGATTTCGTGGATCATGAATCTTGGTCTTTGGGCTTGCTTCATAGGCCTGGTTCCGTGGCCCATTGCCCGTATATTTTGGATCAATGTTTGATCGAGCCCAAAAATGGAGTTGGTCCGAGACCCAACTCGTGTGGCCCAATCCGTTGGGCCTGCTGTGCACTTGAAGAGACGTCCGGATACGTCCAATGAACCTGGACGCACGTGTTGTTCAGATTCATCGAATCGCCGTAACGTCCGACATGATGGCTCATGGAAACGTGGGTGTAACTCCCACCTGCCTCCGTAAACCACCGCAGAACCCCTCGGCACTCAATGAGGACATAACTCGTAACACCCGACATCAATATGGGTGTTGACTCAAAGATGTTCTATGAGGGACGACGCCTATAACAGGACATGTCTCCCCAAAGATAAGCCACCCATCACAACCTCGCATACCAAAGATATTCTCTCGTGATTCTTAGCTCGTGTCCAAGCTCGCCTCGCCCATCCGTCACGGAGCTCGTTGGTGCATGTCATACCCACTAGATGTTGCCATTTTATCTTTGGGGACGATACGCCGTAACCGAGAGCACTACCGGGCGTATCTCGCCTTGCGGAAAGAGGACTCATCGACTCGGCATTAGTATACGGTTATCAGATTTACTCGCTTCAAGTTCTTTTAGTTTGATCTCCTACTTTTCTGCTTTCGAGTTGTAATACGTCCGACAAGTTCTGTACTGTTCTGTTCCTATTCTAACAATGGCAAGACGAGATAAACTTACCACAAGGAGTTCGACTTTAAATAACTTAAAACTTTCAAACCTAAACCTTTACTTGAGATGTCGATCGCCGCCACCGACCGCCTCCGCCGCCGCCGCCGCCGCCACCGCCCTCTGCTGCGCCACCTCGCACAATGGCTACGGTCATGTTTGGTTCGATGCCTTGGGACAACCATTGGACCCTTAGGGTCGATCGTTGGTTCCACTTTTAGTGGTTCAACAATTGGTTCCACTTTAGTGGTTCCTTTGTCCGACGATCGCACTTTTCGTTGGTCGATTGTTGGATCCACGGGATCTAACACCGTGGTTCTCATTCGAATTCCATGTTTTAGCACACTTCAAGTGGTGCCGGTGGATCCGGTTATGGATCGATCTCGCGCTGCTCATACCGCAGGACGATGCCGCCACCGAGAAGCCGTCGAGTTTGGAGGATCCGACTTCAATAGATGGCAGCAAAGATGCTGTTTCTACCACGACGTTAGCCGCCAACTCGGTGGAAGATGAGCCCACTGCATCGGGGTTGAAGTGACGGACTTTCACGTCCGAGCAAAGATATGACAATCAAGACCGGGCGACTATCTTTGTAAAAACTTCATACTTGTAGTTTAGAAGATAGCTTGTATAGTGTATATGTTGTTGTAACGACATCCAAATGTATGTGGATGCGCTAGAAAAGAAGCACCGTAGTGAGGATGCAGTACAAAGAAGTTCATTGTAGCCAAATATTTGGACTACAAGATGGTCGATTCTCGATCGATCATGGACCAAGTGCAAGAGTTTCAACTCATTGTACACGAGGTTCAAGCCGAAGGGCACATTGTTTCGGATGGCTTTATCGTCGCTACAGTAATTGAGAAGCTACCCCCGGGGTGGAGAGACTTCAAGGTCTACCTTAAGGACAAGCGAAAGGATGTGACGCTTGAAGACTTGATCGTCGTCGCGATCGAGTCCGACGTGAAGAAGTAAGAATGAAAACGAAAGGCTTGATCGATGCTAAAGCCAACTGTTGGAGAGGCGGTCCTCCAACAAACGATTCGTCCCAATGTCAACGACAAAGCAAAGGAAGATGGTTGCCCGTAAGTTTGATGGGATCGTATACAATTGTGGCAAGCATGGCCACATGATGGGGACCGCCGCCCTAAGAAGAAGGCTAAGCAAGTTGCCAACGTTGTCGAGAAGGACTTCGACAAATGGGATAAAGATGACTTGGCTGCCGTGGTGATCGAAGAAGTCAACCACGCCGAGAATCAAGGTGGATGATTCATCGACATCGCGCAATCGCGCACGCCCGCGCCGAAAAGAGGCGCTTTCCACCTACAAGCCCGCTGAGGAGGAAGCTCAACATGGGGACCAAACTTCGTCCGAGGTTACCGGAGTTGGTGATGTGGTGCTCAAGATGTCATCCGCATTGAGATCACGTTGAAGGATGTGCTGCATGTCCCGCATATTCGCAAGAACTTAGTGTCGGGCTCTATTCTAGTTAATAAGGGTTTAGACTAGTTTTGAGTCGGACAAGTTTGTCTTGACTAAGTTTGGGAAGTTTCTTGGTATGGGTTATCTCATGGGGTTTTTCAAACTAAATGTAATGGTCATGCTACGTGTACCCAAAGTTGCTATGAATGAAAATGCATCTACTTCTCTTACTGATCGAGTGCTCGATTTATGGCATTGTAGATTAGGACATATTAATCTAAATGCAATAAAAGATTAGTAAATTTAGATTTACTAAAGTTAAACGAAGTTAATACACAAACGAAATGTGAGGTTTGTGTGGAAGCCAAATGGCTAAGTTACCGCTTCATTCGGTAGAACGGACCACTAAACCTCTAGAACTTATTCACACCGATGTATGTGATTTAAAGTTTGTACAAACTAGAGGTGGTAAAAGTACTTTATCACGCTTATTGATGAATGTATAAGATAGTATCATCTTTATCTTCTAAGAAGTAAAGACGGGCTATTGAAGCTTTTAAAACTTCAAGAATAAAGCCGAGAATCAACTAAGTCGTCGAATTAAGATTGTTCAAGTGATAGAGGGGAGAATATGTAGCTCCGCTTGAAGCATTATGCAACGAAAGTGGTATAATACATCAAACGACGCTCCTTATTCACCTCGCCTAATGGCGTTGTTTGAACGCAAAAAATCGAACACTTAAGGATATGATGGATGATTTGTTGATTAGTTCGAGGTTGCCCCTTAAACTTGTGGGGAAGCTATTTTGACGACCAACTATATATCGAACAAGATTCTACTAAAGAGTAAGGATGTTACTCATTACGAGTTGTGGAAACGAAGAAAGTCATCGACAAATATCTCAAAGTGTGGGGTGTTTGGCGAAGGTTGAGGTGCTCTTCCTAAACAAGTTACAATTGGACCTAAAACAATCGATTGTATCTTTATTGGTATGCACCGAATGCAGCGCTTATCGCTTTCGATCCACATGTCGAGGTACCGGATATGACCGTGGGGACGAAGATTGAGTCAAGGAATGCCATATTCTTTGAAAGTGTTTATCCTCAGAAGACAAGGATAAATGTGAAGCCGCCTAGCAATAGAGCCGATGGTGAAGCTTCGAGTTCTAAACCTCGATGAAGAGCCGATATCGCATAAGCGATCGAGGTCTCGATTCGATGGATCGGAATCGAGACGTGGCAAGAGAGTCGAACGCCAAAGGATTTTGATCCCACTATATTGCGCTCATGTTGGAAGAAGAACCAACTTGATCAAAGTAGCCTATGGCGAGAGGTCGCTCAGTGAGATTGATTCCATTCGCAAAACCACACTGGGAGCCGGTTGATTTGCGAAAGGTTGTAAGCCCTTAGGATGCAAGTGGATCCTTAAAAGAAAGTACAAGGCGATGGATCAATTGAAAAGTACAAGGCCCGCTTGGTTGTCAAAGGGTTTAAACAAAGAGGATACGATTTCTTCGATACCTATTCACATGTGACGAGGATTACGCCTATTCGGTGCTTCGCAATTGTTGCTGCGCAATCTCGAGATTCATCAAATGAACGTTAAGACCGCATTTTGAATGATGACCTCGGGATGAGGTATATATAGATCAACCCGGGGGTTTGTAGTACCGGTCAAGAGGTAAGGTATGCAAACTCGTGAAGTCTCTATATGGTTTGAAACAAGCGTCGTTGCAATGGCACTCAAATTTGACAATGTAATGTTGGCAAATGGTTTCAAGATCAACGAGTGTGACAAATGTGTCTACGTTAAGAACACCGATAATGGTTATGTTATAGTGTGTCCGTATGTAGATGACATGTTGATCACGGTAGCAATACTCAAGTCATTAATGACACAAAGCGCATGTTAAATAGAAATTTCGACACGAAGGACATCGATTAGCCGATGTGATTCTTGGAATCAAGATTCTAAGAAGATCGACGGAATTGTCACGACACAATCTCACCACGTCGAGAAAGTGTTTAAGAAATTCAACGCGCTTGATAGTTTGCTGCTAAGACCCAATCGAGCTCAATGTTCACTGAGTAAGAATGGAGTGAACCTCGTTAGCAAGAAGACTATGCTAAGGTCATCGGGTGTTTGATGTATCTTACAAATTGCACCCGACCCGACATAGTCATACCGTGAACAAATTGAGTCGTTACACGAGCAATCCAAGCAAGGAGCATTGGAAGGCTCTAGTGAGAGTTTTGAGGTATTTGAAGTATACTCAAATTCACGGGCTACATTTTACGAGATACCCCAAGATTGAAGGGTACCGTGATGCCAATCGGATATCCGACACGAAGATTCACTTTCTACAAGTGGGTGCGTGTTCACAATTGGGAGGTGTTGTTTCTTGAGATCCACGAAATAGACGTGTATAGCCCGATCCACCATGGAATCGTAATTCATAGCTTTAGATAAAGTCATGGGAAGCCGAGTGGTCTCAGTAATTTTTGGAAGATATTCCATGTTGGTCTAAACCCGTGTCACCGTGATGATTCACTATGATAGCCAAGCTACCATGGAAGGGCGAAAAGTGGTTTGATAATGATAAGTCTCGACATATAGTCGGCGACATAATACCGTGAGGTATTTGATCTCAGTGGGGTTATCTCAACGACTATGTCAAGTCAATAGATAATCCGCGATCCGCTAACCAAAGGGTCGAACCGGATCAAATGATCAAGTTGCTTAGAGGAATTGGATTAAAATCCACATCTTAAGAACAATCATAGTGGTAACCCAACCATGATGACCTGAGATCCCAAGAACTTGGTTCAATGTGAGAACTAAGCTATAGAAGTTCGTGTAAACACTCGTTAGTCTGCTCCCTAGAAAATAAATGAGTGTTGGAAAACTTGCTAGTGGTGAGGTTGAGTCGCTTACTCTTAATGATTCCTAAGATACCTCGGGAGGTCGAGTATGGCAAGATACTCGGTAAAGAATCACCTATGTAAGTGCGATGCGAGGCCGCTCAAACAAAACACTTATGAATCCAAAGTGGATGTCCATGGCCAAATGGAATCAAACGTGAGAACGGATGAGGTTGAGGTGTTAAAGTGTTGATACCATTGTCTCAAAGGCACGCTGTGGGGAATAGTTCAAGGCATCGTGTCCACTAATCCGTCTATGTACTCGATGGTACTAACTATGGATGGTTCAAGACCATAAAACACCTGTCCAAATATTTTAACATTTCTTGAGGACTGAGCTGTGTCTGCATACATACATATGGCTATTTCCACTCATGTGGGGGATTGTTGAAATCAACCTTTGTATATATATATTTATTATATATATAATCAAGTTGCCAGAAAGATACTTTGACCAAGATTTTGAGTGACGTAACGTTTAATTTTGTGAAATTAAACGGAATAGGATCGATCTATGTTTTGAGTAGATGATCGTGGTGTATTCACATTCTCAAATTCGATTTTCGGTGAGTGAGAAATAATGGATCAAAGTTGGTCACTTAAACATGAAGTTATATGTTTAAGGGGATAAGCATGGATTAATTAATCTTTATCCCACATTGATTAATGTACATTCATTAATTGTCTATAAAAGTGGATCATCGAACACTTAGTATAATTGTGTGCACAAGTGATGGGTGGAAAAGCCCACACGCAGGCCGCCGCCCAGTCCACCCGACCCGACCCGATTTCGCCGGATCGTGGATCTCGGTCTGGGCTTGTTCGGTGGCTTGCTTCGGGCCCCGGTTCCGTGGCCCATTGTCCGTATATGTTGGATCAATATTTGATCGAGTTTAAAACGGAGTTGGTCCGGAGCCCAACTCGCGTGGCCCAATCCGTTGGGCTCGCCAGGCATTTGAAGAGACGTCCGGATACGCCCAATGAACTCGACGCACGCGTTGTCCGATTCGTCGTAATCGCTTAACGCCCCGACATGATGGCTCTGCGAAATGTGGGTGTAACTCCCACCTTGTCTCCAAAACCGCCACAGAACCCTTGTACATTCAATGGGGACATAACTGTAACACCCGACATCAATGCGGGTGTTGACTCCAAAGATGCTTCCCATGATGGGGACGACGCTTATAACAGGACATGTCTCCCCAAAGATAAGCCACCCATCACAACTCGCATACCAAGATATTCTCTCGCATTCTTAGCTCGTGTTCAAGCTCTCCCTCGCCTCCGTCCGCCCGCTCGAGCTCGTTGGTATGCGGTGTCACACCCACAAGACGCGCTGCTTTATCTTTGGGGACGATATGTCGAACCGAGAGCACTATCGGCGATCTCGCTCATGAAAAGAGGACTCCTCGACTCGGCATTAATATAAGGTTATTGTATTTACTGCTTTCAAGTTCTTTTAGTTTGATCTCCTACTTTTTGAACAGAATACGCCCGACAAATTTCAGATTGCTCAGATCTATTCTAACAATAAGGATATTGGTACAACAGTTGTGGGTTCATGATTTTGGTGTTTTGTCGGAAAAGACCATTTAATATTAATGAATTTATTGAGTTTTAAACTTTTGATACTTTGTATGCAGATGAAAATAGACCAATCTCATCTAGATTTTATTAGGTGGAACGAGACTTCTGATAGTTCTTTTTTCACATGGTCACTATACAATGTCCTGGTTTAGACTTGACATGTTGAGAAAATTGAAGCAAGTTTTTGAAACTTCGGTGGAAACCAATTCCACTCAAAATGTCCGTATTTTCTTGGAAGTTTGAAGTATGATACCTACTAAAGAGAACCTTATGAAAATAGGCTTCACTTCTGTCAATTCAAACAACAACTCTCTTTTTTTTTAATCCATGAAATCTTCAAACGACCTCATGTTTTAATATCTTTTGCTATTCAAGTTTGGGAGGTTATCTATTTGTGGCTGGAGTGTCCTCATCCACGCCAAGTAATTATTATGAATTATCTATCCAACTTCATTAACTGTGGTATGGTAGGGATGCACAAAGGATTTTTTTTGTTTTTGTTTAATTTGAAAATGTATTTGTCGGAACTTGGAAGCTATGGAAGGCGAGAATGACTCACCTTCAAAAATATTAACCTTGTTTTGTTGAATGTGCTTGATGGAATTAGAATTAGCTCTTCAAAATGGAGGATTCAGATGTATTTTTTCCGGTCCTTTTACTATCATTTAAACTATTGGTATAACATTTCTTAAATTATATCCCTAATAGATTTTAGACATTAATACTATTTGGGTCGATTTTGTTTTCGTCTTTAAGAGTTTTGAGTATCTCTTGTACTCACGATTATTTATTTCATTTCACTTTTTAAAAAAAAGATACAGTCTGTATTTCCGTAACATTTTTTTTGGAGGTGTTTGAATTTTCGAATTATTCAGTGACAAAGATTTATTGCGCATGCGATGAAGACGGATCAAATGATGTAAAATCAAATGTGTAATAAAATCGAGAAAAGGAATTTATGGCAGAGAAGAAAGTCCACAAATAAAGTATTGAAGCTAAGATAGAAATAGGTTCAATAGTCTAATTTCTTGAAGAAGGAGTTGGTCCAGTCCGAATTTTCATAAATTGTTGGCACTTATATGGGGGTGTTTGGTGAGCTTATAATCTCTTTAAAATAGCTTATAAGCTGTTTAAGAGATTATAAGTTCAATCAATGTGTTTGACAAATTAAGTTGTTAGATAGCTTATAAGTTTTTAAAATAAGTTCTAAGAGCTTATAAGCTCTATTAAAAAGAGCTTCAAAACCCAACTTATTTTTTAATGATCTTATAAGTTACAACAAAACTACAAAAATAACCTTGATATATTTTTTATTTCCATGTTTACCCTTGTTATCCAAATACTTTAGCATCTTATAAGTTCTTAATACACCATATCTTATAAGTTTTTAAAACAACTTATAAGTTGTTGGAGCTTATAAGCTTTCTAAAATAAGCTTAGTTAAACACCGTCTATGTCACGTTTGGAAGAAAGGAATAATTGTAACTCAAAGAAGCTCAAGTCACAGATGATGCAAATTTGACGTGTTATACATATCTCCTTTGGTAAGTGCCAAGTACCAACTAAAAGAAGGATACATTTAAAAAGCACCGATTTTCAGATGTCACCTTTGTCGCAAGGCCATGACTATGAATTTTGAACTCCTTTTCATATTCACATGTTATCGTTGTATATCATTTCTATGCGTGACGTCAATCATCACCGTCACAAAAAATAATCTGGAAGAGCTACAATAAGAAAAAAATGATAATAAAAAAAATGCTAAAATCGAAAATATCAGCTTAAATAACATATATAAAGTAAAACAAAAAAAAAATAGTTTGGAGGCAATGGCGGGTGTTGAAGCTCCCCTGTAACCGGCTCTGAGTCCTCTGACCACCACTTACGCGTTGGGGAATCCATGAAATTGAAAGCTTGGAAATCCCACAAAGAAAAAAAAGAACTCAAATAAAAAAAGAAAAAAAGAAAGAACAATTAATCTTTGAACTGAGATCCCCATCACAATTACTAGGGAAAATCTGTAGCCAATATTAGGCTCTTTTAGGCCTCAAGGAAGCCAAAAATGAGAATATTCAATTCAATCAAAATATTTACAAATTACAACCCTTTGCGAAATATGTTTTGGAATATGGAATCAGGGACAGTAATACATCTCATCCATATAAATCATCCCACACATATCTAAGATGTGCCTCAAAATTAATTAAAATTTGGATCAACAAAATCATTATCTATTGACCGTTATTTATTTCCAGATTCATCTCTTACAATACAAATTATTCTGGGCTGCTGCTGCTGTTGTTCTTCCTCAACGACCTCTTCCCGCTAAACGACAGCGACCTCTTCATCACTTTATAAATGCTCGAATTCGACGCACACGACAGATCCATCGAAACCGATCTCCGAATCCTCGCATTAATCTTCGCCACGTCATCGTCCCTGGATCCAGTCGGGTCCCGCCCCGGGCTGGATCCGGCGCTACTCGAGCTCGACTCCACCCGACTCGTAAGTACAAGGGCATTGCCACCCGCAGCGTCGGCGGCCAGGACGGCTGCGCGGCAGACGGGGCAGTTCTTGTGGGACCGGAGCCACGTGTCGATGCAGTTGCGGTGGAAGGCGTGGCTGCACTTGGGCAGCAGCCGCACCGTCTCGCCTTCCCGGAAGTCGTTTAGCAGACGGCGCAGTCGTTGCTGTCGACCACGCCGTCGGCCTTTTGTACGCGAAGGACGCGATGGCGTCGATCGCGGACTGCGGAGGCCCACGGTGCGGATGTACCAGATGGGGTGGTCCACCAAGGGCCCTGGTTCTCGTCGGCGAAGTTTGTTCTTGAAGGTTCCAGAGGGCTAGATTTCGCCTGCGCCGGTATCTGGCGAGGGCGAGGTAGGAGAGGATTAGGAATGCAAATCCGAGAATGCAAAGCATCAGAATCAGGACTGTTGGAAAGTGGTTTTTGGTCGGAGAGGGATCTGAAAATTGGGCAGGCGGCGGGAATAATTGGGGCGGTGGCGGTGATAGATAGCAGTTTTCGGGGCAACCGTAGCATAAGTAGCATTCCGTCGCGTATTTTTGGGTGAATTTAATGTTTTTATCAGGCTCTGAAATTATGATTTTTCTGTGATGAACAGCCATCATCAAGAAAAAAACAAGAATCAGAGGAGGATGGTATTGGGATTCATGGAGAAAGAGAACATGGTTGACGAAATTAATTGATTAAAAGGTTTGAAGAGGATAAGGTGGGAGGTTTAGTTGTGGGGTTTGAATAGTTTAATTAGAGAAAAGCGATTAACGTATAGAGGTTGGGCATTGCGCTACCAACTTTCCAAATTCAAGCCCCACCACAATACGTTGTAGTTAGTGTTGTTAATTCGGTGATTAAGTAAAAAGGTTTCTTCCGATTAATTATGCAAGACGTGAAACATTATTCCTTAATTCTGTTGTCAGGTCAATTTTAAGTAAACTTGAATTACCCTCTTTCAAAAGAAATAAATATAAAATTTAAAAAATGACAAAAGTGCTTGTCATGTTCCAAATATTAGTTTTGAAGCGGGATTCTTACATATGTTACGTATTAATTTCAAATAAGGGTGAGCAAAAATCGTCCTAATCGAAATAATTGAATCGAGTTTTGCTTAATACGATAGAAATCATCTTCAAAATCAAAATTATTGTTGCATCAGTTCGATCTTAAGGGCTAAAGTTCGATTTAAACCCAACTCATCGCAATTAGCATATAAAAAACAACATTATCTAACTCGATTGCACAAATTTGTGAGTCTATCCGGTGTTCACGTGTGACCCCAGGGGTTCTGTTTGAGATATTCAATAGTCATATTCCAAATTAATAGGATCTACTTGAATTTGTTTCAAGGAAACTGTAACTCACACTAACATGCATCTTGTTTCCCACCTCTATTAATTTGTTCCCACCCCTAATTTTATTGATTTGAATTTGCTTTTGTAACATAGCTCATTCACACAGATAAATTCCTTCAGCAACTTAGGGGGTGTTTGGCTAAACTTATTTTAGAGAGCTTATAAGCTCCAAGAGCTTATAAGATGTTTCAAGAGCTTATAAGAGGTAATATCTCAAGTGTTTATAAGTTGTTAAAGTGTTTATAAGTTGTTAAAGTGTTTGGATAATTGATCTTATAAGCTAGAGAAAAATCGTAAGTTAGAGAGAAAATCATAGTTAGAGATAAAATTGACGATATGTGAAGTTGATAGTGTATGACAGGAAATAACGAACTATAATAAGGTTATTTTGTAAATTCATGGTTGCTTATAAGTTTATGAAAAACTAAGTTATGGTTGGTCAACTTATTTTGGGGGCTTATAAATTGTTGAGTTTATTTTACAAATTTATGTTCGCTTATGAGTTTATTTTACAAACACTTTCATAATGCATATAATGCTCCTTAACATTTTATAAACAGCTTTTAAAGAGCTTATAAGCTCAGCCAAACACCCTCTTACTCTGAAGCAAGATCTCCATGTGTAAAAAGGGAGTAACCACCAATAACTCCCTCTAGTGATTGACCTAATTCATTTTTAAAATTTAATTTAGGTTCTCGTGTTTTGTCAAATTGTAATGTAGCAATTGTATGTATAAAGTGCCTGCATCTAGTATAAAGAAGTGTATCGATTAAGCACTAGTTATGCAATTTTTATGTTTTAGAAGAGGATAGAAATCATATGCTAAATTCTTATAACGTGGAGTTCAGAAAAATGTAACCAATAAGAATTTGGACTTATTGGTTATTATATTAACAACATTTTCTGAACTCCAAGTTGTAAGAATTTAGCATATGATTTCTATCCTCTTCTAAAACATAAAATTGCATAAACCTCTAAGCTAGCCGATAAAGCGTTATATTAGTGATTTTTGCTTCTGTCGACAAACGTCACATATGTAGTATTATCTAAACATGATGTTTAAGACTAAGGACATATAGACAAAAAATAATAATTAAAAATTTATAGAGAATCATATAATCTCTTTATTACCATAATTTCGTGGAATCCTCTTTGTCTTGTACAAGATTCAACAACTCACCAACCTCTCATTTGAATCACACATAAGCCGTGTATTATTTCAAAGAATCAAAAGTAAAAATTGGAATCAATTAGTGATGTGGATAAATAAACAGAACTTATTGGAATTACTAAATCCAATAAGGTTTGTAGATCTCTAAAAAGCCTAGACATTTGTGAAAAGAGTGAATATATACATAGTACCTTTTTTACTCAATAGCCTCCTACAAAAAGTATAAAAAAATATTTTATAGAGTTACCATTTTATAAATTATTCTTTATATAGAGAGAGAGAGGAGATTAAATAATAAAAATATTTTCTTCTATGTTAACTTAAAATCAATCCGTATCATTGGTCTTTGTATAATTTATCATTAACATGAA
The DNA here is from genome assembly GCA_036937905.1 of Salvia rosmarinus. Lineage (NCBI taxonomy): Eukaryota > Viridiplantae > Streptophyta > Magnoliopsida > Lamiales > Lamiaceae > Salvia > Salvia rosmarinus. The sequence continues at coordinate 122,606 of JAODLM010000200.1, forward strand.
AAAGTAATAATGTAACATATAAAAAGCATTAATGTAATATAGTAGAGCATTAACATAAAAAAGAAAAGACATTAAAGTTTTTCTATGAACCATGCTTCTTTATGTATATATTAATACTTTTTATTCATATACAACTACTTTTTTATGTTAGAACTTTTGATATATATTACTTTAATGTTTCTTTAACTTTAATATTTTGTATATATACATTATAATAATACTTTTTATTTGATAGTCATAGATCATGCAAAAATCAACTCCAAATTAATTTTTAGTTAACACAATGAAAAAAAAAATTATTCGACCTTAACTATATATATATATAGAAGAGATCAAATAAAAATCTAAATTTTCGTAAAACCTATGAACCAATGCACTTTAAGCATAAAATTAATGTATTTTACGTATAAAGTTAATGCACTATATATGATAACATTGATGAGCAGTTTGTTTTTTACCGGAACCCAATAATAAATTAATTTTATACATAAAACGTATTAACTTTATCTGTAAAGTGTATTGATTCGTAGATTTTTACATAAAAATAATTTTTATTATATCTCAACTCTATGTATATATATTATCAGTCTTTTATTGTTAAGTCAAACAGCTATAATCATATATTCTAAGATCTTGATATATAATTGACACAATGTGTATAGATTTAGGCTCAGTTAATATAATTATATATATGAGAAATATAACTTAAATATGTCCACGACTCAAAATCATATCAGACTATTAAACTGATTCAAGAATTTAGACAATAGTTTCCATAATTTGCAGGTAAAAGATGTGGAGGAAGAGATAGAGGGGGTGCTTAAGAAAGGTGGTAAAGATCAAAACGAAAAATAGCTATAGTCAATTCAAGGATGCTGGCTCATTCATCGCAACAAGATCATCATATATTCTTTCTTTTCTTTTAATTCTATATTTGGTTATCAAATACTTAAGAAGATAATATTAATCATTTTGTGCTTAAATTAGTTGCCACAAGAAAAAGTATTTTCTTCTTTAATTTATTTTAGTGAGACCCTTAATGTTTGACTTCCAATGACGATATTGATATCCATGCATTGTAATATAAATATATAAATCCGTACATGAAGAAAATCAATAGAGAGTATGTCACCACCCTTATTAAGGTATCGGTGTTTGATCTGTAATTTCAATGTCATATTGGATAGAGGTAATTATTATAAATTGCTATATTTTAGTGGTGGACTCTTAATATATATATATATATATATATATATATATATATATATATATATATATATATATAGATATTGATATTGATATTTTTCAATATAAGTGACACTTTTATTTGGTATAGACGATATCCTTTAATTATATAGTAAAAATAAATTACCTTATTATTTAAATGAAAATGGTATTTTGCCCACACAATCCCAACACCTCTCGTATTCTTGCTTGTGTCCACTCTCGGATTTAAACCATCCTTTTGAGATTACTAATTGGCGTTTTATGTTAATATTGTGAATGAGTTGGTCCTATATGCGATATCGACACTTTTCTTCAACGCTAATTATATTTTTTAAAAATAAATTATATTTTTGATCGCCCGCACGATACTTTTTGTTCGTGATATACTATATTTTCTAGATTTTCATCTTCCATGCCACAATTAGTTATTAATTAATTTTTAATTAGAATGTATATGTTGCTCCCAAAGTGTGTCTTATGAGGTGTATCAAGTCCACATAGGCTTTTGTGAAAAGAGTGAGACTTTGTTGAGACAACACTCATACTCATAGTTTATCAATTGGATCGCTATTTCAATGATCAAAAGTAAAATATGAGCCATAGTTTATACCGCTTGAAAACTTTGTCGATTATGAAGAAAACGAGATCAAGCTTTTGCACGCAGCTTCATGTAAATAGAAACCTAAGCTAAGTTTTTGTTAGAAAACACTTAAAATTTTAGTGTTGTACAATTTGTATAAGTAAGAACATAATATTCTTATGGAAATATATGGAAATACACTTTTTTTTAAAACTTGAATCAGTATATATCCAATCTCAAAAAACAATGCCGTGTATACCCATTTCATTTTTAAATATATTTTCAACGAATTCAACGAATCGCAGAAGACACAATCATTTCAATAATCAATCAAATCAAAATCCGTTAATTTAATTTAATTTAATTTACAAATTAAATTAAACTAAAGTTATAATTTGTAAAATTAAATTAAATTAAATTAAATTAAATTGTACAAATTAAATTAAATTAAATTAAATTAAAGGGCTGGGTTGGCAGCGTTGGGGTCATGGCAGTGGGATGGGGTTGGGGGTGGGCCATGGGGTGGGTTGGCAATGGGGTGGGGTTGGCCGGTGGGGTGGGGTTGGCCGGTGGGGTGGGTTGGCGGTGTTGGCGGTGGGGTGGGGTTGGGGGTGGGTTGGCGCGGAGGGTTGGCCGCCGTTGGCGCCTAGGGTGGGGTGTGGGTTGGCCTGGGTGGGGTTGGGTTGGTCGCCGGGGTTGGCCGGAGGGAGGGTTGGCCGCCCGGGGGTTGGCCGCCCGGGGGTTGTGGGGGCTGGGTTGGCAGCGCAGCCACACGGGTTGGCCGCCATTGGTCACCGTAATTTTATTAATTATTTATAATCATTAATTATTTATTATTAATTATATTGAATTTATTAATTAATTATAAATTAATTATAAACCGCATTAATTATATTGAATTTATTAATTAATTATAAATTAATTATAAACTAATTATAAACCGCGCTTGTGGTTGGCCGCGCTTAGGGTTGGCCGTCATTAATTTTATTAACTATTTATAAATTTAAATCCTTATCATTAATTATTAATTATTAATTATATGAATTTATTAATTAATTATAAATTAATTATAAATTGAATTTGATTATTAATTATTAATTATTAATTATATGATTTTATCAACACTTTTGTAAATTAAATACACAACTAGTCATCAACAACTTTTTCAAAGAATTTAATTCGATCAACAACTTTTTCATCATCGAATTTACTTATCAACAACTTTTCATCAAGAATTTACTTCCATCAACAACTCTACACAACTATTTACTTCTATCAACAACTCTACGCCAACAAATATTTCGCAATTATACATATATTTCATTCGCTATCGATCAACAACTCTACGCCAACAAATATTTCGCAATTATACATATATTTCATTCGCTATCGCCTCGCCTGCCTCCTCGCTCGCCTCGCCCGCCTCGCCTCTAAGTGGATTATAACTCGCCTCGCCTCGCCTCTCTAAGTGGATTATAACTCGCCTCGCCTCATTGCCTCTAAGTGGATAAGTGGATTATAAAAGGTAATTTCAATATTTTGATGTAATTATTGTTAGATGAATTTTATTTTGATGTAATTATTGTTAGATGAATTTTGGTGAATTTTTAATTAATTTCAATTAATAATTATTTAGGGTTATAACCATTGTGCATTTGTATGAATAATTAATTAACCGTCTTGTATTATTTATTTTAGATGAATTAAATTTGTATGAATAATTAATTAACCGTTTGTATTATGAATTTTAGATGAATTAATAGTTTAGATGAATTAAATAGTTTAGTTTAGTTTAATTTTAGTTTAGTTTAGATCAAGAGTTGAATTTTAGTTTAGCCGTTGGTATGGGTTGGCATGCGTGGGGTTGGCTGTGGGGTGGGGTTGGCATATGGGGTTGGCCACGGGGTGGGGGTGGGGTTGGCCACTAATGGGTTGGCACACGGGGTGGGGTTGGCACACGGTGGGGTTGGCATGGGTGGGGTTGGTAGTAGGGGGTGGGATTGGCCGTGGGGGTGGGGTTGGTCGTGGGGTGGTGGGGTTGGGTTAAATTAAATTTTTATGATTTTGTAGTTGAATTAAATTATAGTTAATTTAGTTTAGTTTAATTATTATAAATACGTAATAATACACTTGAATTTTTCATTTAGCTAGTTTAGTTTAATTTATAACATTTAGTTTAATTTAGGTGAATTATTATTTAATTTAGTTTAGTTATATCCGTGTCGATGAATTATAATATTTAATTATTATTTAGTTTAGAGATTTATACACGCCTATTATTGTGCATTTGTATTATTTATTTAGTTTATGTGAATTATTATTTGATTTGTATTATTTATTTATTTTATGTGAATTATTATTTGATTTAGTTTAGGTGAATCACGATTTATACACGTTCATTTTTGAAATTTTCATTTAGTTTAGTTTAGTTTATAATTTATTGTTCTTATTATTAAACATTCGTGATCAATGTTAATGCTTTTATATTTAATTTGTATTATTTATTTTAGATGTTTGTTTTATAATTAATGAATTTTTAATTAATTATTGTGCATTTGTATGATTTAATTAGACGTCGGGTGGAAGAATATTATCATTAGATATGGAGGATGTTGGGATGATTGTTTGAACTCATCATGATGCATCATCATATACCTTTGTTCGGATCGATAATGCACTTATTTGGGAGTTAAGAGAAAGCATTAATTCCTCTCGGGATCAAATTCTTTTGACTACCAAATACATTATATATCGAGATCTCGGTGGTAGACTTATCAAATCACTTTGACTACCGATGATCGCCAGCTCGATTGTGCGAGATTTATGCCCAACCAGAGGTGTATGTGACATACGGAGGCCGCCCCCAACCGTAACCTCAAGCATATATGCCACAATTCGAGCAACCACGTGATACAACGTATGACTACGCTTCACAATACTCATCTCGGATGAGTCATTCACACAACAATTTGGAGCATATAATTGGTTCGAGCAAAATACACCTCAAGAAGTGCCGCAACATGTGCCCGGCGGTCGACGCGATCGCTGACGACGGTGATGATGATTTAATACGTCGTCGACAAGGAAGAACAAACATCGTCGATGAAGAAGAGGAGGAGGAGGAGGAGGAGCGTGCGGCTGCAAATGTGATCTCCGCACGCTTGTAGAATTTGATGCGTGGATACGCCGAGAGGTGGAATAGAAAAATTGCTTGGGATGATTATGCGAGCAACACGCAGCGGTAACCGGGGACTCGAGGTAGAACAAATGGAAGAGATGAGCAATCGGCTAGCTCTCGTTATTCCTCATGAGGCTTCAACAATCTTTTGCTAGTCCTCTCGACTCTATTCCAACCCCGATGAGCCGAGCGAAGGTTCCATCTTCGACAACAAGGTGGACCTTAAGATATCACCGGTTTGTGGCACATGGAACAAAGAGCGTAATTTGTTATTCACGATCGGACCGCACCCGATTACGCTCAAATGCGTATATCGTGATCGTGTCCGCTTTATCATGCGCATCGCAATGTGGTGGTTTTGGTTTGTGCGCAAGTTTGATGCCGTACACACCGTAGATGATCTCGTGAATACCGAAACGCGCAAGGTCAAAGCCCGTGATTGCAACATACATAGCGAAAAATACGCGAGACGGTGAAGTCATTAAGCGAGATCGATTATGGCCGAGTTACAACGAGTATGGCGCGCAGCATCATATACCGTCGCGCGAGAGCTCGTAATAGGCAATCGAGATGATATATGGTGGTATGAACAATCCTATCGATGCTACCGGTTATCTTCACATGTTGCGACAACTAATCTCGGTTCGCTGATCGACTTGATATTGGACCGATGGTCGCCGCCATCTTTTGTAGCGCCGGTTCCCACCGACTCGGTTACACGCCAGTACGAGGCTCGTTATTGTTGTGGATGGCACGCACTTGAAGGGCCGCAATAAGGGTATATTGTTTGTTGTCATACGGCGACGAACGAGCAAGTTTTTCCATCGCTTATGGAATTGGTCCGATCGAGAATGATTTATCATGGACTGGTTTCGAACACGTGAAGACCGCTACCACCGAATTCGAGACGCTGATTGTGTCTCGACGCGCACGCCAAGATATCCAATGCCGTGAAAATGTCTTTCCCGAGAACGCCCACGGCTTATGCTACTACCATCCGCTGAAAAATCACGCCTTTTGGGAAACCGTCGGTGGCATTGTACTGTATACGGCTTATGATATCGGGAGGCGGAGTTTGACAAAGCAATGAACATGTTAAAGTCCCTCGTGCCTAAAGATAGACCCACTGGTGGTGCATATGGCAAGTCGATGAGGTAGTAGTTGAGAAGTGGGCGAGATCAAAGTGCCTCGTGAGGCGCTATACCTTTTAACTTCCAACATTGCCGAGTCCTTCAATGCTCGGTTGTTGTGGGCAAGACGATTGTCCATTTGCTCTATGGTTGAAGCGATTCGTCATATCATAGAAAATGGTTCGATCAAAGACTTGAAGCAGCAAGAGCATACCCCACCGACCTAACCCCTCAAGTCGTTTCGCAAGATACGGGCGAGCTGAGAGATCACGCCAGATACTATAGTGCCCAAAAGTAACGACACATTCAAAGTCAAGGACGTAAACCAAACCTTCAATGTCAATCTCGGACGGAATCGTGCTCGTGCTTGAGTGGGACATGGATCCGATCCGTGTTCTCATGCAACAGCTATACGGTATGGAGCTACATACTAAATATAATTTTTTAGTACGGTATGCCAATTTATAACTAACAACTTTATCATTGTTTTTATAATCGAATTTTAATTTGTGCAGCATAAAGATGACCAAATTTCCAGCTACGTGGAGAATACTACCACGCCGAGAAGCTAGTACAGCCTACTCATACAGAGTAAATCATGTTCCGCCTCAATCCAGCTGGATGCTTCCCACCGATGTCGCAGCCTGTTGAGTATCACCACCGCCGGGTCCGACAGCGCTGGTCGTCCGAAAGTTGGGCGCCATCGTCATCCAACCGAACGCCCCATCAAGATCCGTGGAGGAGAAATGGGGTCAAGCAAGACAAGTCGCACACGTAGGAGGTGTGGCTTGTGTGGTTCCGCAGATCACACGCGACAATCATGTCCTTATTTACCATCTCATTAATCGAATGAGATATTGATTCACTTAACTTGATATATGAGTTTAATATGATAATTTAAGCATTCTATGAATTTACTATAATTTTCTAAATTCATATGTTGAAATTGAAAATTTTAGTTTAGGTGCTTAATTGCTATATATATATATTAAAGTTAATATATTGTGTTAATATTGATGATTAAGCTCACATATGATACTTTTATGATTTTTAATGTTCTTCTTCATATCTTATGAATTGTGAACATATTATGTAAGTAAGGAGTAATGAAGCTTAATTGAGGAGTTGAGAACTAAGAATACTAAAAGTTGAATTTTATAAACATATTATGTTGAAATGAAAACTTGATGACAAAGATATTAGATTATATGTTGTTAAGTGATTATAAATGGTTGATATACCTAAAAGTATACTAATAGAATGATATAATTTATTGGGTTGTGATTATGATTTTCGAGAAAATATACTCAAATATAAATATTACAATATTTAAGAAAATACACTCAAATACAAAAAGGTTATTACATAATAATTAGTAACATGTTTCTAACACTTTCTATCTATGACTCGTCCACATAATTCAAATATAGAAGCAACTATTTTTACGGTAGGCATATACATTCTCATTACCCCACGGATGCTCGGGAACCGTAAACGAGGCGCTCGCATACATGCACATGTATCGCTTCCAAGATCGACGTTGTCTTGCCGATCGAATCGTACATCGTGAGCAGAAATGTAAACGCCGATCACGCGAAAGCACGACGAACACCGAGTCTCGTTATCTTCAAACCAACGAGTTCGAAAAGAATCGTAAATAACATCCTCAAGCCGATCCAATTCATCAACCGCTCATCTTGTCGCACGGGGTCTAATGAATAATGTACCGGATCGAACATTTCACACACCCCGGCCGTCATGTGCATTCGAGCCAAAATGATGCGACCTCTGCTAAAACAAGGGATGATGACCTGTAAAAAGAGATTCAATTTTGTAAAGGCACAAACAAAAATATATTTTATAATTAGTCATTGTATAAAGAAGTTACCTGCTCAAAGAAGAAGCCATGGTTCATGACTTGGCCCACCGCTACTACCACGGACCGCCCGATACCACCAGCGATGGAGCCCACGAGATATACCATGATCTAGATCCCGCCGCTTGACCACGCCGTAAATATGCACCACTCGACTAATGTACAACTATTCAAAGAAGAAATAAAAATTCAATATATATATAAAATATATACATATATATTCACATCTATAAGAAATACGAAATATATACTTACAAAGAAATCGGTGTCCAAAATAATAGTGCTCAATCATCGACCCCATCCAACAAGTCATTGCCGCTTATTAATCGGGTCCTCGACGCAAATGTACAAATCAAGAGCCCGCAATAAATAATTTATTTTTAAATAACGATTTCATATATGAAAATAGAAATAGAAATAGAAGTGATACTTACCCCACGCCAAGCTCGCCGTGGGGTCTTCGATGCGAACAAAATCACAGAGGTCGCATGCATCCACCGCCTCTAATAATCACCGAACCCGCCCTCGCCTCAAGAAAAGCTTCATAAGAAGCGATACACTATCGGGATAGGACGAGGCACGTGGCTATTCACGACGGTGACCTCAAGGTCAAAGCGCAATAACCTTACTGCTCGCTTCTACGAGTTGGCTAATTTTTGTTAAAGCAACAGAGTTAGAAAAAGTAAACATATCAAATATGATGCAATAATATAAAATAAGATAATTTACCAATGGTCTCGCATCTCGGCATGGAATGACGAGTGGATCCTCGCCGTGATGGGCTAATGAATCCAGAGGTAGATCCATACTCCGTAGAGACCGACGATGAGGTGTATACTGGCCGGTGTACAGAGACGCCGGATCTGCTAGAGGAGTCTGCTGGGTACATCCGATGTAGAGTACGAGTAGAAGGCCCCGGTCCCGATCGTCACCCGCATCGCCGTGGATAGTTCCACGACGGACGGCGATATGCCTCAAAGGCGCGAACATCTACATCGACACCTTTCATCATGACTCAAACCACGCCTCGAGTCCTTGAATATTCTCTAACCACATCATTGATCGTGTTCGTGATCCAACGACGATCCTCCGACTCGACGCGTCTGTGGTGCTCACCGCCGCTAGACGAAGAGGAACGAGCCGCCTCGCGCTTCCTCGTATCCCGATCGCGCCCCCTATATCGATCGGCGCCCTCGTCCGACGACGCCTATCCCCACTGCATCGATGTCGTGGCCCTCATGCCCTCCTCGTGCCCTCATCAATCTCTTCAACATACGCAAGACGTGCCCTCGCATCGCTGCATCGGCCGCCGACCAACCCCACATCGCAGAAGGCCCCGCCTAGAACGAGGTCGTCTAGTGCGGGCGGGTTGTTCCCAGCGCACGATGGGAACGGTCTCCGTAGTTCACTCCCGCACCCGGATATCGAGACGACGATAATACGGCATGCTCATCTCATAGTCGTCCCGACTAACCCCAACAACGGCTGCCCTCACGATCGAATGCGGGTCGGTATCCACGCCAATCATCTTCGTGAACTTCCACCTCACGCATCTAGATACACATCCTCCCGACATACTTTGCAACCGCCGTGCCAAGATCCGGATGATCTCTAGTGACCAAATATATAATGCCCATGATGGTCCGTAGAAGTGATATTTGGCCCCGGCCTTCATATTCCACATGTAGTGTCAGAGAATTTGATACGCATATGCAGCCCATGGAAATCGGCAACACGCCCGATCGTCAACTAAGACCCAACCACGGATCCACGTGTCGTGGCAAGTCGATACCCAAGACGAATGCGTAAAGAACTAAGATGTGGGCCACACGAGATATAGACGACCGCCAAGATCATCAATCGGACAATCTCGTATCAAAGAATCTCACACCTAGATTCTCTATACTAGTCCTTCCGCTACCAACAAACCTTCGATAAACCTCAACGGATTGCGGATCGTACTCGGTCAGTAGGATCGAAAGATGACGTCCCAAAACTCAAACCCGCCACGAGCGCAAAATCCGGAAGGAAAACAAATTGTCCTCCCATTAATAAAAACCATATCGCCTCGATCTTCAAGACTAGGAGGGCCTAACTGTCGGGATACCATATGGTGCAAACTCATGTTTGACTTGGATCCGTGTTCCCAACCAACAAAGTGACCGAAACATCCTCGCTTAAACCTATACACTAGGTCTTCACCACCTACATCTCTCAATCTCGTATGACCTTCTTAAATAATTCGGCTCAAGTAGGTGCCGATTGTGGATGGACGATTGATGGTCTCGGCCTTAAGAACTCGATTTCTATTTATTAAAAAAAAATTATGATTAATTAAGAAATATGTCAATTAGTGTGTTCACACATATTGTGAAATTAATTCCAAAATTATATAGAATTGGTGGTGAACTTTTTGTGTCTCGATTAGCATAGAATTGGAAATTTTGTTCCTATGACTAATTTTTATGGATGGACTTAAGAACTTTACCCATGGAACACATTATCCACTATATATTTTGTTTCTAAGTTCACAAAATTACAAGGAAGTAAACCCATTAGACAACCTTGTGTTTTAGCATAGTCAGAAGGATTGGAAATTTCTACCTAGAAATTACTTGGTGGATATTTCTACCTAAAAGAAATATATTTGTTGAATTTAGTAACATAAGATTAACTACTTATCAACACTTTACCGCTTATAATTTCAAAGCGCCTTATTAATAAACGAATTCTACCGAAATTTCTAGAGTAACGCTTATAATATGATTTGCCAAATCAATCAAAACTCATCCAAATTCATCCCAAACTCCCCAAATCATCATCATATACTTAAATATACATTTAGTAATTTAAAACAAGCTTAAACTTATTCATTTATACTTTAATCGCCTAACGCCCTTCAACTACATATATAAAAATTTTCTAGCATTTTACTATCTAAAATTTCTACCTAAAAGAAATATATTTGTCAATATATCATGCAAAATTCATAATCCTAAATTTAAATAAATGTATCAGTATATAAATTTTGTCAATATAATTATGTATTGTCAATTAACATCAATACATAATTAACAATATATTCTAATTATAATTCACATATATTAATTCACAAAGATAGACAACCATACATAATAATTCACAAAACATAGATTCAATTAATGTCCGAATTCACAAAGTATAGATTTACAAAGATAATAATTCATGTCCTAATTCATAATTATAATTCAACTATAATTCACAATATATAGTTAAACGAATATATATTCACACTATATATATAGTTAAACTAATATATAATTCACAATATAATTCACATATTGTTAAACAAATATATAAATATAAATATAATATAAACGAATATATAATATTTCACAATATAAATGAATATATATTTTGTATAATATAAACAAATATTAATAATATATAAATATAGTTAAACGAATATATATAATTCACAATATATATATAGTTTATATTCATCCATGTATGTTTATGATAGTTTTTTTATAAATTAGTTAATTGTGAGATAATGATGGTGATATAATTATCTATTAGTTGTCAATGATTTTTTTTTTCACTAAAATTTTGTATTTGTTGAATTACTTATTGTTATTTCAAATTTGATGATCTTAAAATTATAAATGTGCATCACACGAGAGAGTTAACTAATGAATATTTTTATGTGTTTTCATCCTATATTTCACAATATACTTAAACGAATATAAACGAATACACAATATAATTCACAATGTATAATTAAACGAATCATATAATTAAAGGAATGAATTTCACAATATAATTCACAATATATAATTAAATTAAACGAATCATATAAATCATAATAATTATACAACACAAAAAAACAAAAAACAAAAACAAACCTGTGAAGCCATAGTTGGCCGCGGAAGGGGCGTTGGCCGCCGGTAGGAGGGTTGGCCGCGTGGGAGGTTGGTTGGCCGCCGCGTTGAGGGGGGTTGGCCAGAGGAGGTTGGCCGCGTGGAGGGTTGGTTGGCCGGGAGGAGGGGTCGGCGTGGGAGGTTGGCCGGGGGGGTTGGCAGCGTGGGAGGTTGGCCGCCGGGAGGGTTGGACCGTGGGAGGTTGGGCACGGGGTGACCGTGGGTCACGGTGAGTTGGTTGGCCGGGAGAGGGTTGGCCGGAGGGTTGGCCGTGGGAGGTTGGCGGGGGGTTGGTCACGGTGAGTTGGCCGTCAAAGGTTGGTCGGGGTTGGTCGCGGTGGGTTGGCCGTGGCCACGGTGATATAGGAGAGGGAGAGAGGCGAGCGAGAGAGAGAGAGAGAGAGAGAGAGAGTAGAGAGAGAGAGAGAGAGAGAGAGAGAGAGATAGAGTGAGAGAGAGTTTTATAAATAAATTTGAATTCAACTGGTTGGGGAAATAATTCGCACAAATTTTCGCAAGAAATAATTTTGATTGGCACAAATTTTGTGTGCAAAGATTCTCGATTTGTCCGATTATTTTGACCTGAGCATAGTGAATATATATTAAAATAATAAAATGATACATAAGACTTATTTTACAAATGGATATTGACAACACACGCTTTTTCAAAACTGGGTAAATAAGCTCCGAACCCTATTCTTAAAGTGGTTCAAAATATCCCAAACTCCTATGTCCATTGTATCCTATTAATATAGGTTGAGAATCATTAAACCGTGACCGACTTGCTTATAATCGCAACTTCATCGTCCAGCTTGAAAGCTAGATCTAGAAATTAATGCAATCCTAAACCTCTTCGCTACTACAAATTATTTTCAGACCATCACGTAGGATAAGAGTCGAAAATCCTCCGAGCACAAAATTCATTGGTTCACTTGGGATACCATGTGCCCACCCATGATTAAGGGTGGAGCGGGCCTCCGCGACCTGGAATGCTTTAATCTTGGATTCTTTTCAAAACAAGGATGGCTGATGCTCCTTTCTTGATACGCACTCGCTACTCGCTAGTTTACGTGGCGGAGGATTTGGGGCGGACAAAAAATCTTGTTAAAGAAGGTATGTTGTGGAGTGTCTATCACCCTCCAAGATTGGATCATTCATGCCATCTGAGTTTATGGAAATCTTGGGAGTTGTCCAAATGTATCTTCTCAATGGCTGGCTCTAGGGATGTCAATGGGTGGGATTTTACCGGATTGATCCAGAACCGTTCAAAACCCATTAAATTTAAAGCAATGTTCGCTCGTTCCTGCCTGCACCGCTTTTAAACCCGCACTGCTTAAATCCATAGTTTGATGATCTGATCCGGTCCGAATCTGGTTCTAGTTCCAGAACCAGAACCAATACTTATTTATTGATTTTGGTCCGAGTAAAACCCGTCTATTGACGAACCTAGTTTTATCCATATCGATTCAAAATCACTCATAACACATTAAATTATAAAGCAACGGTTTTGGTTCTAGTTCGGTTCTTGTCCTGCTCGGTCTCTGTTCGTTCTAGACCACCGAGATCCGGACCGCTAAGACCCATAGTTGATGGTTCGGTCCGATCCGGATCCAAAGGTTCAATGTGTTTGATCCGTAACTGTAACCATTACTTATTTATTGGTTCCTTGCCGTAAAACCCACTCATCGACATCCCTACCTGGCTTATCATCTCAAACGTTCAACTTTGCTTGTAGAGAGAGAGAGGGCATCCAGCTCTAGACTGATGGTTCAAGTCCACAATCCTGGAATTGAGACCATTACCGTTAGCAAAGCACCATCGTTTGGTATTCTAACTAATTATTTTAAATTTATTTTACTTGATTTCAGATTTCATATGATATTAACTATTATTGTTAGCATCAGAACAATGAAGTCGATTAAGTAAGATAAGTTGTGTAATAATTCTAATGAAATGATTAACTTTAGGTTCTTAAATTTGGTTGTATAATGTTTAAGCTCTTATTATGGTTGAAGTAATGTTGAAATATTTTATTTTTTGTCCTTCAAATTGGAATTACCAATTGATTTATAGGAAACGATGTCGAGACACAATATAAATAGTGTTAATTTTTAACTGTTCAGTTCTATATATATATGTTAGCCATATAATTAAGAACGGACAGAAGTTACACACAACAATTTCAGTAATTACATTTATTGTTCAAGCCTGACTAATAAGACTAATGAACAGTGATATTCAGTGGCCCAATTGCTTAAATGGCCCATTTTAACGGTCCTGTAGATTTTTCAGAGGTTGGTTAAATTTTTTTTTTTCAGAGGTTGATTATTAAGTTTAAAGCATTTGTCTGCATTCTAAATCTCTTAAACTACAAAGATTGAACATTGAAAATTAAACGAAAATAAATAAAGAAATAAATAAATCTAGAAAAATTATCACTTTACAATAAAAATAAATAGAAATCAATGAGGATCAAGAGGAAAGTCAAGAAAACGAGTGTAATTAACATTCAAAATATTTGTTACTAAACTCAAATTAATAATTTCCAAACGAAAAAAATTAAAATAAAATTTCTACTTGGAAGAATCTCTTAATAGGAATCTCACTTTTCCTTCACACTGTTTCATCAAAACTTACGATGCATATAGAAATTTCAAAGATGAGATCGTTTCGTTTTTCTATGTCGACAGGAATTTAAAAGCAAGGAAGGAGGTTGCTCGGCTAGACCCTCTGTATTCAAGTCAGGTTATGGTGCACAATAAAATATTACTTCATCTATTGATTTAGTCATTTGGGTGTCCCTCCCCAATTTGGGTGATTTAGAGAGTGTTGGCTGAGTTATAAGCTCCCAAAACAGCTTTTAAGTTGTTTTGGGAGCTTATGTTCTCACCAAACACCCTCTTAGTCAGATTTTGCATAAGATCGGCTTCGACATTGTACATATTTTTGCGATCTAGCATGTAGGGTTGACAATCTGCATATTGTATCAATTATCGTATTGACACAATAAGACTAAACATGTATATCATTCGTTAATGATCTGCTGGATACTTACAACGACTATGACATCTTTTGTTTAAATACAGACATGTCTGAAAGAAGAAGGGGACACAAAGATAAAGGTGATATAGTTTTATTTGTATTGATACTTCTAATGCCATGACATGACACAAAACGATAAATTGACATCTTCTAAGAAATAAATTAAAATTATAAATAAAATATATAAAACAACAATATCCAACACGAATACATACCCAACATGAGATTATCGTGTTACACAACGAACACTACACTCAATTGATGTACCCTTATCGTATCGATGGATTAGTCTAAATTCATGACCCAATAATTCTATGCAATAAACCAATGCGTTGCAAACATTTTTCTTTCAAAAAAAAGTTTTTTCAGGGCACTATCAATTTTGGTCTTCAATAAATTCCTTCCCAATATTATATAAGATAATGTTATGAGAACACCCTTATAAGTAGGTATGTAAATCGGATCAGCTCACTCGAATTGTCAGACTATTCGATTCGAATAATTTGGATTGGTATTTTTTTGTGGTTAGAAATTTTCAACTTTGACCCTAAATTCTCGAGTTTTTAGTAAATTTGTCGAACTAATCGGGCTAGAAACCTTAAGGAAAAAAAATAAATTAAATATATTTTTTTCTTAATAATTATATATCTATAATAAATATTTTGTATTAAATGTTCATGTAAAAAGACAAAGAAATAAAATGATAACTATCAAATACTAACCATAACACATTCCACAAATATTTAAAAAAAATCTTATTATACTTATTCAAAAGTAAGTAATGGAGTTTGAAAACCTTATAAGAAGGACAATTTCAGTTAATTATGTCAATCTACTCGATTTTCGAGTTAGACAATTCTAGTTCGGATTATTTTCGAACTAACTCTATCGGGTTGTTGGGATATTCCGTTTATGTGTCATAGGATTGAAATTTTTCGAACTAAATTTTTTAACTCTAATCCTATCGAACTATTGGTCAATTCGAATCAACACATGAATTTTAGGTTAAATTAACATTACTACTTACAAGTCACAAGCAGTAGCTACAAATTTCTTCTTATCACAAAAATAAACGATAATTTTAATAAAATCGGTCATTATTGGAGATAAAATAAAAGAAAAAAGAAAAAGAAAGAGGTCTTTATCAAGATTCTATTTTTCCAAAGTTTTTTAACTTAGCTTTCGACACCACTCGAAAAATGGGAAAAGAAAGCAAAAAAAAGAAAAAGCTGCCCACCATCAAGGGGTCTACGCTCTACAGAGAAATCCACAAACCTAACTACATCATATACCCAGCAAATTTCTCCCTGGCTCGCCAGACTTTTATGTGCAAATTGATGTGGTAAATATAATCTTATGTAGAACCAAAACAATTTCATGTCGATCTAGCGTCAAGAAAGCACGTAAGTTTTTGTTGTCGAAAATTGACATTCGAAACTTTTTGTTAGATTGTGATAGTTCAACTATTCAAATATATATATATATATATATATATATATATATATATATATATATATATAGTTATAGTTATAGATATTTTTGTTAAAAGATCAATAATTTTAATTTTAAGTAATTTACCATAATATAATTTTTAGGGCTAACCATAAAAGTATTTATGAACTATTTCCATATATGAGCTTGGTATCATTTTTAACATTAAATATTAAAAGTGGCCTAATTGTCTCTCTCTTGAGTTTATTTCTCCTTCCTGAGTTTATTTGGACTTCGTTTTGAAAAATGTTTATATAATTATGTTTTGGATCGTTCATAAAAAACGTTCATTTTTTTGTTTTGGTTATGGTTCCCACATAAAACTCATAACTTTTATTCACAATCAATTTATTTATTTATAGAATAAAATAAAAACAATCATGGCCCACCATTTTGACGCACATAATACATCTTATACCGTGGGCCATTTTTTCATACTTTACACTCATTACATTCATAAAAACTTGTACTGCCAAAATCAAATATTCCCTCCGTCTCGTTGAGTATGACTCATTTCTTTTCAGTACGGTTATTTAAAAAAATAATATAAAGTTATTAAAGAGATAAAAAATAAATAAAAGAAGAGTATAAAGTGGTTAAAGAGATAAAAAGTAGGTAAAATTCATACTTTTTGAAGACATAATTATTTCCTTAAAAGAAAATGAATCATATTGGATGGGATAATCCGAAAAGAAATACGGCTACATTTGTTTTGTATAGATATTTACTATATTTTTGCTTTCCAATATACTAGTGTTTCGCAGTGCACTTCACATTTCTGTTATAAGTTATAACTATGAATATTTGATTTGTTCGCATGTTATTTTTTGAGTTAATTGAACCAAAAATCACAACTTTTAATCGATATTGCTAAATTAAACACAAATTTTCATATATGCTTGCAATTTGTGATTTATTTAATATATCCCAAAATACTTCATATACATGAACACTTGCACTAAGATAATAGTTAAATTATAATAGGATATACGTATATAAGGAGTGGTTATAGTCTTTTATAATGTATACTATGAACTCATAATTAATTGTGAAACTTTACAAAGTAAAAAAAATGAATTTCAGACCTCATTGGATTCGAATCTGGTTATACGAATTCATCCAAAGAAATGATTTAATTCATTGTAGATATTCAAAAGTTAAAATAGTTCATATTTTATATGTTAAAATCGCTAAGTTTTATAGTGAAGTATGTGGAATATGAAAGCAAATATAATAATAATAATAATAATAATAATAATAATAATAATAATAATAATAATAATAATAATAATAATAATAATAATAATAATAATAATAATAATAATAATAATAGTTTAAGGTTTAAAGTGATACTTCTCAAAATTTAGAATATTTTTGATAAAATATTAAGAGTTGGGATTTAAAATGATATTTTTAAAGTTTAGAATATTTTGATAAAATGCATATAGTTTTGGGTTTTAAATGATATTTACCATCTTCTTTTTTAACATCGATTATAATTTACACGAGGAGAATCCTGGGTCATTGGGTGGGGTTGAATATATATTCTTTATCTACAGAATTTCTGCTACGGCGAAATAATCCAAACCATCAGCTTAACCTAAAAATATCATATCATATATTACTAATACTATTTCAATTCTGTCTACACTTGGATTTTTATCATAATCTAACCTCTGTCTATTTTTCATTAATATAATCATTAATTGTGTTGACCGTGCAAAGACGGTGGGCGTAGCGTCTACGTTGTTATCTGTCTATCATGGAGTTATTCATGTAGACACCACATTAGCGATCTCTGGATAATCAACACAAACTAACTGTTCGCTACCGAAAATAGACATATGTTAAATTGGGATAATTAAAAGAATGTATGAATATTATTGAGATACTTTGGGGCTACGTCGATAGTTTCGATTACTTTGAATTATATAGCCAATTATTAATTAGTAGTTAATTAAAATTTTAATAATAATCAGTTATTTTCAATTAAAGCTTTTATTGACTTTTTTAATCAGAATTAAAATAATTAAAAGTTAGCTGAAAACGAAGGTCCGCCGCAAAGGAGACTTTCTCATCTTTATCCAATTTTGTAAAATAAAATCTGAAGTTTTACTGTCACGATCCAATTTAGCTAATCATTGTTCAAGATGATCAGCCAAGGATTTTGAGATATAGATCCATTAGTCGTAGACTCATAGGATGAATTTGAAACCTAATCAACTAAAAAGATATTCTCAAAATCATTTCGTATAAAGTAATATATATGCTAATCCCAATATTATTTTTATGCATAGCTTCTCATCTTCAATTGACTCGTCAGTCAAAGAAAAATTAAATGCATTTAATCAATCGTTCACGCAGAGCACAGAACTCGACCAATGACTCCAAACTTGCCTATATCAGAGTAGATAAATCATCATTCACTATGAGTCTCTGACTTTCGAATCCTTGCTAGTCAATACCATAGTTTAAGAAGAACTAAGACCAAGTCATTCATTTTAATTTTGTCCAACATCAAGATATTTAGACAAACTTATCAATGGAAAAGCCACATGTAACCAACCTGCATTAATGATTACGAATAAGTCAAAGTTTATTTACATGCATCTGTGCTTAGCTCGTGCGGCTCCAACATCTTTACAATGAAGAAATTGATCATAAAATTCAATCTTTAGTGACAAAAGCAAGTGTTGAAAAATTGGTTGTGTGCATTGTCGTGATCTAAAGGCTGTGGAACCCCACCTTTTTATTTTTTTTGTTAAATTTCTGAATATAGAAAAGCTGTCATGTAGAAAATTGTGGAAATGGGCGATAAGCACATCTATCACAAACTTATAGCTTTTATTAGATTGGACCAAAAACTTTAGATTTTCGACACGTTCGAAGTTTTGTGGAGATGAAAAATTGACTTGTTCAAGTCTTTGTGTTTGTACATGCACGTCGTCGCCCACAATTGAGTGGTGATTGAGTTTGGTGTTCATACCTACTAATTAATTACTCTAATTGATATTTTTATAGTGTTTTCATTTTCCGTTTTCTTGATTAAGACGATTAATTGTGTGGTATCGTTTTCAAAAAAATCCATGCTCCCACAAAATTGAACAACTAAATTTATAAAATCTATGTCCATAAAATACTACTTTCTTTAGGAAATTCAAAACCATTGGTAATTAGATAGTAGGTGCAACATTCAATATGTAGGGTTGTAAACAAACCAAGTCGTTCGTGTATTATTCGAGCCGATTCAAAAAATCTGCTCGAAATTGCTTATTTTGCAAACGAGCAGAACTCGAGCCTCGAACCGAGCTTGATAGGATTTTCGAGCTGATCTCGAGTTTAGGGATGTTCGATTCGTGAGTTCGCGAACATGTTCGGTTCGAACTCAAAAGAGTCAGTTCGTGAATATGACAAACAAGTGAAACAATAAATTATTTTTATATATTTAAATAATTAAAACTAATAATAAATTATAAATTATATTTTTATTGATAATTAAAAAAAATTAATAATAATTTAATTATAATTCTAATAATAAATTACAAAATTTAATAATTCGAGCTTGAGTTCGAAAACGAATAAAGTCAAACACGAGCAGAGCTCGAGCTCGAGTTCTAATATATCTCATAAAGAGTATTTATTGAACCGAATTCGAGCTACTCACGAGTTCAAAAAACTTACAACGAACCGAGCTCGATCTCAATTTAAAGCTCGAATTCGAACTCGAGCAGAATAAATTTAAACGAGCCAAGCTCGAGCTTGGTAGTATTCAGCTCGACTCGGTTCATATATATGCCTACCAATATGCATGTTTACTAACAAACTGTTTTTTATTGTCAATTTGGATATATTTGTGGTGATATTACAAAGTAAAATGATAATATATGATTAAGACTGTCACGACCCGACTATTTAATTACTTAATTAACTAAATAATCAAGCCGCGATCGGTTTAATTAACGATAATCTTCAATAAATGAGTGATTTAGAAGATAGGTTTTGGGAACAAACGGACAATATAACGCTTGTAAATAGAGTAAGCCAACCCGCACTCGTAAAATATCCAACTACAAAGAATTATCAAAATGAGGACACAACCTCACCAATTATATAAAAGTTTCAAAATATTTACATGATTCATCAAAAGTACGGTTTCAAAGTTTCAAAGTTCAAGAATGATGATCGATGAATATCATGTATGAAGACATGATATTCAAACATATCCAAATAGAATAAAAGATCAAAAGGAAATCTCACCGCTTTTCCACCCACAACCCTTCATACTCAACCCGCATGATAAAAAAACATTTGGAAGATATGAGTACCGAAAGTACTCAATGGATAATGCCAATATATCTTTCAAAGTAACATTTCAATCAAGAATACCTTTCTTTCAAATAGCAGCTCATAAGACGATTACATTGATGTTTCATAAGAAAACTTTCACATAATAGCATATCACCACACTTTATTTTGAAACATACCGATAACATACCCGAGTTGGTCCCAAGGATCACAACCACGGTCATACCCTATCTACGCTATTCGGTAAAGGAAGTAGGCCTCCCCAATACCATGGCCGGCCTACATGAGCAAGCTCACAGCCATCTACCTGTGCACAGTAATTCACATTTCCTACCGCAGATAGGTAATTGCCGTCATACCCACAATGTGGTAAAACGTTCATTTTCAACATACTTATCATGTGGTGATTATATCTTCATGATGAACAATTTCATAAAGCAACATAAATTTTGCTTTTAAATAAACTTTGTAAAGCATTACCCACCTCGTGACGCTCAAATTCAACAAGTTTGATTCTTCGTTTTACTTCCTGCTTCCTCTCTGGATCCTTATAACATAAGATTATCATTGACTTTAGTAATCCTTCTTACTAATTTAGATATATATTAACAACTATCAATTAACATACAAATTATCTTACTAACGCCTAATTCTACCGAAATTTCTAGAGTAACATCCGTAATATGTATAGCCCAAATACACCAAACTACACCAATATTATCCCAAACTCCTCAATATCATCATCATATCATCAAACATACATTTAGGAATCTTATACATGAGTAATATCATCTAATTAACGTTGATCGCCTAAGGCGATTTAACTCGATATATATATACATTTGAATATCTACAACCCATTAAACATCAAATATCACATAATCATACTTAATTAACACCATTGATCATTATTTCATCATTAATTCAAGTCTTGCTTACAAATTTCTACATAAAATCATAACTTTAGTCTTAAACTTTAATTTTCTAACTTTTGATACTTATGTTCAAAATTCCCAATAATTCTACTTAAGCTTTATTTTTATCCTAGATCTCAAATATCAACTCAAATACATCAAATAAAATCAAGAAATCAAAGTTCAAGAACACCCTTCATTTTCGAAAATTAGGATTTTATTCATACACATGAATTAAATTCTATAAATTCATTTCATGCATTATTTATATCCTTAAGCATGAATATCATGTCAAATTGATCAAATAAAATCAAAATCATCAAGTTCATATCACATGTAATTTTCAAAATTTCAAGAGTTTAACAAACATAATTTAACTTTTAATTTCTTTAATCATATGATGTTTATAAGCATTCCTAAACCTATATTTAAGTTTAATTCAATCATATCATAGCATATGAATCATATTCAAAATTTAGGGTTTAGATACCATTCTTTAATTTTTCAATTTCATGAATTTAAACAAATTAAATCCATAACACATGTTAATCTAACTCTATAAACATAATTAAATCAATACATCTAATAAAATTTAAACAAATCAAACATAACCCTAATTTTAAAATTTTCAAAATTTCATAAGCATTCAACATAAAATTCATCCATTTAATTAATGATAACTTTGCATAAATGAAGTATTTACCTTGCTAGGAATAATTTCTCTTAATTTCCAAGCTTAATTATGTAGTAAAATTGAAAGTAGGATTTTGTGTGTGTGGAGTGTGTGTGTGTAAAGTTGGGAGCCAAAAATGGGAGGAAGATGATTTTATTCATGTATTATACTTCTAGATATTTAATTTAAATTTCATGTGCATTTATGTAAAATTTCAAGATAATAATACACAAATTTCAAAAATATTATAAATGCACTCTTAACTTTGCTAATTCCAAACTTTAATGTAATTTAATTAATAGGATTATATTTCAAGTAAATTATAAAATCTAATATAACTTATATTCATGATTTAATTTAGATTCATATAGCATAATTTAAATCACTTTATTTAATAAAATTCAATTCATTATTAAAATACTTCTTGAATTTCGAAAATTACATAAATAAGTTCTTTAATCATTAGTTATTAATTAAACAAATTTATTCAAGACTTTAATAGCTTGAATAATATTTTATCTCATTTATAAGAAAATAACATAAAAAATAATTAATGTAATTCATAACATAGTTTCCAAGTAATAGCATTTTCATGCACACAATTATAAATAAACACATAATTCACATTTTATCGCATTTAAATTCATTTCTAATAATTTCTACATTTTCCGATTCCATATAATTAAATCTTACATTAATCGGATTCATACCGATTAATATTTTACTATATTAAATTTTACAAATTTAAGGCTTAAATAGCTTTTAAGCCTTTAATAATACTTAATTAAACTTTAATAATTACTATAAGATTTTCGGGTTACTACATTCCTCCCTTAAAGAAATTTCGTCCCAAATTTAGTACCTTGTTAAATAAATCGGGTACTTTTCCTTTATCTGCTCTTCTAGTTCCCACGCCACCTCTTCCGGACCGTGATGTTTCCACGATTTTTACTAAAGGAATAATCTTATTCCTTAACTTTTGCTCCTTCCGGTCCGTGATGCATTCGGTCTTTCTTCATAGCTCAAATCAAGATCGGAGCTATCTCATCATAATGAAGGATATGTGTTGGGTCATACACGTATTTTCCGAGTTGGAGACATGGAAAACATCATGTACGTTAGCGGTTAGGCGGCAACGCTAACCTATAGGCTACAGTGCCCGATCCGCTCCAATATCTCATAAGGTCCAAGGAATCTTGGTTTGAGTTTCCTTTTATTCCAAAACGGTGAACTCCTTTAGTTGGGAAACTTTAAGAAAGACCTTGTCCCTATTTCAAACTTCAATTTCATGCGGCGATGATCAAGATAGGACTTTTGTCTGCCTTGAGCTTCTTTCATTCTTTGTTTTATTTGTCGCACAATTTGAACCATTTCTTCAATCGCTTCGGGCCAAGAATCTTTCGCTCTCCTACCGTCCCAATACAGAGGTGATCCGCACTTTTACCATAAAGTGCTTCATAAGGTGCCATGCCGATCGTAGCTTGATAATCGTTGTTGTGTTTAATTCGATCAATGGTAAGACTTGTTCCATTGATCTCCTCGATCCAAGCACCACGCTCGAGCATATCTTCGAGGGTTCAATTGTTCTCTCGGTCGACCGTCTGTCTGGGATGAAAAGGTGCTAAAATTTAACCGTGCCCAATTCTTTTCGAAAAGTAGTCCGTAACCGAGAGGTGAATTTGGCATCACGATCCGAGGTGATTGAGATCGCACTCCATGTAGCCGAACGATTTCCGAACATAAATTTGTGCCAACTTATCTGCTCCATACGTTATCGAATTGAACGAAATGAGCGCTCTTGGTTAATCGATCAATGATTACCCATATGGCCGTATTTCGCCTCTGACTTGAGTAAACCAATTACAAAATCCATAGCGATGTGATCCCATTTCCATTCGTGCACTTCAAGAGGTCAGAATTTCCGTATGGTCTTTGATGTAAAGCTTTTACTTGTTGGCACGCTAAACACTTTTCGACGTAGGAGGCAATGTCTTGTTTCATCCCACCACATGAACTTTTGTTTAAGATCCCGTACATCTTCGCATTCGGGATGTGTCACAGATGGAACCTTATGAGCTTCATTCATAATTTCATTTTTCACTCGATCGTTAGTACGATATGCGATTACCAAACATAATCGCATTATCTCCACTTCATGATATTCAAAAATTTCCCATTCGAATCTTTGTCAGAGTTTCAAGTTGTTTATCTCTTCTTTGCGCTCGATATACGAGTTCTCAACCGAAGTACCATCAATGACGCTACAATTCCTTGAATATTTCGGGAGGTAACACGGTTTCCGACTTCATTTTCTCGAACTCTTTAATAATTCTCCTCGATCCGTTAAAGAGTTCCTAATTTCTCCCGACTTTTCCTACTCGTAGCGCCCGCTACGACATTAGCTTTTCCGGATGATACTTGATCTCACAATCGTAGTCTTTGACCGCCTCGAGCCATCTTCGTTGTCGATATTCAAATCTTTTGTTCAAAGAAATACTTCAAACTTTTGTGGTCCGTGAAAATCTCACATCTCGATCCGCATGATAATGTCTCCATATTTTCAATGCGTGGACCACCGCGCGAGCTCCAGATCGTGAGTAGGATAATTGTGTTCGTGAATCTTCAACCGTCGTGAAGTCGTGTGCGACGACCTTCCTTCTTCGCATTAAACGCATCCTATTCCATTTCTCGACGATCCGTGTATATGGTATAATCTTTCTCCGATCGTATGGTTAAGATAGGAGCGTTGGTCAATCTTTCTTTGAGTTCTTGAAAACCGCCTTCGCATTCTCGAGTCCATCAAATTTTATCCCTTTCTTTAGCAAATTCGCTATTGGTTTAGCAATTTTAGAAAATCCTCAATAAATCTTCTATAGTACCCACTAAACCCGTAAAACTACGAATCTCATTTGGAGTAGTAGGTGATTTCCACCTCGAATCGCTGACTTTGGCAGGTCCACTTTAATTCCTTCACGAGACTATACGCCCTAAGAAATTTACTTTTTCACCAAAAATCACACTTGCTTAACTTGGCATATAATCTCGTGTTCTTAGCTTTTCCAATACAATTCTCAAATGCTCCTCGTGTTCTTGTTCGCTTTTGAATAGATTAAAATATCATCGATAAACACTAATACAAATTTATCGAGATATTCATGGAATACGCGGTTCATGAGGTCCATGAACACACCGAGCATTTGTTAATCCAAACGGCATCACTACAAATTCAGTAGTGTCCAGACGAGTCCTAAAAGCGGTTTTCGATATATCCTCGGTTTTATCTTCACTTGATGGTAACCCGATCTTAGATCGATTTTCAAAATACCTTGCTCTTTTCAACCGGGTCGAACAAGTCGTCAATTCGAGGAAGCGGATACTTATTCTTCAATGTCACCTTATTCAATTCTCGATAGTCAATACACATTCTTAAGGTGCCGTCCTTCTTTTTGACGAATAACACTGGTGCTCCCCAAGGTGACGCGCTTGGTCGAATAAATCCTAAGTCCAGAAGTTCCTGTAATTGGACTTTCAATTCTTGTAATTCTTTAGGAGCCATCCGATACGGTGCTTTGGAAATTGGTGCGGATCCTGGTTCAAGATCGATCGCGAAATCCAATTGTCGATCCGGCGGTATACCGGGTAATTTTTCTGGAAATACGTCTGGATATTCTCGAACAACCAGCACATCCTCAATCTTCCTATCCTTCTTGTCTTCCTTGTTTAGGCATACAAGATAGGCACGATTTTCGTTACATTTTATCAACCTTCGCTGCAAGGTCGATATCACGTATCCTTCTTCTTCTCGTCAATCCCATAAAAGCACGCGGGTTCTTTTCCGGTGGTTGGAATGCGATTTCGTTGTTCACAACGAATCGTTGAGAAATTTTCCGTTAACCAATCCATACCCAAGATAATATCTACGTCCCACATGCATAAGAGGCGTAATGATTCAGCTTTTAGCTGAAGTGATCCTAACTCGAATTCTAAGTTAGGACATACTTTATCAACCATCGTCGCCCACCCACCGGAGTAAGTACTTTGAAACCTACTCCGGATGATTCTACGGAAGTTCAAGATTATCTACGCATGCGATAGAAATGAAAGAATGCGATGCTCCCCGTGATCAAACAAAACTATAACAGTACACCTTTAACCGGGCCATACCGCGATTTCCGCACTTTTTCCGATTGTTTCGCTTCAAAGCATACGCTGCTGATGTTGAGGTTGAATTTGTAGAGATTGAGATGGCGTCACGAAATCAAGCCTCTCAGAATTGCAATCATTTGCGGTGGAGGAAGTTGATAGCGGTGGTTGTGGATATCCCGTCATTGCTTTCACCCCGAACGGTCGCAAGATTTTCCTCTTCTCCTCTCCGCCACATTCTCGTCTGTATGGACAGTGTGTAAGTGACCATACTGTCCACATGAATAGCAAGTATTGCTCCCGCTCCGACATAAACCAAAATATGTACGGTTGCATTGAGGGCACATAGGTGGTCTTATCTGATTCTGAGAAAAGAATGGTTGTCCAGTAGTCGGCGGTCGGAATGATCTCGACACCGTGGAGCTCTGTCTTTGAAACGGTCTTTGCTTGAATTTCTCGCATCTCCCATTTTCTTTTTCCTTTATATTTTGTTCCATTTGGGAGGATTTTGTTGGTACAATTCCTTGTGGTACGCCAACATTAGTCTCAAGAAGATTCTTTTCGGTTTGAATCTCCATTTCCATGTCCAACGACTGTTAAGAGTTTCACGAAGACATGGGTGGTTGAGCGGCTAAAATAATTCGAATTTCAGGTCGTAATCCAGAACGAAACATCTCAGCCATCTTCTCATCTGTTTCTACTTTATAAGGTGCATATCTAGATAATGTACAAAATTCTCGGTCGTACTCCGCCACGCCCCTATTACCTTGTTTGATTCATAAATTCAATTTCCTTCGCCTCCTATAGCTTCGAGGAATGAACTTAGCATACGCTCTTCCTCGAACTGCTCCCATGTAAAGTTCGCCAATTGCTCGGGTGAGGGTTTTCTGCCTCCCACCGTAAATCCAGTCCTTTCATCGAAAATTTATGCACAAAGAAACATTCCCGGTCGTTGATTCCAAGAACTTAAAGATTCTCTCAATAGTTCTTACCCACTCTTCACTTGGCAGACTACCAGCCCCGTGAAGTTAGGTGGGTTTCACGAAGAAAGAGTTCAAATTTTTCGATTTGGTGGAGAGGTTCACGATTTGGAAAGTTCGAGGTGTTGCTTCACTATCTCTTTCTTCCAAACTTGTATTTCTTCTTCTTGAGGCATACTAATACCAAAAGAAGAATTTTATTGTCACAAAGATTGATAAGATATCACAACAAGGAAATAAGGTTTCAAATTATAGTAAAGCGCAATCATCACAGGATTTAAGGACTCAACAACATGAGAAACAACAAAGATATACGACATATTATAATTTATAAAACATCAACAAAATAAGTAGCATGTTATGGTTACAAAAATTGCCTCAATGAGGACTTTTACAAAATAAGTTAGTTTTATCGACATCGGCCGGTAGTTCGCGCCATTCTAACTACTCTACCTAGCTTTGAACATATTTCTCTTATCTATTTATGTCTTCATCAGGATCTTCCTCAGGGTCCTCTTCTGGTTCCTCTTCTGGCTCTTCTTCCCTTTTATCCTCATGAGTATGAGCATGATCAGGATCGAGCGAGCGGCCTCCCGGCAAAAGAAGGAAGGATCGGATAAAGAGGGCATTTCACCAAAGCTAGAGGTCTTAAATAGGAAGTGCCAACAGATAGTGGTTGTTCAAATTCTCGGCTACCTCAAGGAGACATGATTAAGGATAGTTCGGAAGAGGAGATAAAGGTGGTGAATGAGTTTTCGGTGCAAATGGTTGTTCAAACAGATCTAAATCATCTAGGGTCCACCGAGGTCCAAGAGGAAAAGACTATCGCTATCGTAATGTGATTCGTATGAGGACTAGGAATGACAACCTCACGAAACATAGGTTTAATTTCTCCCAATTTTGGATGAAGAAAATCATCTAGATCCGATGAATCACGGAATAAATTGATCAAAAGGCGATATGGTAGCTCGGGGATCTCCTATGATTCGATAATGTCTTTTATAAGATTTACGAATCGATCAAGATTACCGCATTCGCATTCCATATCAATATGTACATAATTCAAAGCCGCTTGGATGCCCATCCTCGCCAAGAAGGAGGTAAAGCATTAACCAATGCGAAAGTCCATCTAACTCGACCATCGCACTCTTTAAACCGATCTCCACAAAGATCATAAACTGCTTGAGAGCAAACGGCGTGTTCTCCTCTCGATTCTAAAGGAAAAGAAACTATCGACGCCTAATCCAAACGGCCTATTATCAACATTCTTCCGAGCAATGACCTTCCTCCGTACCATCCTATATTCAAATATAACTTATATACTAATTAGAACAAAGATAATCACATATCATTTATTTTCATACATACCATCTAAGAATGTTCAACATAATCACCTTTCATTCAATTATACACATCACTTACGACAATTTACCCGGTGAGTCAAGAGATGGATCGAATATCGAGCCTCTACCAATGACTCAAAGGTTTACAAGAGAGTTGGCTCAAAGAAAGAAAATTTACAGGATCAAAGCGAAACAATGCTCGATATTACTCGTCACGACCCGACTATTTAATTACTTAATTAACTAAATAATCAAGCCGCGATCGGTTTAATTAACGATAATCTTTCAATAAATGAGTGATTTAGAAGATAGGTTTTGGGAACAAACGGACAATATAACGCTTGTAAATAGAGTAAGCCAACCTGTACTCGTAAAATATCCAACTACAAAGAATTATCAAAATGAGGACACAATTTCACCAATTATATAAAAGTTTCAAAATATTTACATGATTCATCAAAAGTACGGTTTCAAAGTTTCAAAGTTCAAGAATGATGATCGATGAATATCATGTATGAAGACATGATATTCAAACATATCCAAATAGAATAAAAGATCAAAAGGAAATCTCACCGCTTTTCCACCACAACTCCTTCATACTCAACCCGCATGATAAAAAAACATTTTGGAAGATATGAGTACCGTAAAGTACTCGATGGATAATGCCAATATATCTTTCAAAGTAACATTTCAATCAAGAATACCTTTCTTTCAAATAGCGCTTCATAAGACGATTACATTGATGTTTCATAAGAAAACTTTCACATAATAGCATATCACCACACTTTATTTTGAAACATACCGCATAACATACCCGAGTTGGTCCCAAGGATCACAACCACGGTCATACCCTATCTACGCTATTCGGTAAAGGAAGTAGGCCTCCCCGATACCATGGCGGCCTACATGAGCAAGCTCACACCATCTACCCGCACAAGAATTCACATTTCCTACCGCAGATAGGTAATTGCCGTCATACCCACAATGTGGTAAAACGTTCATTTTCAACATACTTATCATGTGGTGATTATATCTTCATGATGAACAATTTCATAAAGCAACATAAATTTTGCTTTTAAATAAACTTTGTAAAGATTACCCACCTCGTGACGTTCACCCAACAAGTTTGATTCTTCGTTCTTTCTTCCGGTTTCCTCTCACGGATCCTTATAACATAAGATTATCATTGACTTTAGTAATCCTTCTTACTAATTTAGATATATATTAACAACTATCAATTAACATACAAATTATCTTACTAACGCCTAATTCTACCAAATTTCTACAGAGTAACATCCGTAATATGTATAGCCCAAATACACCAAACTACACCAATATTATCCCAAACTCCTCAATATCATCATCATATCATCAAACATACATTTAGGAATCTTATACATGAGTAATATCATCTAATTCAACGTTGATCGCCTAAGGCGATTTAACTCGATATATATATACATTTGAATATCTACAACCCATTAAACATCAAATATCACATAATCATACTTAATTAACACCATTGATCATTATTTCATCATTAATTCAAGTCTTGCTTACAAATTTCTACATAAAATCATAACTTTAGTCTTAAACTTTAATTTTCTAACTTTTGATACTTATGTTCAAAAATTCCCAATAATTCTACTTAAGCTTTATTTTATCCTAGATCTCAAATATCAACTCAAATACATCAAATAAAATCAAGAAATCAAAGTTCAAGAACACCCTTCATTTTCGAAAATTAGATTTTATTCATACATGAATTAAATTCCCATAAATTCATTTCATGCATTATTTATATCCTTAAGCATGAATATCATGTCAAATTGATCAAATAAAATCAAAATCATCAAGTTCATATCACATGTAATTTTCGAAAATTTCAAGAGTTTAACAAACATAATTTAACTTTTAATTTCTTTAATCATATGATGTTTATAAGCATTCCTAAACCTATATTTAAGTTTAATTCAATCATATCATAGCATATGAATCATATTCAAAATTTAGGGTTTAGATACCATTCTTTAATTTTTCAATTTCATGAATTTAAACAAATTAAATCCATAACACATGTTAATCTAACTCTATAAACATAATTAAATCAATACATCTAATAAAATTTAAACAAATCAAACATAACCCTAATTTTAAAATTTTCGAAAATTTCATAAGCATTCAACATAAAATTCATCCATTTAATTAATGATAACTTTGCATAAATGAAGTATTTACCTTGCTAGGAATAATTTCTCTTTAATTTCCAAGCTTAATTATGTAGTAAAATTGAAAGTAGGATTTTGTGTGTGTGAGTGTGTGTGTGTCGAAAGTTGGGAGCCAAAAATGGGGAGGAAGATGATTTTATTCATGTATTATACTTCTAGATATTTAATTTAAATTTCATGTGCATTTATGTAAAATTTCAAGATAATAATACACAAATTTCAAAAATATTATAAATGCACTCTTAACTTTGCTAATTCCAAACTTTAATGTAATTTAATTAATAGGATTATATTTCAAGTAAATTATAAAATCTAATATAACTTATATTCATGATTTAATTTAGATTCATATAGCATAATTTAAATCACTTTATTTAATAAAATTCAATTCATTATTAAAATACTTCTTGAATTTCGAAAATTACATAAATAAGTTCTTTAATCATTAGTTATTAATTAAACAAATTTATTCAAGACTTTAATAGCTTGAATAATATTTTATCTCATTTATAAGAAAAATAACATAAAAAAATAATTAATGTAATTCATAACATAGTTTCCAAGTAATAGCATTTTCATGCACACAATTATAAATAAACACATAATTCACATTTTATCGCATTTAAATTCATTTCTAATAATTCTCTACATTTTCCGATTTCATATAATTAAATCTTACATTAATCGGATTCATACCGATTAATATTTTACTATATTAAATTTTACGAATTCTTAAGGCTTAAATAGCTTTTAAGCCTTTAATAATACTTAATTAAACTTTAATAATTACTATAAGATTTTCGGGTTACTACAAAGATGGTGCATTCTTCCATCATATTTTTATTCCAAATATAAATAATTGAATATATACACATTTTTAAATATGCATGAGCAAAAAAGAAGTTGAAAAGTTTGCTTGGCAGTCATGTATTTGAGGAAAACAAGCAAAAACTCCACCTGCCTCACAACTCATGAAAAGAGGAAAACAAGCAAAACCTCCACCTGCCTCACAAGTCACAACTCATACCTTTTCATGTGGGGTTTCTGTTGAAACAATGGTACAACTCTTTTGTTCGTATTTCACTACATGTGTCCATGTTAATTTTCAAAAGTGCAACATCAGCTTCTTTGATTTTTACTGTTGTGTTAATTAACATGCATAATTTAGATCAACGTACTAACTCATAGATTTTTAGTTATATATCTATTAAATTAAGTTTTTCTGTGCCTTCTTATGCTAAAATTAATCTTTGCGTAAAATTTGTGTAACACCTCACATTTTCATTAATAAAATATAAAACACGGAGTTGCCTTTATTAAAATAAACAATAAAAGATTTATTAGGCCAGAAGCTAAACACTTGAGATTTCTTTGTTATTTGACCATCACGCCATCCTCTCTCACACTGATCAACGTTGGAAAATATAGATGGATTTGGGATAAATGTTACGTTCTCAGTATTTATACTTTATATTTTTTTAATAAATATCAGTGTTTGTAATTTGAGAGTAAAATTATGATATATTTTATTTTATCCTTATTTAATACTTTTAGAATTTGATAATTAGTTATATGAATATAATTATCATGGTAATTAATAAGATTACAAAAGAAAATTTGTATATTTTCTTAGTATGTGCAATTTGACGGCTATGAACACTTATAAAAAATCGGAGGGAGTATTTATTTAGTTGATATTTGTGTTTATCCAAATTATACCATATAGAACAATATATGCAAATCATAACACAAGCTAACTTGCATGTTGCGTCTATAGTATAATAAGAATAAAAGAATATTGATCGCTAAGTTATCGTGATTCAACATCTTTATTCATATTTTTCATGAGCCTTAGACGTGGAGTTCACATAAAAAAGATTTATTTTTGAGAGCAAGGATAAAAGATTTTTGAAACTTCACATTGGATTCCTCACTTTTGCTCGACTTTGACTATAAAATATAACTAGGAGCCTTGAAGATGAAAGTTACACTGAATTGCTTTTGAACTTGTGATAAATGACGAGAGGCCCTATACATAGTTGTCTCACAAAATAAATTAATGATGACGATATTGAGATTGATCATTAAAGACAGTTAAAAATGAAAATTTTGTAGCGTCCGTAACTAAATAAATATTGTAAAGGTCGTCTTTATGCATCCATAAAAACACGTTATACGCGATAGACGCGCGCCGTTTGTAGTATTGAAAATGGCAAGTAAATAACTTCAACGCACATTTTATCTCTAATTTATTTACCCTGTTTTCTTTTGAAAAGTCAAAAGAAATAAATAAATGTGAGTATAAGGATACTCAAAATTCTTATAAATGATAAAAGATCATCGAATTAATGTAAATTTAAATTCTATTAGGAATACAATCTAAGGAATGTCTACAGCAATCGTTTAAAAATTGGCAAAAAAGTCGTGGGAAGTGTACTCGAATCTACCTCCAATAACTAATTCTAATTCCATCGACAAAATGAGACTAATATTCTTCAAGAAATGAAGTCCGAAATGACTAATCTCTAATAATTAATAAATTCAACTATTTCAGTCAATTTACATGAACTTCATGTTACAACTTTCACTATTGGAATTCCATACTTACGCAACGAGTCTTATACGTTGTCTATTTCTTGAGAAGACCCTTTAGAAAGACTAATCGAGTAATATTATAATTATAAATTCTTACGGAACAGATCCTCTCATCTTAAAGCTCCATGTTTGATGATATCGTAATACACAATAAGAACAGATTCTTATTGTATATTATGTACATTTTCCTTATGGAAAAGAACAATTATGTATTATGATATCTAAGTCTGATGAGTTATATATATATATATATAGGAGATGGATCAGGTAGGAAATGATAATTTGGTAGGAAATGAGAATGAATCTGAGCCTTTAATTCGCTGGATCAATGGTTGAGATTTAATTTTGGTTGTCTTCTGACTTTGTTTTATGTCTTCACGGATTCTTGTCAACACTAGAACCCTTCTCTTCTGTTACCGCAATGAAATATGTGTTAAACTAATATATTTAGAATATGTGCTAAACTAATATGTGCAACATAGTAATTACGATTGTCTTACATAAATATGAAAGATATCTAGAAACATATATCTATTCATATTTCATATATATATATATAGGGGATGGTTCGCATGAGAATGGAAATACGTGTAGGAAAACTCACTCATATAAATAATTGGTTTCATTCCTTAAAAACTCACTCAACATAATTTATTTTTCCTTTAAACGTGACTCTCTTATATATAATATGATATCTTATATATTTGTCCTTTAACCGTGGAAATATTTTTATCTAATTGTTAATTAGTGGTTGTTATAGAATTTTCCTTGGATATGATTTAGCCATGGATCTTATTGTTTGTCACTAGTAAAATTTAAAAAGTGGCTCTCAATTAAATAGTGTAAGATATACATTCAATTTTAATCTGAATAGGCTTAAGTTAATGAATATTTAATAATTTTGTATGTGATATAGTTTAATGTAAGTTAATAATTTATGTAGGTGTTTTTAACCAATGGAATACTTTCGTCATGCTTCTCACTTAAGCATAAACTTGATTTCATTTTTTGCTCAAATTTTCAAAAGAACAACATGATGAAATCACGATGGGTTGTTTCAATGCACGAATGAGTGGTTATTATTCTAATTTATGGAAATAACATCTTTTATTATAAAGTCAATCTTTCCTTATTTATAATTGAAAATACTACCCCGTCCTTAATTACCGTGAAGGTTACTATGTAATATGCAAATTCAATTTATAATGGCCGGTTAGTCCCTTAATTTTCAGAAATGTTGGAACATGACAAAAATGTCCAATTATGTATCTACATTTAGCACTGCCTTTTTCATAATTGTTTATTATTAAGTACTATATACGATATCTCAAGTCTAATGACTGACTGATCGTGTAATTTACAAGTTTTTAGTGTGACGCCCGGGGCAGAAGTACGGAGTGATCGTCGGTGCGAGGGCATGGACAAGGAGCGGCTCGAATTAAGGCTTCAAAGCAAAGGTACATGAATGAACCAAACGCACCTGAATGAGAGGATTTCGAGAATATCGGTATGGGACTGCATATTCGAGGAGAGCTTAAAGGATTTGATATGTCTACTCATACCAA
This sequence comes from Salvia rosmarinus, assembly GCA_036937905.1. Taxonomy (NCBI): domain Eukaryota; kingdom Viridiplantae; phylum Streptophyta; class Magnoliopsida; order Lamiales; family Lamiaceae; genus Salvia; species Salvia rosmarinus. Next base: position 157,775 of record JAODLM010000200.1, read on the forward strand.
CAAGATGCATCTTCTTTTCTGGAGTCCATCTCATAAAACTCTAAAGTTAAGCGTCTTGGCTTGGAGCAATTGTGAGATGGGTGACCCCTCGAGAAGTTTTCGGGGAGTGTGAGTGAGGAATGGCGACAAAGAAAAGGCTCGTGTTGATGCATGGGGTCACCACAATCCGTGTGGGTCGTTACATTTAGTGTGATAAATTTCAATTTAAGAATTTCTAAGAGCGAGTTCATTGTATTTGTTCTCTAATAAGCACCCACATATATAAATCTGCATCTCTCTATACGTTAGTGGTGGTGGAACTTAACATTCTTATCTTATGAACATACATCATTTGCGCAAGTCATACTTGATAATTTAATTCCCATCTTAAAAAGGTTTTTTTTAAGGGTAGTGCTAAATGTACATAATATGTACATACATAATGTCCTTGATAATTATAGTATCAAGACTATTCCCAAATTACCCATAATCCATTTTTGGTAGTTATATTATCAAATTGAGATATGAATTAATCTCCTCAATTACCTCTCCTCAATTACCGAGACATTTTGGAAACAAATGTTTAATACTTTATATTTTGTTTATATTTTCATTTTGTCTCCTTAGTACTTTATCTTGTGTTTTGGATTTTTACTTTTCATTTCTAGTTTATCTAATATCTTATAATATAGTGTACTATAATATAATTTTAATGAAAGAATGGATTTATGTGGTCAACATATGAAATTTATTCTCACAATTATAGTCATTATTCTATTTTCTTAAATTCAAAATTAAATTTCTCTTTATTATAGTCATTTTTTTATGTTTTCTATTTTTGTTTCATTTTCACTAATTTATATGGATACTTGTTATTTTTAGATATAAGACTAATTGTGTTAAATGCCATGTTGTAGATGTCACTACTGGATAAGGTGGCAAAAGACTAAATTATATTTCTCTAGTCCTTTTATTTTATTTTATTATATTTTATTTTTGTTATTTCCTTTTATGTTTAAAGAAATTAGTAAAATTGGAATAAAATTTAAAGAAAATGAATGAATGACTTTAATAATACGTTAACCACATCGAATGACTAAATCCTAAATTATACAATAGCACATTATATTCTAAGAAATTAGTGAAATTTGATTAAAACTTAAAAAATATAGAGGAATGACTATCATCGTGAGAATATTTTCATATGTTGACCACATCGATTCATTATTTCCTAAAATTATATCAAAGTACATTATATTATAAGATATTAGATGAAATAGAAATATAAAATATAAAATTGAAAACAAAAAATAAAGTACAAAAGGAAATAGCAACAAAATAAAAAATAAATAAAAGGTGCATCAATCTATTAATTACCGTGAAGGAAAGATCACATCATAACCCATTCCATAATTACTATCAAGGATAATGGTGTAAAATTTACAATGCAATTAAAATAAATTAATGCCTTAATTTTTGGAAATGTTGGATTTGACAAAAATATCCAATTATGTATGGACATATTATGTACATATCAAAACTAATAAATGATCAAACTCTTAAAAGCATATTTCACAATAAATATTATCATCATATGCTTGACCATGTGTTACAACTTGTTATGAACTAGTGACTTTCTCTAAATATACAATAATTAGTAAGTAGCAAACCCATTAGATAAACAAATGTCTTTAAATAATTGAAACTCCGATCATATCTTCTAATAAATACAAGAGTAAACATATACAATCTAATTGTTGCTAAGATTTTGTGGAGGCCCTTTAAAAATTAAAATAAAGAGTCGCTTGGTCACTGCAATTCCTTATGTTGTCGAGGAGGAATCCTTTTATTAGTCTTATTCTATAAGCACTTGGACAATATTAATTATTACACCTAAAAGAAATTCAATGACTAAAAGTACAATGTTGTGAAAATGGGGTGATTACAAGAATTTTCAAAAGGTTGATAGATTGGTGTTTTAAAGAGGGTCCTACAGGTAGAGGTGATTGATTTGATGATGATGAATGAGCAGTCTACAGCTAAATCCCACTTGCACATTTTGAACTTGATATCACAAGGTCTTGGAATTCCAAAAATGCATATCTATCCACTCTACTTATCCACTTGCTCTATAGGAATTAGGATAGGATCAACTCGTCACATTTAACTGTTACACAAACATTTTTAGATCTCTTCCATTTTTCATCATAGAATAAACAGTATATGACTATATGTATGCATTCAGATGCATCATTTTTCTCATAAAATCTTTAATTTTAGGATATTTTAGATTTTTCAGAAAATGCTATGTGTACTCAGTAACAAGTGGCTGAAAATGTAGACTAAGCTTGTGCAGAGTGAATGATGAATATTCCTTTCCCCTTGAACAAAAATATAGGCATCATCAATCAACCAAAAACTTTTGATTGGAATTTTTTCCCTTTTATTCTTGAAAAATGGGTCTTGTGGCTTTAGGTGAAAATCCGAAAACGGGATGTCAGTTCAAAATTTTACCTTTGTCTTTCTGTATCTAAAAACAAATTTTGTTAATGGTATTGGGACAGCGGTATCACAGTTTTTGGCAAATTTTAGCACAAAGGTTGGACCTCTCTCTTTATCTCTGTCTTATGGTTTTATTTTTCCCCTTTTTGGGTGGGGGATTCAGTTTTGGGCACTTAAATAGAGAAAAAAAATCAAGAAAATCAATTTCTGTTCATTAATGATTCAACTGCATGGAGCTCGCTGCTAGTTACTGTAATTTTATTTTTTGCTTGATGAATCTAATGTATGTGAGTGTCGAGATTTATATAAAGCGAATAAAGAACACCTGAAACTTTTACGTGGTTCGATCGTTAATGAGATCTACGTCCACGGAGAATGATTCCTCAATACTTTTACTAGAGCTTTTAAATGCAGAGTATTGGTTCTGCCTTTGTATTGATGAAAATTGCTAACCCTTCTAACATCGCTTTCCTTCTATTTATCAGACTCAATCGCCATCAGTGTAGCGCCCGACCTCTCCATTGGTCGTGGTGTGACTCTTCCTCCGCATGCCTTCCATTGGCCGGCCGGGACCTTTCGCCTTCACGCGCCACGTGGAGGTGGCGCGACCTGGTTACAGGCGTCCTCTCCATTGGCGAGGATAGCGGTTACGGGGCTGGGGTTTTGGGCGATGATTAAGTCTCGCCTTGGGCTCGACCGCGTGGGCTGCTATCGGCGTTAGGCCCAACTCGTTTGGGCTGTTAGTGGGCCCGTCGGTTGTGCCATATCCCATCATAGCCCCACGAATAGCCGGGGACGGTGAGGCCGGGTGGAGTGAAGAAGCGCTTCGCCGGGTGAGGTGTGGCTTGGTGAAGTTGTTCCTTGGGTTGTTGTCCTTTTAGTGTGATGGTCTTACGGTGCGGGCGAGAGATGTGGCATCGAAGGAAGTCGAGGTCCGACCTAGATATCGCGCCTCTGCGTTTGTTACGCCGAGTGCGGTGCAAAATGGTGTTCTCGGTGGTGGGTGCCGATGTCCGATCGGCGACCGCCACCCCGGATGCCGTGGTGTGTCTCGGGCGCGATGAGACTCTGCGGCTGGTTAGCCGAGTCGATCTGGTTGTAGGCTTTCCGTGAGGCTGAAGCCGGTGACGGCGCCGAGGTCGATGTGGTTTCCTTGGCATTTGTGGGAAGGGCGGGGTGCGACACAGGCGCCGCCATCCGAGGACGCGAGGTCCGTATGATGATTGCTAGGTCGGGGCGGCCGTCCTATCTGGCGTCGTCATCTGCGTCGGTGATGGTTGGGCACTCGAACCGCGTGCGCGCGTGTAACGCACGTCCAATCACGTGTGGCGCGCGTGTTGAATTTGAAACGGCGATTTGCGGCGCCCTAGTCTTATAAATAGGCGCAAAGAGGCAACTATTCACTTTCTTCTTCTTGACACTTAAAAATTACGAGAGAAATTTACGAGAGATTCTACGAGTTGATCCCGATCTTATTTGAAGTAGCCGTATACTACTTTGAAAAGTAAGTATGTTTTCTTCATCTTCTTCTCGCCCGAAAGTTTCCTTCCGCCTCGGGTTACGGGCGTGAGTTGCGGTGTAAGAGACTATATGTGCTACTGATGGTTTGGGTAGGTGCAGAGGTGAGCTCTAGTATTCCGCGGTATCCTCTGTATGGGATGGTATGAAGGTGGGCGGCGGTCGGGTTTGGCGTTGCAGAACTTTTGAAGTTGTTAGGAGTCTGGGATTCGGGGAGGCGTGGTGTCTGCGCGCGTCCGGACGATAAAGCGATGGCCTCCGGAGGGTTTATTCTTGTCTATGTAGGCAGGTTTGAGGCAGTCTTAGGTACCCTCCGTCCCCATTTATCTTAGCCTTCAAGAGTATTTCGGATCCCGTTTGTCAATTGACCCGAATTCGTTAGGTCGTTGGTGGGTGGGGCTCTCTTGTTATGGCATTGCCGGCGAGTTGTCCTTGAGGTATTGATCTGTTTTAGCGTGAAGACCATAGGAGGGTGTACTATCATCACCCGGCTGAAATTAAGGTAGCCGTCCCTCCAAGGTGTCCCATTGGCGGAATAGGTATTTCTTCTGGGTGAGGGGAGCCGAGGTATGAGTGGGGTGTCGGCCTGTTGGTGGACCCGAAAATCAAGCCACTTGGGCCGTATGGAGGAGTTGTTGAGCGGCCTTGGTGAGATCTTATCCATAAGTTACAGGGACGATCCGAAGAAGCCGGTGAGTGTTTTGGTCGGAGCGTCGGGACCGAGTGCAGACGGGGTGAGGCATCCCTTTTCTTAGTCCTTATTCGTTTTATTTCTTTGTGCTAATGTGTCTTTCTCTTTTGTGATGAAGTTGAGGATGAGGTGGGCTCGCCATCGGCGGGCGAGGGCCGTGAAGAAAAAGCAGAGGGGTGGACCGAGTAGGGGCCGAAGAAGGTGGGCAGCATGGGCGGTGATGAGTGGGCTGGAGCCGGTCGGCCCGGCATCGGAGTCATGACCTCGGGGCCGCCTGAGTCTGGTACAGCCCCAAGCTTGGTCGCGTCCACCCCGAGTCGTGAGCTTCTTTATATTTAGATTTGTTTGCCATGAATCGGTCATTGACTTGTGCATCTCCTTTTCGGGGTGGGAGCTCGATGATGGGGGCTGCGGTAGCTTCTTGGGGGGCTACAGTCATGCTTTGGCTTGCAGTGAGCTCGGCCCGGCCCGCGCTGGAATGGGAGCTTGCCGGCTGGCTGCGAGGCGAGACCGCCGCCATTGCGGGCCGAGGCGCGAGGCTTCCGAGGCCGGGAGGGAGGCTGCTGAAGCCGCCACGAAGAGGCCTTGGCACTTGGAGGCCGCCGGGAGGTCGAGAGGCGAGGAGAGCTGGCGGGCGAAGAAGGAACTCGCAGACGAGAGGTGCAGGTGGCCGACCGGACCACTGGCGAGGGCCTTTGCCGGTAGGCTCATCGAGTCGGAGGCTTCTCGGCTTTCATTACCTATCTGCCGCCGTCTTTGAAACCGAAGGTGGTGTCGGATCACACAGGGAAGGCTGGCGGCCGCCATGCCCGATTTTGATAAGGTCGAGCATGGGTGGACCGAGTCGACCAAGAGAGGTGGACAAAGCTTCGCCCGGTGATCTGGGTGACTCGCTTCCAGTCTTGGAGGCTCGGCATCCATCTCTACCTCCCGGCTGGGAGGTCGTCGCCCGGTGTAAGGAGGGCGAGGATCATGACTTGGAGCTCCTTCGAGGTCAGGCCGAAGGCGAGGAGGGAGGAGGAGGCGGAGGCGGGAGGAGGCGGGGTTGGAGCTCCGGCGAAGGTGGGCGACCGCAGGAGCATCGAGGTCGTCGAGACCGGCCATAGGCTGAGGTCGGTGGACTGATGTAATAGCGTGAGCTATAGGGTCGATAGGACCACAGGTCTTTGTAATAATTTTCCCTTTTTGAGTAATAATGCAATATTTTGAAGATTTGTGTTGTCTTGTTTATTTCGATTATTCCACACTGAATGGATCGGACTTGACCATGAATTGTTGACAAAGTTAAAGAGGTCCGAGGTGCCTTGGGCCGAGAAGACGAAGAGTACTTTCTGGAGGAGCCGGTGTGCCGAGCTGACCCAAGTTTTGGCCACTATGGAAGTCAGCTCGGCTTCGTCATCTGATCTGAAGAAGAAGTTGGACGAGGCTGATCGGGAAGTGGCCCGCCTCTGGCCGAGAACGAGGCGAAGTTGAAGGTCGCGCGAGGCGGAGTCGAGGCGGACATATCTGCCGGCGCTATCGAGGGCGTTTGATGCGGTCACGAGGAACAACTTGAATTGATTGCGGAGGCTCGCTCGGTTGTCGGAGGAGCATGCAGTCGAGAGGCGATCCGCCGAGTGGTGGGACTACCATATCCGAAGGCGGCGACCGAGTCAGAGCTTCTTGGCGGAGGCATGGTGCTTGGGGATGAGGAGGGCCCAACAAAGAAGTTCAAAGCTGCGTCGACTCCGTGGTGAAGTTTATGGAGATGTATGATATCGTCCACAAGCGTCGCATGCCCGTGGCGGCGAGCCCTGACAGCTGGCTCCGCCGACCCGATCATAGAAGAACCCGCGAGAGGCGGCTACTCGATCATGCCAAGTCTTGAGGTTGATGGGTTCGGCGGTGGATTATCCGGGCGATCCTGCAGGGCGGCCGACGACCGAGGACCTCGGGGCGGCGGGAGAGCGGCGGGTAGGGGCGGTCGTACTCCCATCCGGTGTGCGGTCGGGGGTCGGGTGTGACCTGGTGCGTCCCACTCCCGGAATGCCCGTCTTGGCGCGCCGCCACTTGAAGTGTCCACAGGCGGTGAAGATGACCCGGTCGCCGCTTACATTGGCTGCCTCAGAGCCAGCGGGCGCTTGGGGCAGGCCGTGGTGATTCCGGCCTTATCGGTCGGGTTGAAGGCACCGAGTTCGTTCGAGCATACACCGTCGGCTGGAGATTTTGTAGAGAATTGGTGCGACTTGACAAGTCTGGCAGGCGGGCCGGAGGCGGAATGAGGCCATGTATAGTATAGGACCTTGTATGTAGATATAAATGTATTTAGACTCGTTTGAAGTGTATATTTTCCCCTTGAGAGGTACAAACATAGCTTAGGACTTCGCTTTGGTCGTAAATGTATTTATCTTGTATCTGAGGTGTGTATTTTCCAAATAAAGGGGTATAAGCGAGCTCTGAGCCGGTTGTCTTGTATATGGCTTGGTACTTTGTTTGTAGTCGTTATTGCATTTAGACTTTGTCTGGGTGCATATCTTCCCAAATAAAGGGGTATGAGATGGCGAGATCGGTGCGGATGTCGCTTGCATGTAGACGTCCAACTTAATGGGTAATCTGTATGCTGCGTGTGGGCGTCCAACTTAATGGGTGTCATGCGCTGCGTGTGGGCGTCGACTTAATGGGTGTCATGCGCTTTGCATGTGGGCGTCCAACAATGGGTAATCTGTGTCGTACCCTACTTGGTGGGATTTTCATCTTCGTAAGGCGTCCCCTGTGAAGGTTTAAATGTGGTGTATTGAAACGGATGTTCACATATGTATGAGGCGAGTGAAATATTCATTATAAAAGCAGGTGTTTTATTGAACATGTAATCAACATCGTACTTTGGCAAAACAATTAAGGAACTAACATGATGCCGACTTTAAATCGAAGCTATGTAAAATACCTCCTTAAATGCGTAATGTGCCAGTTAGGTGGGATAAGCGCCGGACAAGTGGGCGACTTGTAAGCCCGCTTTGCCGAGGTCCTCGTGAGCGCGGTATGGGCCTTCCCATGTCGGATCCGACTTGTTAAGCGCTCGGCTCTCTTGGCTTCATTATTTCTTAGGGCGAGGTCGCCCACATGGGCCGGAGGCTTTGACCCTTTGTTGTGGTACCGTGCGACACAGGCCTTGTATTTGGCTTCGTTTATGAAGGCGAGCTCGCGCTTCTCCTCGAGGCGTCAAGGTTGGCCCGAGTCTTCCTCGTTCCGGCACGGTCGAAGTGAAGAGTGCGAGGCTCGGTGGGCGATCTCGGTGGTATGACGGCCTCGGTGCCGTGAGACCGGGCTAAAGGGGTCTCCCGTCGCCGTCAGAGGTGTGGTCTGTGGGACGAGAGGACTTGAGGAGATTTTCAGCCCGATCGCTTTAGCTCGGTCCGGCCTCTTCTTCAATCCTTATGCGATCGTGCGGTTTGTCACCTCGGTCGACCATTCGCTTGCGGGTGTGCGGCCGAGGTGAAGCGTTGATCGATCTGAAGCTCTTCGCACCACTCCTTGAAGTTTTGTCGACGAATTGGGTGCTGTTGTCGAGACCGGGATGTGCGGTATGCCAAGCGGCGGACTATATTCTTCCACGAAGGTGCGAATCCTTACGCTCGTGAGGCTCGAAAGTGGCTCGGCCGACCCATTTGTGAAGTAGTCTATGGCTACGACTAAGTATCGGCGACACGGTGCTCGGTCGAAGGGGCCAACGATGTCGATCCCCTGCATGAAGGCCGTGGACTCTGCGGTCGCTCAAATCGATGCAGGGGCGGCTTTTGACCGTGGAGTGAATCGGCGCCGGGCACTTCTTGACGAGCTCGGCGAATCTTGCGATGGTGGGCGGTAATATCCGACCTCGGCGACTTCTTTGAGAGAGCTCGAGACCCGATGTGGCTTCATGAAGACCACCGGTGAATTCGTTGAGCACGTGGTCGAACCTTACGGCGAGGCACCTCGGGAGGGTTGAAGGTAAGATTTCGGTGAGGCGCCCTCATGCATGAGATATTACGGGATTTCGCCATCATCTTTTGGCTTGAGCCGATCTTGAGGTAGTCTTGCCGTGTTCGGGTAGGCCTTGGGAGACATCGATTTGGTTCTATCTCGGTGATGATGCCGGCGTGGGACTCTGCGATGCTTACGGAATGGACCTCCTCCACTGGTGGACTTGTTGACGACGTGACCAATTTCTTTGAGGATGTCGGCTCGGCTATTTTCCCTCGGGGATTGGTGGATCTTGAAGTACTGAGCGAGGTCGGCGTCTCCTTTGCCTTTTCGGTATTGTTTCATTCGTTCCTCCTTGGCCTCGTATTTGCCTAACACAGTTCACCACAACACGGGAATCGCGAAGACTTGGATCTGTCCCCCTCGGCTCAGGTGGCGGCGGAGTCAGAGATTAGGGCCTCGTGCTCCGCCTCGTTGTTGGTGGTCGGGAAGGTAAACCGGGAGGCGTGGGTGACTTCTTGGTTATCACGGGCGAGGGAGGAGGATGCCCGCCCGCTGCCGTCTTGCCTGAGCTCAGTCCACGTACATCCGCCGGCAACCATCGGTGGTGCTAGGGGCGGCTTCTTCCGGCGTGGGGGCGGGGCTGGAGTTACCTCGGCATAGCCTACCTCGGTGAACTTGGCCTCGACCGGAAAGTCGGCGAGCTTGCCGCTTTATGGTCGGCACAGGTGAGTCTGAGATGTCGTGCTCGCCGAGCTCCAGTGCCCACTTAGCTATCGTCCGGATGACTCGGGTTTTGCGGGACTTGTCTCGAGGTAAGTCGGTTAGCACTGTCGGAGTGAGCTTGGAAGTAGGGTCGGGCGTCGCTTGGCGTTCACGAGGCTAGCGCTACTTTTCGAGGCCGGCGTACCTTGTCTCGGTCCTTTGAGAGCTCGGTGATAAAATAGATGGGGAGTTGTCGTCCCACTCATCTCGTACCGATCTGCATGCTGATGGCCTCGTCCCGAGGCGGCCAAATAGAGAGGATTCACCTTGCTTGGGCGGACGGGGTCGGCGGTCGGCAAGTACTCCTTCACCGTCTTGCGGCTGGTGTTCTTCACGCGGTGAGTCAGGAGCTCTCCTCGGGATCTTGAAGAATGGGAGCTGTTTCTCGGCGGCTCGAGGCAATCTGCGAGGCGGCTAGGCACCGGTGAGTTTGTGGATCTCACGGATGGTCCTTGCACTGCATGTCGAGCACCGCCTTCACCTTGGTGGGATTGGCCTTGAGCCTCACGAAAACCAGCATCCCAAGAACTTACGGTCTTCACCATGAATGTACATTTACGGGGTTGAGTTTGAGGTTGGCCGACTGAGGAGTTGGAGGATGGTGCCGAGGTCATCGGCGTAGCTCTCCGTTTCGACTTTTGACTACTATGTCATCGGCGTGACCTCGACGATCTCCCGATGTGGTCTTTGAATGTTGCATCCACCATCCTCGGTAAGTAGCCCAGCGTTCTTGAGGCGGAAGGGCATCTTTCGATCTGTAAAGCCAAGTCGATGATGAATGCGGTCTTTGGTCGTCCTCCGGGCTCATCGAGTTTGGTGGTACCACTGTATAGATCCGGAGTTTGAACATCTCGTGGCCCACCAATGCCTCCACTTTCTTGTCGATATCGGGAGGGTAGCAATCTTTTAGGCGGTGCTTGTTGAGGTCGGTATAATCGGCCTTACGCGCCACCCTCCTCCTCGGCTTTCGGACCACGGTGGATTAGCCATCGGTCGGGTATTGACCTCGAACAAGATCTTGGCCTTGAGTTGGGTCACCTCGTCCCTTATGACTGGCTGCGTTCGCCGCGAATATCCTTTTCTTCATCGGATGGCTTGGTGGCGGGTCGATGTTGAGGCGGTGAGTTATGAGCTCGGGTGACACTCGGTCATATCGGCGGGGACCAAGCAAACATGTCCCTATATTCTTTCGAAGTCGTATGACGTGCGCCGGACGTCCGCCGGGCCACAGGTGCCGACTGGATGACCTCGAGGATCGTTGTCGTATAGTTGGAGGCCCTCGGTCGGTCGTCCGGGTGTCGGCCTCAGGGGCTCGGTAATTGCTATGCACAGGCGATGCCGCGTCTTGAGTTGAGAGTCGTGGGCATTCTTTTCTTGCCGTTTGGTCCCTGGATCTTGAGCACTCCAGGGGTGGGAATCTTGACGGGTGGTGGTAGACCGAGCAGGCGGCCTTGGTGGCGTCTGACCAATCCTCCCGGGATGATGTTGTGCGGGGAGGGGCCGGACCGGGAAGAATCGGATGGCCTTGGTGGCCAGACACAGGAGCCGCCCTACGGTGGCCGGAAGGGTAATGACCCCTCGGCCGGGCTAACTTCTGAGTGAAGCTCCGTGGGCGGGAGGCGCGGGAAGTACACAGATGCCTCCGACCTCAAGCTTATCGAGACAGCTACGGAAGATGATCTTGTGGAGGCTCCGATGTCGATATAGACCGGTGGGCGTTTTGTTGCCCACCGCAGCCTGTATGGTGATGGCGTCCTGGTGCGGCATGATCTTGGGCACGGGGTCCTCCTTGGAGAACGTTATGTTCTCACCATCCCGGAGTCGCTTGTTCTTGGCTCTTCAGGGGCCGGCCTCGGCGTCGTTCTTCGAGGGCGACCTCGTCGTCCCGAGGCGGTCCGTAACAACATAGACACTGCTCCATAGCATTGGGACCTTCGTCCTCGTCTTCTTCGTGGTGGGTCGCCCGGGGGTCGGTCCGCGATTGTTGTCGCCTCCATTCCTTCAAGCTTCTTCGCTTCTTGGACCAGCTCGTCCGAGGTATTTCTTGAGGGCCCCACCTTTAACGAGCTCGTCGATCTGTGAGCCCAGGTTTCTGCAGTCCTCGGTATCATGACCATACCCTTGGTGATAGTCGCAATACTAAATGCATGGACCTCTTCTTGGATCCCCTTTCATAGGGGCGGGGCTTGGGAAGAGCTCGGCGTGGGCTCGAATATTTCCGCCCTGATTTGGCGGGGAGGCGCTGCCGGCGGGGTTGGGCGAGTCAGAGCTGAACTCCAGACCCTCTCTTGATTCGGTCGAAGGCGCTCCTGCGATCTGCGCCTCGACTTCGGTCGTCCGGCTTTTTTCTCTCGGACTTCTGCTCGTCCCAGATTTCCCGCTTCTTCCGATCCGACTCGTCTCCCTTGACAAAGTTGTCCACCAGGTTCCAAAGCTTACTCGCCGTCTTTGGTTTCTCCCTGGTGATTTCTTTGTTCGTTGGGCGGTCGGATCCGTTCTGAACAGCGTTGATGATGTAGAGTCGTTCTTTGTCGTTAATTTTGAGCGACTCTTTGATGAACCTCGAGGCGAGTTTGACATCGTCTCGTCCGCCCGGGCGGATTGTGAGTAGGTCGGAGGAAGGTTCTTTGGGCGGCGTCTTGATAGAAGCGCCACTGAATCGATCCGTGAGGTCCCAGCGCGTGTATCTTTGTTACGGCGGGCGAGGTGAACCAACGCCGTGCGTTGGAGATCGACACCGGGAAGATTTTGCACATGTGAAAATCTTCCATTCCTTGATCGCCATGTTGGTGGTGTAGGCGAAAAGGAAGTCGGAGGGTCTCCGAGGCCATCGTGAGCCGCTATATTGGGTGCCGATACTGGGCTGGGCGGGGCGTGTCTAGAATCTCCACGGAGAAAGGGAGATGATTCTCCGTGCCGATCGAACCCGGGAGATCGTTGCCATCTCTTTCGGAGGGTGGGGATCGATAGCGGCGCCTATCGTCCCTCAGGGGGAGTTCGACTCGCCTTTCTTCCCTCTGTTTCGCTCGACTCTGAGGTCGGCATGGCGAGGTGGAGAGCGGCTCCGCGAATGGCGAGGCGGCGGTGGTGGCGGCTCGCCCGCGGTGAGCGGCTCCGCGAATGAGGTCGGCGGCTCGGCCGCGGTGAGCGGCTCCGCGCGTCGGGGCGTGATGCGCGTTCTTGGCTATCACGCCGAGGTGAGCGCTGGCTGTTTCGGATGGGGGAGCGGCCTCGGGCGGCCGTGGTGTTCAGTCCGGGAGCCCTCGAGGGGCCCGCTCCTTTAGTCCTCTGGTTGAGGAAGCTTTGGAATTGGCCAAGATTGGCGTGGAGGAACTCGGTCACAGCTCGGCCGAGGACCTCGTGGGACGAGTGAGCTGTTTGCTCGTCCTCGTTGAGGTCGGCGTTTCCCCCTACGTTGGGGAGGCGGTCCTGAGGGTGTATGGAGACGTTTTCCATGTTGCCCTCAGGAGTGTGAGCGCTCGTGGCGTCTGCGACCTCCTTCCCGCGACGGTGACCACACAGTCGTCCTCGGCCGGGTTGTTGCCGGCGTTGGCGGCGGTTGTGCGTGTTCTCGCCATTAAAATGTAGAAAAAGCGAAGCTTTTGTTGAATCATCCCACGACGGCGCCAATGATGAATCTAGCTATGTGAGTGTGCGAGATTTATATAAAGCAATAAAGAACACCGGGCTTTTTACGTGGTTCGATCGTTAATGAGATCTCGTCCACGGAGAATGATTCCTCAATACTTTTACTAGAGCTTTTAAATGCGAGAAGTATTGGTTCTGACCTTTGTATTGATGAAATTGCTAACCCTTCTAACATCGCTTTTCTTTCTATTTATCACTCCGAATACGCCCTGTGTGGCGCCCCGACCTCTCCATTGGTCGTGGTGTGACTCTTCCTCCGGCATGCCTTCCATTGGCGGGCCGGGACCTTTCGCCTTCGCGCGCCACGTGGAGGTGGCGCGACCTTGAGTTACAGGCGTCCTCTCATTGGCGAGGATAGCGGTTACGGGGGCTAGGGTTTTGGCGATGATTAAGTCTCGCCTTGGGCTCGACCGCGTGGGCCTGCTACCGACGTTAGGCCCAACTCGTTTGGGCCTGTTAGTGGGCCCAGTCGGTTGGGCCATATCCCATCATTGCTATATCATTTGTTTAGGTTATTTTAGCTAATTGCTCATAGACATTAATAAAAAAGAAATATATAAAACAATATCAATTTAGAAAATCCACATTATAAAATCACATCGCTTTTAAAATTACGTTTATTACTTCAAATTTTAATTATGATGAACCAGTATGGTAGTAGACCACTGTTTCTCTTCTAAAACTTCGTGAAAATTTTAACAATTGAAAAAATAATACCACACCAAGCATTAAAAAGAAAGATTCCCACTTAGGTTAGATGGAAGTAAAAAAGGACTGCTGCCTATTTCTGCAAAGTTACTGCTTTCACTTGATTAGCTGAAAAGGTTATTTCTGAGCTATGGCAAAGCAAGAATTACTTACTTTTGTAGTTTGTCACTTTGTTCATGTAATGTATCATGAAGATAGCAAATTAAACAATTATTCCAAAAGATAAATGCTTCAATATTTTCATTTTCTTTCTAATGATTTATGTGATAATCCATTCACACGTATTGCCAGATTGAATAGCAACATTTTATGGGTATTTATTGGTTCATTTTAGTTTAATTCATTGAAATAAGTAGCAGAACAGAGAGCCAGTTAAAGACCAGATGGTCACACCTATAAGGTGTCCCTTGAAACTTAAGTTCTTTACTGCATATTTTATTTTCTCTACGCTGTAATGATGTCGATTCCTTGATGATAAGATGGTACTTTATTTCATATATTAAATTGTCCTGGTACTCAGATATTGGTATAACTTAACTTACTAGTAGTTAGTGATGGATCTAGATTTTTTGTCCAATATAATATAAGACATTTTAATATGCGCAATTTTTCATAAACCAACAATACTTTGAATAAGGCTAAGAATCAGTTTTGTTTCGATTAACTGAAATCAAAATTAAAAATTAAAAAAATTAGTAATCGTAACCAAAACTGACTGGTTAGTGGGTTAACCGACTAACTCAATTAATCCGATTGGTTATTGGTTAATCGAATTAACGAAAGTTACAATATTATTTAAAAAAAATCAAAATTATCTAAATTAACCGAAATTACACGAAATTAAATATTAAAAAAATTTATTTCAAATATTTAATAATTATATATATGTATATAGATATTTTAATTTGGTTAATATGTATAATCATCGATTAATCGATTATATCCTATAATCAAAATTATTTACAATTAATTCGCAATTATGTGCCTTAATATGCTTTATATTTCACATTATATAGTGAAAATTTATTATATGATAGAACTAAAATATTAATATATTCATCCAAAGAAAAATAAGAAGAAATGAGATTCATGGTTAAAAATCTATACAGGCATGGTTGGGTATGTGAAAAAAGAATGGAATCACAATTCTCACGTCTATTATAAATTCTATGACTGATAGTATATTTTTCTAATTGAAAATTACAATTCCCACAGAAATGTCCTTTTTTGTCCTTTTTCGATTAGCATGAGATTAACTGTTCCTTTCACATTCCATATAGGTAATTGGAATGTCGGAATGTCCAGTTAGGGCGTCTTTGGTAGATATGTAGATATAAAAATATAGATAGTCAACGTTGTTGTTTGGTAGATTAATTCTGAATATAGATTACGGAAAAAAAGAAATTTAGTGATTCTTAGAACTGTGATCATGGCCGCTAAATGCGCAAAAGTAACCCCAAAATGAGGCTAACGAGCGGTCGTTAGGCTAGTGATCACTAGCTACCTAACGGTCGCTAGCCTGGCAAAAATAACCCGAAAATGAGGCTAATGAAAGCTACTTACTACGTGGCGGTCGCTAACCTCATTCTTGCAGATTGGATACAAATATGGAATTGTGTGAGTTCTAAAACCAAACGCAACGATGGATTTTAACATGCTAATCGGCCTTATCAGCCTACCAAAGAAGGCCTTAATGTATATATTATTTGGAATTACATATTAAAAATTACTAAAATACTTCTACATTTTTTTTAATTTTAATTTTAATTTTTGGCTCAAATAATTTTTCAGTGACAAGGTCATACATAAAATAAAATCAAAATGAAATATTTAGACCGATATCTTTTACGCGAGTGGTGAGGAAGGTAAAAAATCTACATTAACCAATGTAGCATCAAAATCAATTGATATATAAATGGCAACGCAGCAAATGGTACTATAAAAGATGCATAATAGATAAATAAATCCCATCAAAGGCTATACTTTACCTTAAATTACTAAAAGAATTCACGGTATTTTGTAACCCATCATTATTTAATGTTTAACAATAGTTTACGAACCTTGATTTATCAGCTCAATTTTAATTTTTTATAAAAAACTTGAATTTTGACAAAATCATCAAAAATTCCGCCTTATAAATCTAACTAGACTAACTCGTAAAATATATATGTTTATCGCATTATAACTTCATTTTTTTTGACATCCCGATTTGAGAAATATATAATATAGGTTATCCCAAATAGATTCCCAATTTCTTATGCTGATAATAGTTAAATAAATTTGTAGAAGTTTAATCATTTTAAAATAAACTGAAAATAGAATCATAAATCCAACATGCGCTGAATTTCTTGTCAAAAACTATAATTAAAGCTTATTTACAGGAATAAGCTGAAAATGTGATGGGAATTTATTTATTAAAATTTGTTGGTTACCCTAAAAATACAAAATGCAGAAAAATTACTTCCGACTTATACGGGGTTGTTCCCTGCGCCGACCACACGGTGGTTGCACCCATGGCCATGATCCGCTGACTCCAAACTCCGAGCGGAGCGGAGCGGAGCCGAGCCGCCAAGCCGAACCCTCTCCACTTATCACACCTCATTTATAAGTTATGATAGTTGCATTTGCCTTGAATTTGGGGTTCATTTCATTTGCTGACAAATAAAAATGGGTAAATATCAATTTAAATTTAAATTATATATGTTTTATTAAAATATCAATTTAAACCATAAATTATCGTATTTGATCGATTTAAGCCCCAAACTATCCCGAATACGAGGCGTTTTGATACAAATATGATAGTTTGAGTTAAATTGATATTTTTGAAAGTTCAGGATATTTTTGATAAAAATATGTATAGTTTAAGGTTTAAATTAATATTTATCTAATAAAAATCCCAAAAGTTGCAAACATTCATCTAACCCTAGTTGCACCTCAACCACAGATCTAACCCTAGTTAGTTTTATTTAAACACTGAAAATTGTGAATGTCCCAGCTGGGCACTGAGTCTACTGATCTACCTCCCAAAAATTTTCTTTCATCTAGATCTACTACTCTGAATTATTTTCTTTCTAGATGAACAGTTTTAGACTATCCTTGAATTAATTGAGTAATCATGCGAAGAAAGATGGTAGCAAGATTTTGATTACTTGTGGCTTTGTGTAAAAAGGTTTTTATGTTTCTGGTTGGAATTGTTTTTGCAAGAGTGTAATTTTTCTTGAATTTTTTAGTTTTTTTATATTTATTGGGCTTTGGGTTTGATGGGTGCAGAAAGTAGAGAAGATGATAAAAAAGGAGAGACATGGAATTTTGAGGACAGAGAAAAAGCTGCATAATAGCAATATTACATGCATACAAAACTGTGCTTCTTGGGATTGTTGTATTTCATGGGAGTTTGGTTGCCATTTCTTGTAACTCTCAACCTAAAAGAATTTCTCCTAGAAAGAGAAAACACACACTACTCCACACACCATTCACCTCTTTAAAGTTTTAACCTCTCCCACTCTCACACTCACACTTTCACTCTCTCAAAGTTGGTGGTTTGCAAGATAGATCTGAAATAGACTGCTACTGTTAACTGTGTGTAAATTTGGGCTATAGTGATCAAGAATGAAGAGGCTCAGCAGCTCTGATTCCTTGGGTGGTTTGATGTCCATCTGTCCCAACGCTACAGGTGAGGAAAAGAAGAGAGAATAAATTTATTCCATATTATACAATTTGTTATTTTTTATGGGATCATTTTATTACAAAACGTTTGGAACAATGAAAGTCCATGTTTTATTGTCCCTATGATTTATGATATGATTCTTGCTGAAATCAAGACTCTTTTTTTCCATTTTATGCAACTTTTAGTAATTTTCTATGCTTCCCTGTTTTCAACCAATACCTCTCTCTCAACCCCTAAACTTCAAATCTAGCGTTGTTGGCATAATTTCCACAATATATATAATGTCATGTAATTTTTAAGCTTAATTTGATCTTATGTTGTTTAAGAGGAACGCGGCAATAGTCCGATGTACGGGAGGGAGTTCCAGTCGATGCTGGAGGGATTGGAAGAGGAAGGGTGTATGGAGGAAGCGGGACACGTGTCAGAGAAGAAACGGAGATTGAGCGTGGATCAGGTCAAGGCACTGGAGAAGAATTTCGAGGTGGAGAATAAGCTGGAGCCGGAAAGGAAAGTGAAGCTGGCTCAGGAGCTAAGTCTGCAGCCGCGGCAGGTGGCGGTGTGGTTCCAGAACCGCCGCGCGCGGTGGAAGACGAAGCAGCTGGAGAGACTACGGCGGCCTCAAGGCCAGTTACGACGGCCTCAAGCTCAACTTCGAGCGACTCCAACACGACAATGAATCTCTGCTCAAAGAGGTGAAATCACTCATTAAGTTCCTCTTCTTCTAGATGAATCAGTTTCGATCGCCATCGCGGTAAACTGACCTTTGATTTTGAATGTTGTTGTGTGTTGAAGCAGATTCGCGAGCTGAAATCGAAGCTCAATGAGGACGGCCTCGAGGAGAAGACGAAGCTCGAAAGCGAGATCGCCGGCGGCGCGGCGGAGACGGAGAATCTGGACTGCGGGAAGAAGAAGAAGAAGAAGGAGGCGAGTTGGCCGAAATTCGGTGATTTGAAGGACGGATCGTCGGACAGCGATTCGAGCGCCATTTTGAACGAGGAGAATAATGGATTGTCGATCAATATCGGTTTTGAGTTAGCGCCGCCGCAGATGGTGAAGATCGAGGAGCACAATTTTTTAGGGGAGGAATCGTGTAGCACGTTGTTTTCCGACGATCAACCGCCGTCGCTGCACTGGTATTGCGATGCGATGATCAGTGGGATTGATGATCGAAAATGGTGACTCATTGCAGGAAATTTTGTATAGTAACTTGAGATTTGGAGCGTGTAAAAAAAAAAAAATGAAAATTTCAATTTGGGTAAAATGTTGTTGCTTCAAATCGAGAAAGAGAATAATCGTGGGTGGGGTTGCAGAATTCACGTGGGGCTGTGGGTAAGCAGAGAGAGAGGGGGGAGGGAAGCGTGCGGGAAATCATGAAAAGGTCGTGAAGGACTAATTTGACTGGATTGTAAATTGTAACACTCCTTTTTACTGCAACGCCTGCTCCAGAATTTCACCTTCAAAAAAGTACCTCTGTTACGCTTATCTGTCAATCAAATCCACCAAAATATAGGTATATACTACCTCCTTCCATTTAAAAATCTTTTGAACATAGATATTTAAGAATTTTTTTTAAAATATTGAAAAATAGGTTGAGTTCATAATTTTGAAAGTATAATTATTTCTTTAAATAGAAAAAATATTTGTAATACTCAATTCAAAAAGAAAATGAGATATTTTAAATAAGATAAAAGAGTAAAAATATCTACTTTTTTTAGAGATTTCAATTTTATATTTTTATTTTAAATTAATTTATTTATTTATAAAAATTATTTATAATTTATTTTTATTCTTATTATCTATTTATTTATTATATTCATTCATTTTATATTAATTATAATTGATTGAAATTGATGCTCCAAAATCAAAAACCATATTTGATGGAAGAAAAACATGTTTGATGCACGGATGAGATATTATAAATTATCACTTTTGCTATCAAGATAATAATTACTCCCTCCGAACTTTTAGAGTTGGCACCCAACTTTATTGCACGTAAATTAAGAAATGCTTTATTTAACAAGGAAAATATATTTAGTGATTTAATTAACAAAGAGTCAACATCACTCATTACTCATTTTCAAACAGTAAATTAAGCAATGCAAAATTTTTAAATTGGAGGCAAACTAGTTTACAAACTGAAAATTTCAAACACTAAATTTACAAATGAAATTTTCAAATTTTCCCGGTAATATCCATTACAAAAGGGAATAAATATGTGTGTTTAACATCATTCAAATGCACATTCATTATATCCATAAATGCTTCCAAAATGGTGAGAAGAAAGGAGTTTTCATAGGAAGAGAAAAATCATGTTGTCCAATTCCTCCTTGAAAGCAGCATTAACAGCAAAATGGCCAAGGGCAAAAGGGAAGAAGCTGTCATCTTCTTCAATTCTTCGAAGAGGACCATCTCTCGGATTTGGGCTGCAGCAATGAAACAAAAACAACAAGGTGAAGTGATAGCATTGAAGAATGGAAAGAAAAACAAGCGTGCCAAAAGAGTTCATATTGATCTAGAGCTCATCAAAAGCTTGGATCTACATCGAAGAACAACACAACGAAGCTTAGCATTTGGTGTAAATTGCGACCAATCAATCAGAGGAACATGGGTAAAAGGTGGGTGATCGAACACACACGACCCTCTTCGTCCGGATTTGACGATGCTAACAAGATGCTAAGGGTACAATTCTCTCTTGAAGCACTAGAACTAGACACTTTGATGAACACATTGAAGTTTAAGAGTATGCATAATCTGTGTATATTGATGAGAAGTGGTTTTATATGACAAAGGGATGAAAAAGTACTATCTAACTTCGATGAGATTGACCCACGGATCATGCAAGAGTAAGAAATTCATCACAAAGGTGATGTTTATGTGTGTTGTTTGTAGACCAATATTTGGTGCGAGATGGGCTGCTTTTGTTTGATGGGAAAATAGGTATCTTTCCATTCACATATGAGGAACCGACCAAAAGATCAAGCAAGAATAGGCCATACGGAACAATGTAGACCAAAGCAATTGAGTCCATAACCAGAGATGTTATAAGAGATTGCATTATCAACAAGGTATGGGTAGATAACGGTGAATTTTGTGATTTGTGTCACTCAATGTGTTTAGGTGTTTCATTAGCTAGTCGATATGATTGTTATGATCGTAACTTATCATGTAAGCAAATTCGATTAACATTTTCATTTAATGAGAAATCAGTTTGTTTATGTATGTTTATGTCTACTTTCATGATTATCCTGCAATAAAAGAGAAGTGACCGGTGAATGTGGGCAACATGTAAGAATCTGACAAGATAATGCAAGACCCATATCAAAGATAATGACCCTTATTTAGAGGCATCCATTGATGGAGGTCTCACATTTACACTGTCTGACAACCACCCAATTCACGGACCTTAATGTGCTTGATTTGGGTTGGTTTCTTTGCAATTCAACACACTGATATCAAAAAGTATGTCACACAGTGGTAGATTTAGTGAAAGCTGTGGAGAGATCATATGAGGAGCTAACAACCAACAAGCTGAATAATGTTTTCCTAACTCTACAAAGTGTTATGGTAGAGGTACTGGTGGTTAGGGGACAAAATCGGTATAAACTTCCTCATTTGGGAAAAGATGCAATGATAAAGGCAGACACATTACCTCTCAACTTGTATGTGTCAAAACAATTAGGGAAAGAATGCCTACTTCATCTGCTAGAGTCTGGATTGAAGGATGTGGTGGAGGTGCTCAGTAAGAACCTAGGAATTAACTTGACAGAAGTTGAAGAAGAGTGAAGTTGGAGTCAAGGATATGGGATCAGTTTGCATAACAAAACATTTTGCATATGTTTTGATGTTTTGATGTAAACTTTTTTGGCAGATTAGAACAACTTCAACATGATGCTAAAGTAATCTAAGTGTGTAGAACTAAGTATGCATCTCAATGATATTTTTGGCAAATCAATGATGCATTACAACTTAACATAACATGGTGTGTAAAAAGCTGTCATCATTTCAGTACCCAAAATCAATTTCCACAGCCACCAGCACACAATAATGAGCAACATTTCAGTACCCAAATAAGTATAGGGAAAGATCTCACCAAGAGGGCGGTTGCGGGCACCAAAATGAGCAACATTTCATCTGCCCATTCCTGAATTTTTGCGTCGCGTTTGATCTTCTCCGCCGCCATCACCGACACCTGCCCCGTCGTCGCCGCGCCCTCTACATCGCTGGGAGACTTCCTCTTCCGTGTCCCCCTCAATCAATGGCTGAAAACCTCCTCTTTGATTTGAGTATCTGGCACAAAAGCCTGTGCCCAAACTGATTCTGGGAGAAGGGTTTCCTCTTCCATCGATTCGACCCCAAGAAACGATCTTGAATTCGGTTTCGGCACGAGGATTCGTCAAGTAACGAATCGGGAGGAGTGTTTCATAGCCCCGACTTGTCGAAGCGAGTAGGTATCGGGGATGAGGGTTTCAGCCATGGAATCACCACATAGATTTTTATTCAAGGCCGAGTAGCAGTCGGAGATGCAAGATCTTAGGGCCTGACCTTGGAAATCTGCTTCATCTAGGATTTTTGGACATAGATCATGAAGCATATCAGAGGGGAAAGGGGAATTTTGGGTGTCGCCGGCGATAGAGGGGGGCAACATGGCTGGCGGCATAGGGTTGCAGGTGGAGTGAGATCGAGCCATGGAAGAGAAAGAATGGTGGAGGAAATGAGTATTGCGGCGCAATCGGGAGCCAGAGAGAGAAAGGAACACGGCAGCATTAGGGTTTTTTTATTAAACTAATCCCAATAAGGGATACACTAATTGGGCTGGCTTTACCCATTTTGGGTAATGGGCTAACGTAAAAATCGGACATTTTTGCAAAGAGGCCAACTCTAAAATTCGGAGGAGTACAAGAGAAGAGAGTTAACTAGAGATAATGTATAAAATAAAATATGATCATTATATGGGATTGGATGAGTCCAAAAGCTTTCGTGTTTGATCTTATCAACATTTCTATAGGTTTCAAGATTGGTTGTCATTTATAGTTGAAAGGCAAGGCCCAAGGCTCCAAAATTTGACGGGTTCCAAATTTAAAACAATTTCATTACTTATACTCCACTAAATCTATCGGAAAAAATCTCTTCCAACTGTTATCACTCTATGCTGCGATTTGCAATTGCAAGTGCTAAAATGTGTTTACCATAAAAATAAAATCGATCGATGAAGTTATTGGGTTTGTCAAATTTAAGATTATTTTCTAATGTTTCTATTGCATTTAGAATATTGTTAACTATATCAATTACTTTAATTTCACCATAAAAAGTTTTCAAAATTAAAATTGATAAAATCATTTAAATGTTTTCTTGTGTCTCAAGAAAGGTTAAATATGCTAACAATTTTATGCATTGAAAATGTGAACGGTCTTGGAAAAATTGATCTTGAATATGTTATTGGTGATTTTGCTTTTCAAAATATTAGAAGATCTAATTATTTCAATAATTATTTGAACATTTTCTTTTATAGTTTATTGTACTTTAGAGTTAATATTAAAGTTACGAGTCACGCAAGACATAGAAGACCATCATATGCTATCTAGTCATCAACAAGATTCGGAAAGCTTCATTTCTTAAAGGTCATTTTATCATTTCGTCTAGGACCCTTGAAATATCAAGGTCGGTCCTACTAGGTCATAGTATGATGTATTTCTTTATCTATTTTATATGATTTGTAGGTTATTGTTGGATTTACGAGAACACATTGTGCCTATGACATTGTAAAACGAAATTGGACATTTGGTAGTAATTGGTGGACTGGATGATATCATAATTAAGACATCATGGTTTCGAATCTAATCAAATGTACTATAAAATCATACACAATAGAACTATGTATATATAAAAGAAAAACCTTCCTCTTATCTTCTATAGTGTTTATATAGTTTTATCTTTTGTATAAATTTTTTTATAGAGAGTCTTTTTTCAAAAATAACGTAATATTTATTTGAATTGATAATTTACATGAATATTGAAATATTGTAATGACAACACTATATATTTTAACTCTTACAATTATATTCTCAATTTGGTCGACAATAACTACAATGTTCGGTTGGTGAAACGATATGATACTAGTTGTTTATATCAGAAAGCAAAAAATTAAAAATAATATAGTATTGTAATTACAACATTAATTAATTAGGACATCCCAAATGGTCCGGGAGAATTACATGTAATTGCAAATAAAGTTGGAAATACTCTCCAACTCCACCTTAAAGTCCACGTTTTAGAAGGGAAGAACGATATCCCACTAGATGTGCCGGCAACTGTTCATCCCGCTGTGATTTTATGTTTTTCTTTTCTTCCTTTTTCTAAGTTATTGTTTTTCCTTTTTTTTATTTTGTAAATGACTTTATCTTGATCTTGATTTTGATCTTGTACAAATATAGCTATTACGCCTATTACGTTAGTAGGTATGACAAAAGATATGCTTAAGAAATGATATTTTACAAATTATTATTATTTTTAAAAGTAATTTAAATTATATTATAATATTAATTATGTAATATTAAACATTGAGCGTTATATAAAAAAGTAAATTTTAGAGTTGCACTTAAACTGTGCAAAAATTGCAGACTCCGTTAAATGAGTATGTTGTTTCTGATAATTTACTTTTTATTTATTTTCACTTTTCCTCATAAGAACTCAACGAGTCTTCCGCATCGCTACTTTTAATACGCATTAGATAAACCTCACATTCATGCGATAGTCTGCAAATAACACATAATATATAATTATATTTGAAAATCGGATATAACAAACTTAGATTAATAGAAATGTTAATGACATTCGAGCACTATGATATTTTACCACGAATACCCACGAACCGTTCCAAAAGGAAACATGCACTACATTTTGTATCCACGAAACATGGCGCTGCATTTTGTACCCACCAAACATTTTTTATTTTAGTTTTAGATTTCTTATTTATTAAATTCTATTACCCTACGCTAATTTGTGGTTTAATAACATAAATATAATATATAAGCAGATTACAATATAAAATATGATAAAACTATGGGGATTCGAAAGTCGAAACGGTTGTGTCTTGTTTCATTAATCTTTCTCTTGTACTGATTGCTGCTTGTGCATTTTCTCAAAGCTTTTAACTTAGATGGTGTTAGGCTACTAAATGTTTATAAGTCGTGAAAATAAGTTTTAATATTTCATATTTTTATGGGCTTAGCTCGATAAGTTAATATTAATATATTCAGGACAAGTTTCAATATTTTATAAAAATTTCAAAAATTAAGCTCTTTTACTCAATTTAATTTTTAATGATTTTATAAGCATAAATTAATTTACAAAAATAACTCTATTATAATTTGTTATTTCTTACAATATATCCTTTCAGTTTCACCCTTTTTCAATTTTCTCTTCATAACTCATAATTTTTTCTTTTACCTATAAATATCCAAATATTTTGATAACTTATAAATTTTATAAATAAACTTAGCAAACACCATGTTTGTTTTGTCACATCAACGTAATCCATGACAATCAATGCATCGTTTTGTGTTATTATTATTTTTCTTCGATCAAGAAAATGTAATTGACTTTTGATTGGGCTCCTCTTCAATATATTTGGTATTTTTTAATGTTACACTAATACTACTCTATCCGTCCCATTATTATTAGCTCATTTTCCTTTTTGGGTTATTCCGTCCGTTTCAAAAAAAGGAAATAATTTTATTAAAAAAATATTTCGAATTTCATGTCATACACTACTTTACACACAAAACACAACTCTCTTTTAATCTACATGAAAAAAGAAACATACCAATAATACCTAGACAGAGGGAGTATTTAGTATTCTCAGTTCTACTTAATAATTTAAGAATAATTAATCGGGTTCATGATTAATTGTGAAAAAAATCAAGTTTTCCACAATAAATTATTCTGGTTGAATAAATTGAGCACGTTATTAAGCTACCATAAAAACTCATCTAATGATTAATATTTTTGGTATAAGTAAAAACGTTAAAATAAAGACTTGTATCTAACTCCACATCATGGATCCATATACATAATATTCAGAATTGCTCTTTTTTAACCCTTTAAGAACTTTAAATTGGCTAAATTTTATGTAGTGTTGGGTCTCGAGAGCATAATATCAGGTGTATGGAAAGGGGGAAATATATTGATTAAAAAAATTCATAAGTTTTCAACAATTTTAACAAAAGATTGATTAAGCCAATTGACATGTTAGCTAAGTGATATGAGTAATCAGATGGCGAAACCTTAAAGTGAGATTCAATGTGTGAGGAAGGTGATGGAACAGAAATGATGAATTAAATCCACTCAGAAAGTTTGTTTGGAACGTAGTTAGATAAGAGCTAAATCGGACAAAAAGAGATAACAATATCTGATTCAATTCAAAGAACTGTAAGATGTTGAAAGAAAAGCAGGGTTAAACAATGAACATCAAAGTAGTAAACGACGTAGAGATTTTTACGTGGTTCGGACTTCGGAGAAACTTCTTCAATGTCCATGACCTGACGAACATGTGAAAATTCTTTGTTTTATATGTCCAATAGAAGTGACTTTAGATTACACCTTGGGTTATCAGGCCAGGACCTATCAATTTCTCTAATTTCATCCAATTCATATTAGGGCTACTCGCTACCATTGCTTTCAACAGCTATACCTTTATGCTTACTCACGACTTCATGCTAACTTCCATCCTCATCTTTGACTGGTTAGAAGTACATTTTCAACTACTCAAGTGTGCCTTTATAATAAAGAATGAATATATATATATATAAAGACAAACAACATTAATCTAAGTTCTATTACAAATTTTACAAAGTAAAAGAAGCCTTGATAAAGAAGGATTGGTTTTAAATGGTTCACCATAGACAAAGTGGTGAGAATCTTATACAATCAAGAACTAAATTAGGTCATAGTCTCTTGGAGTTGGAATGAAAGATGAAGTTGTCTATTGTGTCTTCTATGCTAAGACATCTAACGGACGAAGCTCCTATGGCGGGGAGCACATAAGTGCTTGTCCCAAAATCCACTCAGAAGTCCCATGTTTAAATATGAAGATGAACCAAAATATCCATTGGAAAAGCTAATTTAAAATTCAAACTTTAGTCGATAAATATGATCATTGGACTTGTCATCTTGGCTTTGTCACTTGTGAGTAAGATAAAAGCTTATTTCTATTATCAACATATCTTACTCTTCTTCAAAAACTTCTATCTTAAGTCTTGGTGAGTTCACGTCGATCCGTATTGTCTTCGTTGAATTGTGTTGACTTTATCTTCATAAAATTTGATATATGACACGGTTGGGATTGACCACAGATACATATGAGTTTTCTATTGTGTCTTTAGGTTCTCTCGAACTTCATGTATCCGCCTAGATAAAACTATTTGAAGTTATCTAATTATCGACTTGCATGACAATCGGTGTACTTAGTCCTTTCAAAATTTAATCTTTCTAACAGCAGATCTTTTATCATTGGCTTTCGTCTAATACTTTAAGTTGATGTAGTTTTAAGCTCAATGTTTGTTGCTTGACTTTATTATCTCGATCTCGTTGTGTTGAGTTTTTCTCCTCCGCAAGTTAATTGACTTTTCATCGAGTTTGTCTCTTGTTGGATGTCTTCAGTACCAAATCTTCTTCAGACAAGGGTCTATCAAGCTAAGTACAACTTGAACAAGAAGAGTTGTCATACAGACATTACATCAGTTGACTTATCATCGAGAACATATATTTTCATATATCTTTTTAGTTAAGATTTCGGATATAATCAAAACATGTTTCGATCTCAAATTCTTAACCTAGAGTAATAGATTAATAATTACCTATAAGGCTATAATATGAATTATGTTAATATGAGGAAATTTAGAAAATAACTAAGCCTGATAATTAACTATTTACGTTTTTTAATAGATCGCGTATGCATTTCCAGTCTCTCCCTAATATTGAAATATAAAAGGTTAAAGAAGTTGAAAGTCCACCGACTATACGGACTCTTATCCCTTTTTTTTTGTGCGTATCCTTTTTTTTGTCTATAAGATATGAAATTATCATTTCCTTTCTCTCTTCTTTTATAGAGAAATTATAGTTTGTATTCTAAATATATTATGAATTATCGTTAATAACAACAAATACAAGACCTATCTGAAAGCAAAAAAAATATAGTTTCATGCCACATGTAAATATTACATAAGTCTACAATTATAGCTTGGAATCTAATAAAATATAAAGGTAAGATAACATTTTAAAATGTCATACAAAAACTTTACACTTTTTTTTTTTTTCAATTGCATTATTTTTCCAAAACATAATTAGTTTGCTGGTCGATCCTGTACTCTGTGTAAGTAAAAATCGTCTAAAAGCCAAAACACTAGCTGTAAAGTTATAAGCCAATATCAAAAAGTTTTAAATTACTGTAAGATCGTCCATAGTTTAGCGGTAATGGCGTAATTTTCCCTTTAAGAAATAAAAAATAAAGAAAGAAAGAAATGAAACCTTTGATCCTTAATTTGTTGTGTTAGTCTCGTTTTTTAAGAAGAAGAAAACTCATACGCACACATAAATCTTACGCTATCTGTTTTTTATCAGTAGAATTTCAATGTCTTGGTGAATATGCCCTATGAAAAAACAAAATATTTTTCTAAGTGATTTAATACTTTGAAGGAACACGATAAAATCATTGAATTGATGAGATTTTAAATTCAAGTATGAAGAAATATATATGCATAGGCTAACACTGAAGAGTATTGAGAGTTAAGAGAGTGGCAAAAGATTATTTACATGTTCGAGAATTGGGATCGACTATTTGTACCTAACAATTAATCTGCAACGGCTATGAATACACCTCGCATTTCAAGTACACTCAACCTTCTTTGGTCGAACATTTTCTTTCATATTGGTTTGACCAAAAATTGCAGGTCATTGCAGTTAAAATAAATTCCCATTTCGGATCTATTAGCTTTTAACCATCTTAACTAAACTATTAAGACAGTTAAAATTAGTTCTTTTTAATGAATGTTCTTGTGTAACTCTAAAAACTTGTGCCATATCGTATAAACATAATCACTACAAGAAATGCTCTCGAGCAACGACGTGCTTTAGAAAATATGTTGCTTGGTGTTCACAACATGGATCCAAATGTGATATATTACATCAATTGTCGATTTGATATTAGGACTGCCCTCTAATATGAGGTCATTTTGGTTTAGAAGTATTTTCGGTGTATCCATAAATATCTTGGCATTCTAAGCACAAAAAGGAATAAGTCTGTTGAGTATTTTAGTCGGGAAAGTTTGAGAGAAATGAATGGGAAATTATTTAATATTAGGGAATCATGATTTGGTAAAGCTACTAGCCTACTAGTCTACATTTGGTGATGTTGCAATTCTTTTTGTTTTGTATGTGGAGAAAGAGATGTTTTAAAGGTTCAAGATTTCTGGTACATTCCCATGAATTTATTTACCATTTTTAATCAATTAAAGTCGACCTGATCATGACAAATGGTGTTAAATATTTCTTGTGATCTAGAAAGTGGTGAGCTACTTAGTAATTAATTGAGGTAAGTGTAGTGTGATTAAGACAAGTATGACGTATGTGGAAGAATATCTTAAAGTAGAATCAACGATATGAGGCATCCACGGATATGGTCTAATTAGCTAACAACATCCTATATATTAATGGTTTTTTTATTAAAAATTTGAAAATAAATAAAGGTAAAGAAGTTTAAGACTGCAATTTGACTCTGATTTTTAATAGATTACAGTATATTCCCTTCATTTTTGAATAAATGTTTTATTTTGAAAGAATTCTTATTCTCAAATAAATGTTCTATTTCATAATTATATGCTATCATGTCGAACTTCAAAATTTATCCTTATTTAGTTTTTCAATACTACTATAACTTTAAAGACTTCATATTCCCCATAATATTTAGGGGTAAAATAAGTAAATATTCTCACTTCCTTGATATGTGTTTCTTACAGTTGGTTGGAAACACTTAATTCTAGAAGGAATGGACTAGGGAGTAGTTTCACTGATTTTTATAAGTGTCGTATTTCATATATTTTTTTTGATTTTTTAATAAGTATCATATCCTCATTTCCATAATATGTGTAATTTAGCGATTTGGGCATTTAAAGAAAACGGAGGTAGTATAGCTTAAGAATATATATACACATATAGATTCATTTTGACACCTACCTTATGTGTTGGTCCCAGAGCAAATATGATCAGGTTTATGAGGGGGATAAGGCGGGGAATACACTTGTATCAATTTTCATTTGACATGTTCAGGTAGAAGTCAGGGTTTATATTGATACTTAATCTGAAACTTTCATATTCAAATAGGCTTTTCTCGAAAGGTTGTGACTCAATGAGATAATTTTCTTACTGACAACTAGATAGCTTTTCAGTTGGATGACTAACTCTCAGAGTTTTATGTAAAATTGTGTAAGCCTAAGAAGACTATACTTGTTTGAAAAAAAATTAGTGTTGATGTGAATGTATATAGACTTGTACAAACAGTTCTAGTGTGTTTGCGGGCAGATAAAAAACACACCCGAGCTTTCTCATAAATGCTTAGAGAGATTTTCGTATAAAGTGTAGGTATGACAAAAACTAAAGCAGTTAAGCGATAAAGAATGCACAATATTTTTGTAGTGGTTGAAAGAACTTCAAGCTCCTACACCCACTTTATACTATTCATCAATAGGTGGAGAATTACTCATCTAGTGATTAACTTGCTATAAGTGGAAAGATCATTGTCATTCAATTCTCTTGAAAGAGCTGACCTAGGAATACAGTCTTAGACCTCTTTAACTAACAACAAATAACTTATCAGTCTATCATGCAGGATAACTTACTTGTCTGATCACAACTTCCTACCATATAAGTAAGAAGGTTTGATTTCTAACTAGAATGAGCTAGACTCACTCAATCTAAGTTTGGATAGAAGTTGTGTTTAGAAACTTGAAAACAGAAGTGGGTTGTTGGAAAAAATTTATCTTGTGTGTTTTGATTAGATCTCAAAATCTGCTGATGATTGCTCTGCTGATGTAACATAATGTTGCTCACTTGTTAGGGAGTTAGCCTTTTTGGTTATAAGTTTCAGCAGAAGAACTATCAGTTTTGACAAGTCCAATACTGAATGAGTTCAAGCAGTACTGAAGCTAGTCATATTGAAAGAAGTTTCAGTACCAACACAACTGGAGAGAAATACTTCTGAAGATCAAAGACTGAAGACTGGAGTACCATGATACTGGTGAATAGTGTTATTGAAGAGTAAAGTCAAAGACTGAAGTCGGAAGACTGAAGACAGAAGATCAGAGACTGAAGACTCAGAACTGCTGAAAACAAAGAAGTCAAAAATATGACTAAATGTCATACTAGCAGCTGAGAAGTCGATACTGCTGAGATCTACATCAAGCTGAAGTGTCAGACTGACTCAAGGTCACCAAACTGATAAAAGACGGAGTCAGCTTGTTGATAAAACACGGAGCAGACTCGACTGATACGACCTGCAGTCAATGTACTGAAAAGACACGGAGTCAACCTAACTGAAGAAATATGGAGTTATTTAAACCTTGAGTGTTTGATTTGCCACATATCATAACGTATCTGCAGAAGATCCTGACATGCCAGAACACTGTTCAGAGTTGTAGAGCTACAATGTACGATGTTTCAAACACCGACTTCGATGTAAAATATAATGGATGTAATTGGTGTTCCCTTCAACGATACTATTCATCTTCATCTTTATAAGTACGCATAGATTCAACCATTGAAGGTAACTGAAACTCTGCGCATTCAAATATTCTAAAGAACTCAAAGCTTATATCCCAAGAACATTTACCCAGCAATTTTTAAGAAGAGAGTTCCAATGTTTTATCAAAAAATCTTCAAAGCTCAAATATTCTTATCAGCTCAAGAATTCAATATACACTCCATTTCATTATTGGTTACCATCTTGTAATATTCTAAGTCTAGAAATATTGAGTTTGTAGCCGTGGCAGCTCAATCTTAAGTTGGAAAAATCCTATACTAAAAATCCTAAAGTTTATGTAGAAGTTGGACAAGTAAGCAACGAAGTATTAGTTGCTGAAAATTTGGTTGTCTTGTACCTGTAAATGTAAACAAGAAGTTAGGTCGACTGCACCCGTAAGCAGTCAGAGGTTTCCTAGCATCCGCAAGCATAAGAGGAACGCCGAGTTAAACGGGATACAAAAAATATTAAAGCTTGTATCTAGGTTTACTCTTGTACCTGTAAACAAGATCAAATCTCAAGTAGTGGATTAACTGTGTTATCAGTCCATGGATGTAGGAGTTTATCTCTCCAAACCATGTTAAAACTTAGTGTTCTTTAATTTCAGTTACTTTCGGTAACGTATTTCCTTTGCATATTATTGAAGGATGGGTGAAATATTAATTTATCAAACGATAATTGTGTATATTTTACATAAAGGATATATTGAAAATTCAATTTAATAAAGAATTTTAATATATCAAATCAAACAATAAATGAAATTTATATATATATATATATATATATATATATATATATATATATATATATATATATATATATATAGGGGTTGGTTATAGAAGGAACCAACCCTAAGATAGAACTAAGAACTAATCTATACCATTTATTCCATATAATCTTACGGTTGAGATTAAATAAAAGTGGATTAAGAATGCATATCCAAAATATATTCGATCACCGATTTCCTTGATTTTGTGTACAAAGGGGTAAAATTGTCAATTATCAAAACTCATTAACTACCCACATTTAATTCATCCCTTTTTACCGCAACCAATGAATTATTCACCAACCCTAAAAATTTACACCTACCTATTCTTTACTGAGTCAATCAAAATTCTTGAAATTTTGAGAAGTTCAACATCTTTACAAGCGCATATTTATTGAAATCAACAATTCATTTTCGGTGGAAGAATTCAATCCTTGGCAATTTTGTGTTGTGATAACTTCTTCATAAAAAAACAAGTAAGTTTCCCTATCTCTTTAATACGTATAAATTTTATGAAATTAGTATTAGGTTTTGGGATTTCATCTTTCTTATATGCATAACTGGTTTGTAATTAGAAATATGGTTATGGATTTCATTTTCGTAAAAAAGTATGTAATATATACACACCATATTTTGTTCGTGGTTTTTGAATAAATGTCATTTTCTGATGTTGATATTTAGAATCACTTTGTACCTGTTATTCATCAAATATGGTATAAGCATAACAAAACGATTTCTGATTTTGTAATGAAGCTTTATAGTGGTCCCTATCCATATATTAAAGTGTCGTATATTGCCTTGATATTGTCAGTTATTTTACTGCTTATATAACAAAATCTATACTTGTCGTCTTAAATATATGCATAAAGTGTAGTACTACTTTTTTAATATTTTGGTACACTGTAACTTTCTTATTAGTACAATGAAGCATCAGTTTTTTAATTGTTTAATCAATAAATCTATACAAAGGTGTTATTTATATTGTTATGCGTTTGATATATAATATTGTTCATAATAATTTATCATTTATTCATGTATATGAAAATATTTACTCTTGTGCATAAAATATTAACTATTGTGAATAAATCATTAACTCTTGTGCATAAAATGTTATTTATATTGTTATGC
This sequence comes from Salvia rosmarinus, assembly GCA_036937905.1. Taxonomy (NCBI): domain Eukaryota; kingdom Viridiplantae; phylum Streptophyta; class Magnoliopsida; order Lamiales; family Lamiaceae; genus Salvia; species Salvia rosmarinus. The sequence goes on from JAODLM010000200.1 coordinate 190,875, forward strand.
GTTTGATATATAATATTGTTCATAATAATTTATCATTTATGCATGTATATTAAAATATTAACTCTTGTGCATAAAATATTAACTATTGTGAATAAATCATTAACTCTTGTGCATAAGCTGATTAACTCTTGTGCATAAAATATTAATTATCTATGCATGTATATTATGATAATAAAAGAAAAAAATTAAGTGTAATTAGTATTGTTTACAGAATGTTTGTTTAAGCATATTATATCTTATTTAATTATATCCTTTTAATGCACTTGTTATATATCTCATGCACATTATGGATCACAGAGTGTTCATATATAAAGTGTATACTTATATACTGGAGATGATGTTATGAATATTAATCATATTATATGTGTATAAACATATAATATTTATGCAAAACATAGATTATACAATGTCCTGTTAAATCATACTTTATGCATATATACTATGATAAATATGGTATGTTTACATAATGTTTGTTTAACAATATTATATATTATTTAATTATATCATTTTGAATGAGCTTATTATATATATCAGACAAGTTATGGAGCCCGGTAAAGCTGGACGCAAACAAAGTGCCCTTTTGCGTAAGTTTACAAATCTAACATTCGTGCTTATGTTATAACTGCATATATTATTTTTATTGCATCGATATTAATATGTTATTTATATTTATACTACACAAAATAATATTGTTTTCCAACGTACGCATATTGATTGGATATATTCGCAGGTAATCAACAAACATCAATCCAGCAACAGAAAGTTAACATTACCTACACTCGTGGAAACAATGAACTTCGAACGAAAAGTAATAATTGTTCAAAAACTGTACTATCATTACTTATTTTATTTTTTTTAACTGTATTATTGGATTTGCAGAAAAAAATGATTCATTGCTTAAGATTCCTAATGTTGAGATAACCAAAGGTGATAGTGCAACTGGTAAAAAAAGTGATGCAGGTAAACAAAGGTGAATTGTAAAAACTTTTCAGTTAATACTTTCAATAACTAATCATAGTTTTGTTTTTGTTTAATTATGCCAATAGAAGTTTCTCGATTGGCTGATAGTAGGGCGATTTCATTGGCAATACTATCTCGTGACATTCCTGGAAAAAGAACAAGATCTTCACAACCTCCAAATGTCAGTGTTGTGAAAGAAATAGGTAAACATCATAATAATAAATTCTTATGTGTAAAGCTTTATTAGTTTTAACAATTTCGAATATGTTATTTTATATGCATAAACATGCTATTTTATAGGAAAAAATCATTAAGTTATGCAATATATAATAAGTTGAGCATAGATAAAAATAACTATCAAAAGATCGTAAATTAAAATTGATATGAATACACATGTTATTCATAAGATGTATGTTAATATGCACAATAAATAACCTTGACATAATATTGATGATTTAGTCATTTGAATACTATAATGTATGCATAACACTTGAATTTATGGTAAATATGTATAATATAGCATAACATATAAGTTTTAAAAGACAATATCTTAATACTTTATGTTGTCTCAAAAAATAATATATTGCGGTTTCTAGTGGAACTGTGGTTTCTCCTTTGAAAAAAAAAGCGGCCATCAAGGGAAGAGTTGGGAAAGACATCGGTCATTGGAGGTAATTATTCAAAATTTATTTATATATTATCTAATTAAATAATTTAATATATCACAATATGTTATTATATATTATTTCAAAATTTGCATAATAATTTTAAATGATTAACGGGAGATCTGAAGTCAATGTTGATAAACAACAAAGTGATGTGTTTATGCAAGAACATAACCAACGAGTGAGGTTGTTGTTCGTAAAAACAACAAGTACATGTAAGGGCCCAAAGAATGTAAGATGTCGTGAAGAAAATTACAACCAAGTAATGAAACCGTAGAAGACAAAGATGCGAAGGGCACTACCAAGGTTGAATACACGGACAACCCCAACGACTTTTCGTGATAGTTTGGAAAACTCAATTCTTCACAAATAGAAGCGATTGCATCATATGGGTTTTGGCCGCATCCTAGATTTAAATATAAGAGATTTGCCATGTCATCTTGCATACTGGGTTCTGCAACAATTTAATCCCCGTAATTCTGAATTAGAAATGCCGGATGGGTCTAAGATATTAATCACAGAGGATGATGTTACGAGAGTGTTCGGTTTTCCAAAAGGAAAAAAAGAGATAAAGGTATTCGGAAGAACGGAAACTAGTGATTTGTTTGAACAATGGATGGCTTTTTTTGATGGACGCAGTAGGGAAGAAGTAAAGATTGGAAGGGTATCGAATGTAATGATCGGAAATGAAGATGGTGGAATGTGGTTTAGGAGACACTTCATGATAGCAATGGCATTTTCACTTATGGAGAGCACATGCAGCGGATCTGTGCATCCTTATATAATGTCCTGTCTACATGACGTTGAACGTTTATGCGAATGGAATTGGTCACAATATATTCTTCAAGCTTTGGTTGACCATAAAAGATCATGGTCAATCAAGAAAACTGGAATGTTTGTTGGTCCGACCCTTTTTCTCGTGGTAATATAATTGTTGTGCTTCTATTAGGATATAATATAATGATTTTTGTTAATAAAATACTAATGTATGCATGTGCGTTATTTTATGTTGACGAGATTGAGATAAGCAGACGACCGAATCAAGGATTTATCCACTTTTCAAGAATGGACATCTCGAGCCTTAGAAAGGCAAAACGAGAATGGAGGATGGCTATTTTGGTGGTGGATCCATATGCAATCCAATAGTTACGCGAAAAGAAGGTGTTGTTGTGTTAGGCGATGGCAATTTGATTGGGCAAGAGCTTGAAGGTGAGGAAGTTGAAGAAGGGGCGCACTAGGCAAGCGAATAATGTCGAAACTATAGACATTGCAACACGGATAGATAAACCGAAAAGATGATTGAAGATGCACCCATATATGAGTGAAAAACAAAGAATTTAGCGATAGTGTAGTTGCGGCAGGAAAGATCTTAGGGATCAAAATTGATATTCACACGCCCAAATCAAAGGAGGCGCGTCCGGTGCCACTAGAAGAAGATTCTTTTACTACGGGGACGATGTTCTAGAGTCAATTGATGAGCATCGAATCGGCCAAAGACCGCATATTAATCGGTCTGATATGCCTAGTTTTGATTTAGGATATACTGAAGTTGATAAAGGAAAGACTCATATGGTTGATGAATCACCCATATAGAAGATCTTGTGGAAAAAGCAATAAGGTAATAATTTTGAATTATCTTGTAATATTATTGTATTAATTTTTATTTTTATTTTTTTTTAATATAACTAACACGTAATTCAATCAATAACCCAAACTTGAAGGTTCATGCTGCACAAGTGTGTGGTTCTAGTGATGTGCAGATCGTGTATGGAATGCATACCAACACTTCTCATAAACATGGTGCAGTTGTGTTGAGTGAGAAGGTACTAATAGTTTATACACATTATATCAATAATGTAATATTTAATTTTTTTTAAATTTTGTTTGTATTATATCGATCTCTTGATTTTAACTTACACGTAATTAAAACAATAAACCAAAATCGAGGTGCGTGATGCACAATTTGTTGGGTCAAGTGATGTGCATTGCTTGATGAATTGGTTACAAAGACTTACGATACACGTGGTGCGATTATGATGAGCAGTCTACGACCATATAACCTAGAATTTACATGTTTTGCATAACCGTAGTTAGTGTAAGCTATGTACTAATTGTGAAAAAGTACACTGCACTATAATATATTCACAATGAATGGGTGGTTATGCATGTTGTATTTACATTAATTCACAATATAGTAATATAATATACATATTACATATGCTATTATAACAATCCTAATTTAATGTTGATTCAGCTAAGATTATTAAGGATGGTAATGATATGGATTTTGTTGGTAACCAAGTATAAAAATCATATATTTGTACATGTATATGTTAATACAATTTATTTTTATGTTATACAGTTCTATTGTTTAAATGACACGTAAATTGTAGGTTCGTGCTGAACAAGTTGTTGGGTCAAGTGATGTGCCTCTGTATGATGGTTTGCTTACCAAGGCTTCTGATACACATGGTGCGGTGATAGTGAATGAGGTACATAACATATTTAATAATTTACATATATTGCATAATTGTAGTTATAGTAGTATATTCACAACTTGTGAAAAGTTACAATGAACCATAATATATTCACATTGAATGGATAATTATGCAAGTTGTGTTTACGTTTATTCATATTGTAATAATATATTACAGTTATTACATATTCTATAAAATATTCACATTGAATGGATCATTATGCATATTGTATTTACGTTTATTCATATAATATTAATATATTATAGTTATTATATATTCTATATTGCTATTGATTATTTATTATTATATGCATATATAGGGGATTATAATATCATTTAAGATTGTTACGGTGTGTGTAGAATTTTGTTGGTAACTTTATATGCACATAATAGGAACGATTATTAAGATATTAAATATCATTTATTCATATACAATTGCGGTTTAAAATTTTATGAATTTGAGAATTTGTTATGATTATTGGTTGTGAATATTATATATACAGTTTATAACAATATTATATTATAGGTTCGTGCTGAACAAGTTGTTGGGTCAAGTGATGTGCCGTTGGATGATGGTTTGCTTACCAAGACTTCTGATACACATGGTGCGATGATAGTGAACGAGGTACATATCATGTTTAATAATATACATATATTGCATAATTGTAGTTACAGTAGTATATTCACAACTTGTGAACAGTTACAATGAACCATAATATATTCACATTGAATGGATAATTATGCATATTGTGTTTGCGTTTATTCAGATTATATTAATATATTATAGTTATTAGATATTCTATATTGCATATTGATTATTTATTATTATATACATATATAGGGGATTATAATATCATTTAAGATTGTTACAGTGTGTATAATTTTGTTGGTAACTTTATATGCACATCATATATATGATTATTAACATATTAAATATCATTTATTCATATACAAGTGCGGTTTAAAAATTTATGAATTTGAGAATTTGTTATGATTATTGGTTGTGAATATTATATATATAGTTTATAACAATATTATATTTTATGTATTAATACGATTTTGTTTATATAAATGATATACAATGTTATCTTTATGATTTTTGTCTATATATAGTATTCTCGCAATCATAAACATGTATTAATGTGCATAAATATCATCCTGGTATGTTTTGTTCGTATATACTAAATTACTTTCACAAAGATATAACATTTTAATGCAATTTGTTATTATATATATAATATGTGGTAATATATATGATATTTTTAATTTTTTTTATAATATTTTGGTAAACAATGTCATAATTTAAAAATCTCATTTGTTATGCAGCTATTTGACACAGGTTTGCATTTTGATGGAAAAGAAAATGAAACGGAGAAGAAAGTGGTAAAGAACACATATGTTAGGAGGGTTAGGAAGAAGTAATTCAATATGGTTGTAATTATTATCTAATTAAATGTTGTAAACAGGTTGTATCGAAAAAAACAAAGATGGATGGATCTGAAAGAATTGTCTTGCGAAGTATGGCCACAAATGTATGTGTCAATATGGTTATTACTCTATATCTTTTGGATAAACCGCATTTTGGAGTATGATTATATATTATATCTTGATAATGTGGCATCATAAAATAAATTATGTCTTGTTAAATTGATTTTGATATTCGTTGTTTATTTGAAGCATGTTGATGAAAGATCATGTAAAACAAGTGCACCAAAGAAGGTGACTTTGGCAAAACGATGAAATTTCGATCACCATTCATTCGTCGGCACATGTGTATCTCAAAACAGTTAACTAAAGCTGAGAAGGAACTGGGTTTGTATGCAATGTATAAACTTGGTGATGATGAGTATGGGTTTCTCAAACTTGATTTTAATTATAACGCTTTAACTTTGTTTTAATTGTAATTTGTATAACATATTTTCATGGTATTAGTGAGGAGGTCTTGTTTTCATACGAGTCAATAGAGCTGAGGAGGATTGACTTGTATTCGTTGAAGAAAGGAAGCACTGTGTGTATTTTTATAATAAACGCATGGTCGGTTATACTTAACAATTTGGAGCGATGTCGATTGGATGCATCGCTGTTCGTTTTTACAACAACAAGTTTATATGTAAGTTAATAATTTTTTAGATTGTATCGTTTTTTGTTGTTGATTATTATCAATATTACTTTGTAGTCTAACCATGATACATTTTCAGTTGGAGTCCCTTTCTCCAAACAACTGGACATATGAGATAAAAAAGGATGTTTTTTTTGGATTGATGACATCTGAACTAATTGAGTACCAATCCAATCCATTGAGCCAAATTGAAATGGTATTCACAAAACATTGTCTTTTAAACAATCATTAACATATTTTGGTATATATTAATATTTTCCATTATATTATTGCAGTTTTTCTTTCCGATGTATGTGGACGATGGGTATTATGCTATTTATGTGGATACAAGGAAGGAAAAGATATTTATCTTGGATAGCACTATTGATTATGCGCTTGATGGTGATATGCGAAATATGCTCCGATCGCAATGAAGTCGTAAGTTAAGCGTATTAATATTAACATTATATTATGTTGCTTTTCACATTATGTACAGGGATCTGATATAAATCCATAATATTATTTGGATTACATATATGTAACAACAAATTATCTCATAATGAATACTTACTTTGCATTGTATTGTTATGCAGCGATTATTGCTAACGGAGTACCTCACACATCGTAGTGAAATCAAGAAGGCAAATATGGTCGCGAAGACAAAAATGCATTTGGTAAAAATGATGTGGTCAGACAGGAGAAACTTTATAGATACAGGAGTGTATCTTATGCGACATCTTGAAACATTTATGGGAGACGCATCTTCATCTTGGAAATGTGGATTGTCTACAGGAGCAACAAGGCAGCTTATGCGTATGAGAGTGAAGTATTGTGCTTCAATTATCAACAATCGGATTAATACAGTTAAGGATGACATTCTTCGTGGAGCATCTTCTTACTATCAAGAGTTATGCATGGATGAAGGATTCAAAGCTGACAGATTACTTTTAGGCTGAAATGACATCACATTATGAATCTGAACATTTGTGTTTGATTATTTCATATTTACATTTTAGACATTATATCAGTACTACATTGAACTTTTGATATGTTATGCGTTATATTTTGAATTTATACAATATGTTCAGTTTTATCTAATAAGTATTAATAATAATTTAAAGTAATATTAATTGTTGAAATAAATATCCACAGGGTGTATCTTAAAAAATGTTAATGTTATTCATGTTATTAAAAAATAAATACGATTTGTGTTATTTTAGTACATCATTGATTATACAAAAAAAACGTGCGATGCATAAATAAGAAATTGTATGCATAATAATTAACATGTTATGCATATATGTATAACATTATGAATAACGTCCCATGAATATTTATTCAAGACTATTATTATATCATTCAACTTAGAAAGAAGAAAATAACAGACTACATTATGGAAAACTATAGCAAAAAAAATTTCAAATGCTATTACAATATAAATACATAATTGAGAATGATGTTGTGAAAATATAGTAAAATGAGTGATCTTACACGAAACTATTATTATGCTCAAATATGATTCAGTTATGCCTAATAATTTCAACGTTATGCATATTATATGTATTATGCTCAAAATGTATGCATAATAATTAACATGTTATGCATATATGTATAACATTATGAATAACGTCCCATGAATATTTATTCAAGACTATTATTGTATCATTCAACTTAGAAAGAAGAAAATAACAGACTACATTATGGAAAACTATAGCAAAAAAAAATTCAAATGCTATTACAATATAAATACATAATTGAGAATGATGTTGTGAAAATATAGTAAAATGAGTGATCTTACGAAACTATTATTATGCTCAAATATGATTCGGTTATGCCTAATAATTTCAACGTTATGCATATTATATGTCGATGTGAATTACGTCACGTAGTTATTTATTCAAGTCTATTATTGTGTCATTCAACATAAAAAAAGGAAAATAACAGATTACATTATGAAAACCTATAGCATTATCAAATTCACATGCTGTTCCATTATAAATACATAATTGATAATGCTGTTGAGAAATATGTTCATAAATATAAAAACAAATTTTATATAAACGAAAATGTATATCAATTACAAACTACAATTATACACTTATTTCATTTTTTAAAATTCCAAGAATCGTGATAAAAAACCTAGTTGCATCTTCTGCACTTTCTCTTTGCTTTTTCATTTGTTCAATAACTTATAATCTACTAGACTTCAATCTCGCACACCTCGACAACTTCCTTTAGTTTTATAAACTTATGGCGATAAAATATCCATAACATATTAAACCCAAAAGTATGTGAATAATCTGAGAATAAATTTGTTTATATATAAAATAACGTACAGAATTAAAATATATTACAATAAATTAGATCATATTTTATACGTATTATGCGTATATATAATTCATTTATGCATAATAAAGAAGCACCATGTGCATATATGTATTCAGTTATGAATAATTTATATATTAATTCAAGCCTCTTATTGTGTCAATCAAGATACAAAAAGGAAAATAACAGCTTACATTATGAAAACATATAGCAGTTACAAATTCAGAAGTTGTTACGTGATAAATACTTTAAAAAACGCTGTTGTTAAATTGTTCATAAATATAAAAAACGAATGTTATATAAATGCAAATGTATATCAATTCCAAACTCCAATTATACGCTGATTTCATTTTGGACAATTCCTAGAATTGTGATAACCAAGCTCGTTACATCTCCTGCATTTTCTCTTTGCCTTTTGCATTTGTTCAATAACTTGTTCTCTACTAGACTTCAATCTACGACCACCTCGACCACTGCCTTTAGTTTTAGACACTTCTGGCGATAAAATATCAATTTCATCAGGGATTGACATACCGTAAAAATCCTCTATGGCCTTATCTTTGTCCCTACCAGAATATGACGTATGTCCCAACTTGGAATACTTCTGGCCGATATCTTTCAGATCCAGTAACAAACGTTCCTTTAACTCAGTATTCCCTTCAACGTGACCAATTATTTTGCAAAATTCTTGGAACATAATACTATTAATATTTCCATCTTTCTGAACATCATTATGAGCACCGATGTATGCATCCGTCTTCATCCAACGTCTCATAATATACTTCTGTGGAATAGTATCCATCTTGAGGGACTTCATGACAAAAAATAAATGTCTGCACAACAAACCCTTTCTGGTGAACAACTTGCAAGAACACGATATTTCATCATTAGTAAGGGTGTGGCAAACATTGAAAATACCATCAGACCTATCATCAACATCAAAAAACCTTTGGTCTCGTCTTTAGTCATGTTGTTCATAACACATCTTCTATCCGCTTCTACAATCTCGTTTTGAACTTCCATAAAGATCTTGTTAGTATATATCGATCTTTGCGTGACGCTCAAACTCGAGATCCGTTTAATGTCGGGATGATGTGTATGGTCCGCATAAGTCATCGATTGTAACCACTACGTTGTGCCTCCATTGAATTATTGAAGTGTAGATACAAATCTACAAGGTTAGAATCCTTTGTTCAAGTAAAGTCGAAAGAAACTATTCGACTCTCGGATGAAGATGTCGTTCTAAACAAACCACTCATCGGTATATCACGAAAATAAGCGAAATCCATGATGCACGGCGTTATACATATCGAAAACCATTTATGACCAACAAGATCGTATTTCTCCATTACTTGTTGCCACTTGCATCGAATACGGATGGTTCATCAAGATCGTCCAAACAATTTCATCAAAATCTTGTTTGAATTGGTTGCTATCTCTCGACAAAGGGGCAACTTCTCACAACCTTCATCATAATATGCCACATGCAATATCTATGCAGTATTAGGCCATGCATTCGCAATAGCAATTTTCAATTTGGATCTTGATGCGTTATGATAACTTTTGAGTCGCACCCATGCGATCGATAAATTTTGACAACACCCAAGAGTAGGATTGAACATCCTCATTTGAGATAATAGCTGCAGCAAGGGTCACACATTTACCATAATTGTCCCTTCCGGTAAATGGAGTAAAAATTTTCTTATACCTTAAAAAAAAAAAAAAAAAGTGAGAAAACAGCGAATCCAAAAGGGTTTTCTGTTGTCCCTTGAACAGTATGAATAATAAAGTTGTATACATGCACAAGATAACATAAATATGTGCATATATGTAATTATAACTATCGTGTCTTGCACAACAAAACAAAAAGTGAATAAATTGCATAACGAAAAGCATAATAGGTCGAATAAAGCGTGAAAAAATCAATGAAAAAAACAATGAAAGAAATTATATACGTTATACACAAACGTCATACAAAACTACATGGTGGTTACTCGTTTTATACATTGGTCTATGAATAATTTTACAACCGAATTATTGAATAAATATAAATTTATAAATAAGAACATGTGTATATACATGCATATAGACTACACAAATAATCATTACAAACAAGATAAAAATACATCAACATATATATATAGTTCAAATCAGGAATCAACCTGTTCATTCGGTAAGTAGCATCAAACGAAACAGCATCCCCGTAAATCTTATAATTCTGTATCGAAGTTGAGTCAGCCCAGAATAATCGTGTTAGCCTCTTTGAATCATCAACATCATAGCTAAACATGAAACCGTTACAATTCTCTCGTTTCCATTTGAAGTTATCCAACAACATTTGAGCATCAATACCAGCTACGGACATCCTCATGTCACGTTTGTAATTCTTAAAGTCGACAATCGTACATCCAACATCCTGGTAGCTACCAACAATCTCTTTGAACATGCGGAAACTTTTACTTGGGCCAATGTTTGCTTTTACACCCTTCTCAATGAACATTTGATGCATGTAATCAACCTTACGATTAGTCCTCATCAAATGTCGATAAGCATCTGGAACCATTTGATGTGTGTGACCCTCTATAAACTTGTGAATTTTATATCCGATTCCAGCTTCAAAACGAAAAACAACACGAGCCATACACCCACTCGCTGACAATCTAATCGTTTGGTGGAATGATTACCATCAACAGGAACGTTACTGCTAAGTTTCGAACCTTCACGAGAACATAACATAGACCTAAAAAGGATTACTTTATTGTCACTTGATCGTTTAATCGAGCTTTTACGAGTCTCAAACCCACATGAAGATGCATAAACATCATAGAATTCTTCACCCTCTTCCAAGATATTGAATGCCCTATTTACTTTCGGCTTTAGGATTTCATCGCAAAAAGGGATAACTAAATCATCTTTCTGTAAATCGCAAGACGTTGTAACTGGAGCTGTGCATAATAACACAATTATAATGAATAAAGTGTATTATTTTATGAATATGAATTACATAATACAATTGATGAACGCATCCAACATCCGGTAGCTATGTTATCTTGCAGTATGCATACATACTAAAAAATTATACAACTGATGAACGTTTATATAAGAATGTGTTATATTTCAGTATGCATACATAATGATTCCAGGATGATATGCTATTGGATTTCGAAATATGTAATTTATTATCAGTGTTGTTCCTATTAGTATGAATATGATATTAGACTGTTATATGCATTAAAACACATTATCTAAGAATAACGAAAAAACGCAAATACAACATATACTAAACAAAATAAAACTGACAAACACATATATAAGCATATGTTATATTACAGTCTTCATACATAATTATTCGAGGAAGATATGCTATTGGCATTCGAATTATGCAGTATATTATTTATCTTGTTAACATAGTATGAATATGATATTTGACTGTTACATTTACATCATTACATAAAATCAAGGTATAGAAGATTAACGAGAGCAGAATACATACCTATTGAAGCCATGAAGGTTTTACAATGGAGAATACAATTGAAAAGTCGATAAGATATTTCTACAAAGAATTGTAATGATTTGATAACTGCTTTAATCTATTCTTGGCATAAATAAAATTACGTATCAAATCCCATCAAAAAAGGGATTAAGATCCGTTATATTATATAAATTACTAATAAGCCACGATGCGTATGAATTTAAAGTAATTCACGTTTCTAATGCAATTCATTTAGGACCTCACGATGGACTAAAATCAAGGGTGTTAATTGGTTCTCATTTCTCATTTTATTTATAGTTCTCATTTGATCCAACCCTATATATATATATATATATATATATATATATATATATATATATATATTGTGGATATTTTAATACAACGAAGCAAACACAATATTATATCTTATTAAAAATCATCATATTCAATCATATCTTATCACACATTGCCTAGCAAATAATTTCCAATGATATATTCCAATTATATATATATATATATATATATGTATATATATATATATATATATATATATATATATATATATATATATCGAGAGAGAGTGATATTCAAATAATAATCATTTTTAACGTGAGAACTAAGAATCACGAAAATCCATTACGAATAAAATGAATTATTATGAAAGTTAATGAGTTATTAGGAAAGTTAATGAATCGAAAATTTTGAAATTTTCATCCGGTTTCGAATCTCATGAGAGTCAAAAATTCCATTTTTGGATTCAATAACTTTTCAACGAATTCATCAACTTTCACATTGAATTCATCATTTTGGTTTCACGATAAAAATGGTTCACACGTTAACCTTCCAATATATATATATATATATATATATATATATATATATATATATATATATATATATATGAGTTAAGATGATTAAATATAAAGTTAAGGAAAAATACACCTTAATGCTCGGGTCAAAATTCAACCTTATCTTAGCTGAATTTACCTAAGTAATATATATATAATTGGCAATTATAAAATAACTTCCCAAACTTGATTTGAGTTAAATAAAGAAATAAGACCACCATAATTCCAACTTCAAAATCTAAAACCTTATCTTAGAAGAGCAATAAATTGTGTGCGAGATTAATACATTTTCCTATTTTGGGACATTGTTTTTCCAATAGCAGCAAAAAGTGACATTTACATGTTGGATTTCATCTTAGGATTTTAACAGATATTTTCTTCGACTTGTTCTGACAGTTGTTTCTTTCTGGCGTGGTGGGGACATTTTACTCGGAAAAACTTGCCCAAAATATTGAAAATTTAGGGATTGCAAAAGATGAAAACTACACTTGATCTAACGTCACAACTTACAAACCAAGATCTAACTAAGATAAACTCGACTCCCACTTGACTGCATTCAAGCTTAATTGCCAATTAATGCATGAATGTTTATTCTTCTTGTAATTTTCACATGATTTTTGTAACTTTGCAATAATATTGGGGGGAAATAGGTTATTTTTGTAATTTAACTTTTATATTTAAACACAATATATATACATGTATATACATATTTTTAATAGTTCAAAATTTGTGTTCTTCTATTTAGTGCATATTTATTGCCCGAATTTTGTATCCAAGATTATGTTTGAGTTTAGGGTTCATTGCAAAGACATTGTTCATTGTTTGATTGTTTTTATATCTAATATTTAGTTGGCCCTTTTTAAATTTTTTTGGCAAATTTAACTGCTAGTCTATAATACCATTGTTAAATTGTAAATCAAGTGTTATTTAATTTTGTGTACTTTGATATATTTTCTTTTCTGTGTCTAGCTTTGGATACTTTTTCTATTCGTTCTCTTCAAGAGTAGCGTAGACTCTCTTTGGTCCAAGGAACATTTGTGCGAATTTTAGAAAATAGCTACTTAATTTGAAAAACAAAAAATTGTGAATGTTAGCAATTTATTAGTATTTCAATGCATGAATATATAACATCTCATGTTTATGGTAATTTTAATATACTACTTATTTTTAATATTAAATCACAATTATCTTAACTTACTTGTATTTTAACTTAGACAAAAACTTGGGTGAGCTCCGACTCACCGTGAGCTCTCCCTTGTTTTTTGTTAAAATAATTATATATTAATTATGATAAGTAATGATAATTAGATTTTGTTAATTTATAATTAAATTTATTAATTTTTAATTATAATTTTAATTCAAAATTAGAATTTATTAATTCATAATTATGGTTTATTAATTCATAATTGAGGTTTATTAATTCATAATTAGGGTTTATTAATTCAAAGTTAGGGTTTATTAATTCACAATTAGGGTTTATTAATTCAAAGTTAGAGTTTATTAATTCACAATTAGGGTTTATTAATTCACAATTAGGGTTTATCATTCAAAATTAGGGTTTATTATTTTCAATTAGGGTTTATTAATTCAAAGGGTTTATTATTCAAAATTAGGGTTTATAAATTCTAAATAGGGTTTATTAATTCAAATTTAGGGTTTATCAATTCAAAATTAAGATATATTAATTCAAAATTATTATTTATTAATTTACAATTAAAGTTTATTAAACTAATTAATTAATTTCAATTAAAATTAATTTAATTATTTAATTAATCAGGATTAATTATTTAATTAAAATTAATTAATTAAGGTTAATGAATTAATTAGGGGTGGGTCACTGTGCGCGCAGCGCGCACAGGAGACCACCCCTTTAACTTATAACGTTATTTTTCAAATTATATATACTAGCTAGTTTTTATTTCTGCATTCTGTTACTCCCCCCTCACCCCCCTAACCAAAAAATCTGGCATCGTTACTGCCTGCTTCAACATGCTATGTCATTTCTACGATAATAAATTCTTCTAAGGATGTTAATTTTACGACATATTTAAATATGGCGATATTATTATACGTTGCAAATGTCGTATTAAAAGAATAAATTAAATAAAAGCTTATAGAAAATTGGCAATTAGTCCTTAAATTTGATCAAATGTGTTGATGGTGATTGACAGTAGAGTTTAACCTCCAAAGTTAGAAAAAGGAACCCAAAAATGAAAAGAAGTCGCGCTGTATTTTATTTTTTTCTAACTTTATCGAATCCTTACCGGCTTGGATGATTGATCGGATACTCTAGAATGAAAGAGTCATCTATAATCAAGTAAGCAATAGATGCAAGTTATATTGGACTTATCCGTAAGTATTTATGCATATATTTTAATTAATAGACTCAAAATATATATTATTATATTCATATTTTTGTCCTCTAATTCTGTGACTTTTAGTAACCTAGTATACCTTGACTCCCGATCGTTTGTTACTCAAATTAGGAGGTTATTAGGACATTGATGAACAATTCTGTTGAACATTTATCGACCAATGTACAATACTGTGTTAATGTCTGACTTATTTTTCGGAGGTAAACTTAGCATAATATTATCCGAACTGCTGACCTTTTACCAAAGATGTCCATTACTTAAACTAAAACTACAATTAACAATTCGATACTATTGGCATTTTGAAGAAAATGTCCGAACTATACATCATTATAATTGAATATTTAAACTATTACAAAACTAATAAAAATATCTCAAAATTCAACTTTCAGTCAATATAAAACTAAGCAGTTCATCAGATATTTACGTAAATTTTATCATAAATATATTGAAAACGGGCTACCATCAAAACAATGTTGTCTTGCTGTTTAATTTTTTATTAAAAAGAAAAAAGAATTCTGACGAGCTGCATAGCTTTCCACGGCTGAAAATTTGATTTTGACATAATTTGCTATTTATTATAGTTCAGGTATTTGCTCATAATTATGTATAGCGTTTTGAACATTTTCCTTGAAAAGTTAATAGATGGAGTACAGTTAATTGTAATTATGATCCATTAAAAGGACAATAGTGATCAGGTTTTTAAACACTAATTTTCTAATTTATGAAAGACAAAAGTAGTCCATGAAATTGAGGCTGGTAATTGTTGAATTATGTGCACCATGAATTGATTTCACATAGGAATTTCATCTCGAAAAGCCACGGAATCATGAATCTACAACATCAATTTTTTGACTTAATTACTCTGCCGACGAACATCGGATGTTGAGAAATTAAAAATTTAGACAAACATCCCAGCAATCAATCGAATTTTAGTTTCAACATCGAAATCTAGACTTCAAGCTCGTGCTGAAATCCTCATGCATAGCTCTGCGCCGCCCAAAGTTTATCGATCAATTAGTTCAATGTCCGATATTTGAACATGAATTTGGGTTATATGAGACGGCCAAAAAATGAATGTGATATGATATGGTATATTATTAAAAATAATATTAATATATGTATTAATTTATAACTTCAGATATCTTAGAATATAATTATAAAGAATTCAAATTAATATTGAGATATATAATAGTATTTTATATGCATGCATTCTCCTAATAGTGGTAATTATTGGCTTTGGCTCATATTTAAATCCACTGTTATATTATATATGAAAATTTATTTATTTAACAAAAGAAGGAAAAGTGTTTTCCAGAAACAAACGGGCCCACTTTGATGTCCAGGGCAACTGCAGTCGTAAAAAAAAACTAGTATTGTACTCGTGCGATGCATAGAATAAAAAAATATACCAATGTTATACATTATATATGAAATTCTAGCATATATAAGTAGTTGTATTGAAATAAAAAAAATAGTCAACTAATGGACCACTTTTATAATCTATACTAATTAAAATATGTATACCAGCAATGGTATTACAGAGAGTGAGCGATCAAAGTAGGAATCTAAGTTACAGTCCCCAGTACTCCTAAAAGAGAGAAAAAAATATAATTAAAAGATATATACACATCAATGAGCCGGTAACCATTTTAAATAAAAATAATCGCGCTTGTAGGGGCATTCCCGATCACAATGCAACGTAGTATAACTAAATAGTACATATCTGGTATGTGCGTGTGAGAGAGATGTGGCTAGCCTAAAAGGGTGACACTTGTCACCGGTGCAGTCACCCACCTCACAACCATGCTCCACCCAGGGCCGTCCACGAGGCGGGCGGGCGTAAACGACCGTCAGGCGTCATTCGAAAACAAAATTTTATATATCCTATTATATTAATATAAATATTCCTTCAAATAATAAATATTTAATGTCCCAAAATTTTGTTATAAACTTTTGGGGTCCAAATTTGGTAAAAAAAAATCTTTTATAAATGATATATTATGCATCTTTTTAGATATATTCAATTTTATCTCCATAGTGAAAAAATAGCCAATTTTTATTTTTCGCCCAGAGCCCATTATTTGTCAGGACCGGCCCTGGCTCCACCACCCATGGCCGACCCTCAACTCCAGTTCATTTCAATTCTTCAATCATTCTGAAACTCTCAATATCTACTCTCATTTCTCGTCTTTTCACGCTCCCGCTTTCCAAAGTACTCTCTCTCGGCCAAGACAAAAAATTGGTCGATGATGGGATATGGCCTAACCGCTAAAGCCCAACAGCAGGCCCACGTGAACTGGGCCTGGCCTAGCTACTTCGGCTACACGGTTTGGCCCAAAAGCCCAACACCTAAACCCTATTCAAGATCAACCATATCCTATCAGATATGGAAGGAGATATTGGAGGAGATATTCAAGTTGAATCTATCTTTAGAGATCGGATCACATAGTAATCTGTAGTGATCCATAATATGTATAAATAGAGGCTAGATTAAAGGTAGAAGGGGTTAGCAATTATTGGAATACTCGAGCTTTTAGATACACTCATTGTAATCGCATATAGTGAAAGTATTGAGGAATCACTCCTCCGTGGACGTAGATCTTTTCCTTGATCGAACCACGTAAAAGCCTCTTGTGTTCTTTACTGTTTTCATAAATCTCGCACACACAAGATTTATCAGTCGACGGCCAATTAAAGCTCCGAAGGTCCACTCCATTTTTTTTCCTCACGCTTGCTAGTAAGACTCTCACCTTCTCCATTGGGGTAGGGTGAGATTAATCGAGGTCTATTCCACAAGGGGGTGACCGGAAAATGTATTGAGGATTTAGAGCACCATATCCTTTGATTCTTGTAAATTTCCACACGCTTGAGTTAGAGAATGACCGATTCATGTACATGCACGTGTGCTAATATCATATATGCTTGCATGTGCATAAATCCTATAAATCTAACATAATTGGTAATTGCATGTTAGTTTGCAAAGATTGCATGTTCGATTTTGTGTAGCTATGAGCTTGCTCTTCAAGATCATGGGTGGAGTGATAAATTCACTAAATTTGTGCGTTAAATTATACTTCTTCCGTCAACAAAATTTGTTCATAATTTTCATTTTTGGTATTGTCTCCCTAATTTATTCCATTTCCATTTGCGAAAACTACCTACAAAATATAATTTACTTATTATTCTTAACACCACCACTTATTTATACATTTTATTACTCATGACCCATCACAATCCTTACTTATTATTCTCAACAACACTGCTTATTTATACATTAATTTTACCATCCATGATCCACAATTGATTAATTTAACACTAACTAATATGAGACTCTTACTTCACTTTTATTTAAATCTACATTGAAGATTCCCAAGAACATGGTTTGGAGACGGACTCAATAAATATTCAATAATTTTTATTAAAATCTGCATCGAAGATTTTCAAGAATATATTTTGGAGATGAAAAGAGCAGTTTATTCGCATAGAAGTCGAGCTAAATAACTACCTTTTCAACATATAAAAACCGTCTAAATGACAATTTTCTGGACCTACTGTTTCGGTGATATAAATCGAGCCTAAGAGCTCCAAAAATTTTAAAACTTTGCAGACTTGTGTCTTGATGTGTTAGGAAGGTTCCTTTAAATTTCAGAATTTTCTGAAAGGGTTTACTATGTTTAGTCAATTTACAAAGTGACTGTCCAAAATTGTTCAGTCTTGTCAATTAAAACAATATTTAATTTACTCCAAATAATTTATATTATGGGACGCTGGACATCGAACTCTATAAAAGCCAAAAACCATAATTTTCTTTTGCTTTTTTTGTGTGGAGAATATAGCAAGCATGTCGCACAATCACTACTTTCTCCCAAATTTCTATTCAAATTCAATCTCCGATACTGCATTCTCGGCATCTTCAACAGTCACTCTATATAATAGAATAAAATTCTATTGTAGAGTATTTTGTTTCAAACAATACACTTCACTCTACTTCTGATAGAGGAAATGAATAGTGTCATTTACGTATAAAGTGATCTATTCATCCTCAATTTTTTATTCAATAATATAAGGTATAAAATTAGAATATTCCTTTGTAGAGTTAATCTGTGAAGATAAATTTATAATTACTTTATATTTTACTTTACTGATAATATAGAATTCACTCTATTATAGAGTAAATCGTTGGAGATGCTCTCCCATCCTCCCCTCATCTAAAACATGGTTGCTAGTTTACGTTAATGCCTTGTTGTTCGATTTTGAACGCAAGTTTTAGACCATACACAATTGTCGGTTAAAGGCTTCATTCACGAAAAACATATACATAATTGATGCTTCAAGGGCCACAATTCATTAAGTTTTTTTTTCTTCTATTTAACTTTTTTGGGTCCACAATTCATTAAGATATATATTGAATCTAACCTTCAATTTTTTTGGTATGCATTAAATAGAATATAGTGTAGATATTAGATCTCACTACAATTGAACACCGTTAATCGAAGATGGAAGCATACTATGAGGAACAAATCCAACTGCAAAATTTATTTTTCACTGATATGTTATACTAGAGATTTACTAATTAATACTTGATTTTCTAGCCACGAACTACGAAAGGAAATTGGCCTTTGGTGACACTTGAACAGACCTACATAGCAATATATCGAAAAAAAAATGAAGAAAATTGTGTGTCAAATCTTCCCCAATTCTAAGAGGTAATATTTATGATTTCATACAATCCGTAAGGAAATCCCACATATACATTCTAAAAGAAACATCAATTCAAAATAATTACATAGGAAAATTTAATTGGCAGAAGTTTTAGATTGTCTCCACTGAAATACATCCTTGAGATTTTATAACTAAATTCAGAAACATAGCCTCGATTTTTCCATCATTAAAGAGGAAATTGGCCACAACAATATACTCCATTACTAAAGAAGATAAATAGAATTTCTTAAGATCTATAAGGTACTTATCAGTCTCATAACACCTTATATTTTAGTCATCACTATGTCTTCTTCTATGACCCGAGCTCTATATCTTATTCTTCCGGTGGCTGTTTGTCGACTTCAGGAGGTTGAGAAGCATAAAAATATATTTATTTATTTTGCAAAAGAGATATTGTAACAGTTGACAAGATCATTTGTAATTGTAATCGAAAAAAGTCATATAATCAGTTACAAAAAGTCTCAAGAAACCAAAGAGATCTTAATTGGAATGGAAAAAAATAAAATTGATTCCTATTTGTTCATAGAAATAGAGAGAGAAAGTTTACATTAAACGGAGAGAAATTTTTGTGTGAAAAATGACAATTCATTTGGTATCTATAGCAACAAATATTTGGAGCCCAGGTGTTGATCTCCAATATTTTATCTTGTGATACTACTAATATCCAAAGTACTTAAGCATAAAAATAAACATCCAACAATTTTTAATGCAAGTCATAAATACAAAAAAATCCATCAGTTATTCAAAGGAGCTCTATGATATTTAATAATTAAAAATAGATTAAAATCCAATATCTTTCTGGAGAAAA
This sequence comes from Salvia rosmarinus, assembly GCA_036937905.1. Lineage (NCBI taxonomy): Eukaryota > Viridiplantae > Streptophyta > Magnoliopsida > Lamiales > Lamiaceae > Salvia > Salvia rosmarinus. The sequence continues at coordinate 211,624 of JAODLM010000200.1, forward strand.
TTCAAAATATTTAATAATTCAAAAATAGATTAAAATTAAAATAGATTAAAATGGTTGTCTTATTGAGGAAGCTTCAATAGTTTTAGATAGGGGTGTCTAAGCGGTTTTGGTTTCGGTTAGAACGAACCGAACCGAAATCGACAAATTAGGTTAAGCAAAGCCGCAAATCGGTTATCGGTTGGTTTGATTCGAGTTGAAAAAAATTCGGTTATTGGTTAACCGATAATCGAACAGTTCGAACCGAAAATCATTTTTATTTTTAATTATTATTTTAATTACTAATTAATTAATTAAAATTAGAAAATCAATTATTAATGATTACTTTATTAATTATTTTAATTATTTGTTAAATATTTTATATATTTTAATAAGTTTCAGTTTTAAATTATTATTTTATTTATTTTAATTATTAATTTATTTATTTTATTATTTATTAATTTTAATTTGGTTTTGGTTAGCAAAAACCGAACCACCGAACCGTCGGTTTTGGTTAATCAAAATTTAAATCGGTTTGATTTGGTTCCACTTTTTCGGAGAATTCGGTTCGATTAACCGAAACCGAATCGTTTAACAGTCCTAGTTTTAGACGCCAATACTTCACTACTTAGCTTTTACAATTATATAGAAATAGATATAAGGAAATTTAAACAAATAAATAATAAAAGAGGTGGATAAGCGAAAAATAGACCCTTCGTAGGTGGGTCCCTTTTATCAGTCATGCTCAAATATCGATGCAACTCACCATTCCCTGATTCCCGCAACTCTTTTTTGTTTATGTTTTTTCTTTTTCATTTCACATTTTTTTATGCCTTTGTTTGTAGGCTGTGTAGCTTATGTTTGAAGCTTGAAGCCTTGGCTATGGCTTGAGCCGAAACTCTAATCCATGATTTTGTCTAAATTTGTACAAGATTTAGGAATTAGGAATGGATATGGAATTTTGTAATAGCAAATATGTCGATATGGCAAAGGATTCGAGGAAAGAATTCCAAATCTAATAGTATTTTCGTTAGGAACTTTTTTTTTTCTAGATAAACTTAAGAAACTATGAATTGAATGAATTTGAAATTGTTCCAAGTTTTTTAGTTTCAATAAATCAGAACACCTTAGTATATATCTGGACAGAAGTATAAGAATTTATAAAATGTTTTTCACCAGATAAACCAAATTACTCTTTTGGTTCTACTCTATGTGACTAATTGCTTTTGAACACGTAAATTAAAAAGGATTATACTTTGTATATAAAATAGTATGGTTCACAAAATTCCAAACACTTTTATATGTAAAATAATTCTTTTTTAGAATGGACCACTTCTAATAGTGGGAAGACCCAAAAGAAAAGCCAAAGTCCCATAAGTGGGAGGGAGGGAGTATTATTATGTATTCCACATTATCAACAAATGAGCTTTTATTTAGTAATATTTATAAATGAGAATTTAAATCTATGGAAATTACTCAAGAAAACAAGTAATGCAAGTTCAAATTTTATCCAGCAATTCCATAATTTTGTTCTTCCAACTATGGCTGGTAATTTTCGACACGACACGAACATGCACGAAATTAACGAGTTAGTGTTCAACCTTATCGTGTTCGTGTCATTATCGTGTCAACACGATATGGACACGATAATTTCATGTCGTGTTCGTGTTCGTGTAACACGATAATTTTCGTGTGACATTCGTGTTCGTGTCGGATCGTGTCATTTTCGTATAATTCGGTAATATTTACAAATATTTAATATTTATTTTATTTTATTAATTTATTTTCTAATTTTAATTTCAATTTATCGTTTCGTGTCATGTAGTGTCAACATGAAAAAAATCGTAATAATATTAGGTGTTAGGTGTAGTGTTCATGTCGATGCATTTCGTGTTCGTGTTCGTGTCGGACAGATCTTTAACGGATCGTGTTCGTATTTGACCTTATCGTGTCGGGTCGTTATCGTGTCGACACGATAACGAACCGATACGTAAGAATTGCCGGCCCTACTTCCAACATGCAAAAATAAAAACATGAACAAATAATGAAGCCAGCTCTGACGTAAAACTTCTATTAGTCAGAATAGAAGATTCCATAAATTTGAAATGCACAGCAAATTATAAGGCATCAAACTGCCTTATGAAAGACTATTATAAAGCCAACAATGTAATGTGACATACAACATTAGTGGTACATTAAGAATTGTTTTGGGGGGTTCTCGTGAGTGATAAACATCCCCATTTACATAACAATACTACCAAAAATGGGTTAAAGAAAACCCTTTCCAAGTATCTGTACATTTCGTTACCTTGTATTTGGCATATCTATAACAATGTTGAGAGTCTTGTACAATCACTCGTTACCTGTTTGGCCTCGAAGCTTCAATTTCATAATTGTCTTCATCCTCATGACTGGAGCGACCTCCATCTCCAGCGGGTCGTTTCAATCTCTGGAATATCTCATCTAGGGATTCAGAGGACGAAGCATGTGATAACATCACGTGTCTTGCTTCCTGCGTCGGACGCAAAGGTATAAACTTTTTGGATTCTATATTGGACTTAAAATTTTGAAAACCCTGTTTCATTGACGCCCACTTTGAAGCTAAACCAGAAGGGGCGCTGTTGTTTGCAGGCTGAGAGTTGGCAGCATCAAGCAGCGAGACTTTAGCAGAGGCAATACTCTCAACTGGCTTGTTATTGGATCCCGATTTGCTTAGTTCTCTCATGGCAGAATACTTGGTGCTTATTGCTTCTTTGCTCCCAGAATATTTCTGGGTTTCATCTTTTCTAGATGGCCTTGACGAACTTCCCTTTATACCTTCCTTCAATTCAAGATTATGGTCCTGAAATAATTGCCATCGATTTCTAACATCACAATTAAGAAAACAAATAGAAGTAAAAGATGAACATCTATTTACAAATAATTGATAACCAATGGAAGTGCACTTTTGAGCACATTAATGATCCCACTTCACATACTTTGTTGTGGCTGCCGGTTTCAAGATCCAAGCTCACATCATTGAAGTTTCGAGCCAATGGAATAACATGTTCACCAATATTGCGCCCTTGTTCAAGCCAGGTTCTTTCTGCAAAGATTATATAAATTTGGCATTTAATTATTACCATCCTTCCTACAAGTAAAATACACGAAACTGTACTATTAAAAAATTGGCATGTAAAACACATGAAGCTACCTACGCTAACAAGTATACCTTTCTGCAATATAAGCAAACCAGATGGATCGAACCCATCCACGTCATCTGATTCTTTTACAAGTCTAAAAATCTTCCAATTGCCAAAGAAGCTGATGATCTTGTCAAAGAAGTTGCTTGCGACCAGAATAGTATAGATAACCATGATAAGGGGGTACACTTCGTTGAATCCAGTCCCAAAGAAAGGTACAGCGTCATCAATAGTTCCCATCCGCTGCATAATTTTTCAACCCAAAATCAAACGTGTAACATGTCTTTGCGGTCAAGAAGATAAAATTCTTGTAGCATGAAGGATGTTAGACAACATTAAAAATTTAAAACTGATCAAACATTGTCTAAGTATGAATCGATTTATAAAGAGAAAAAGAATTCAGCAGGATCAGGCAAATTTATGAGTAGGCAAAACATAGTCTAGCAAGCTCACCCGCTCAAAAAACGTCGTCTTGCCCTTCCCAAGACTGATGAGATTAAGAAAATTATATGAAATTGGAGGAGCATAACGAGCAACCAACCTGACAGGCAGATCAAGAAACAAGTATTAACTGTGCAGAATACTAAAAAACTGATATGAAGCATACAATTGATGTGCTATACAAACATACGAGCATATCATTAACAAGCTAACAGCACTTTCGTCTGTCTGGGAGTCAATGAGTAAAACATTAGCCTTCCGACTTTGAACAATGAGTAATCGTGCAAAGACACATGTACATCAAGGGAACAAATGCAAGGACCTGCACGATAAAAATTGAAATGATATGAGAGCTAAACATGAACCATGCCCCAAAATTCGTGGAGCATTGAACATTGTATTACATATAATTGTATGCACCAATTATTTTCATTATATGTAATCTAAATGGTTCATTTGTTGGCTCTCAGGTAATATTGTATGCCAACTGTAATTACAGCTTGGCATCAGATAACACTAAGCTGTCTCATCCTAGTGATGATGTTTGAACAGTTTGGTTCAAAACAATAACTGCAATCTTTAATGAACCTTGGTAAAAGTAATCGACTACGTACCTGCACCAGAACCTCTTGATCTCCCACATACTTTATAAGAATAGAAAATAGGGATAAATCAACTCCACTAGCTAGCATAGTAGCCTCAGCCAGTAGTATGGCAGCTGACATGCAACCAAGAATGACGGCCAAAATTCTTTCCAATTGCTTTCGTAGATGCAACGCCATACTAGTTCTGTGGGACCAGAAAACAAGCAATGATCAAGTTCTTAGGAACCTAGCTTAATATATTGCACTTGTGACTTGATAAGCGCAAAGAACAAATATTACCTGCCATGTCGAGGAAGGACCCAAATTTACCAGTGCGTTCCAATCTGAAGCTTGAGATAAACTTCCTGTGTTACATAAATATACCACATATCAACCTTATATGAGCAAGAAGTTGGAAACGAAAACATGAGCTTATGTATCTAAGAAAACAAACCATAGCCAATTACAGTAGGCTTAGAAGCGAAATTAGCTCAAGGGCAACTTAGTTGCCACCTCGAAATAGTTGTCTAGCACGGTGTTTATTTCAAAACAGAAGCAACAAAATATAAAGTTCTTTTGGTTCATCATATCAGCCAAGAATTAGGAAGAGGAATGTGCGAACCATCCAGTCATATGGCGCCTTTCATAATTCTTTATTGTGTCCTCTAATTCAAGAGCCTCTGTGACATAACTCAGGTACTCGCTGTACATAAAGCAAAATATCAGAACATGTAATGTTTAGCTAGTTAATATTCAACACTAGCCCACATAAGATAATTACATCTGAGATTGACAAATATTATCCTACTAAATAAAAAAGGATCTTTGAGTAGAAACCATTTTCAAAGGAAGCCTTCTTAAGATAGAAATCATTTTATTTTAACATTAACCTCTCAATTTAAGCAACAATATCAATTCTTAGGCCAATAATGAAAGAATACACAAACTTTCACTTATACTTTCATATATGGAGCATTAACTTTCCAGATACATGAACTAATAGCTAAATCGGCAGATCTTATCATATGAACCAATCTTGAAGAGGTCGGTGTTAAAATAAAATATGACAACAAAAAAGGGGGCTTTTGATATGAAAGTTACAAATAATCAATTGAAGCATAACGTAAATAAAAATTGCACAGCATCCTACAGAACCATATGTCATACTAATTTACATAACATCCTGCAAAGATAGTTATACCTTTTGCATCGGTAATACTCCTCCGCTGCCGAAGATGGCGCCTAAGTGTAGCCATTGATTTCTCATCAGTATCATAGTCCATGTCATTTTCTCCCAACTGACCCCTTGTGGCTTGAAGGAAGGATCTTCCTTAAACTGCAGATAGAAAATCAAATTAAAATTCTTATAATAAATAATATTATAAATGGTGTTATGATGGAAGCTGTAAAAGAAAATTGTACCATCTGCACTAACATATTGTCAATAACATCCATACAAGGTCTTAGTGGATCGCGCTTGGTCATCTGTTTTGAAGTAGCCTGAGCAACCTATTAAACCCAATTATAAACAGAGTTAGAGGGGACATCCCTTATGGCGGTAAGAAAATAAAAAGGAAATAACAATTAGAACTTGTAATTTCAACACACAAAATGATTTTCTACTATGGGTGCAGGAACAAAAATTTAAACATGTTTCTTCCAAGAAAGTTATTGACATGCATAATCAGAGTTTAAACAAACTTCATTTTTCAGGAAATCGTGTTTTCATATTATTAAAAATTATTAATGCACCTCTTAAGCTAACCAGATTGTAGGCTTAAAATGAGATTGCACATAGCGACAGCCAAGGAGGAAGCCCCTAAAATCTGTAGCAAATCCTTCATTATAAAGCTACCAGAGTGAATATGTATATTTTGTCTAAAGATATCCAAATAGATATTACCATATATCTGCACCAATGATAAATTATTTAAAAGAAAATGGAAAAATAACAAACAAAAGATTCAAGCATGCCTCCATCACCATGATTTTTATAGCTGAGAAAGCGGATCTGGTTATAGTTTTGTCTATTACATGCTAAATGAAGAAATAGAAGATGATTGAAAATTGAGGCGACATTATTACATTGAGCTTCATGAAGGATGAAAATTGGAAATATATTTGAAATGCAGCGGATTGATTTAGGACAAGTGCAAAAGTAAAGGCAAATGTTCCAATAACAAAATGTTTATCAATTTAAGCACAAGTCTTTAGAGATACTAACCACAATTGCATTTGATAACTCTTTATGCGCATCATCAAGTTTCACAGCTGTTTTGGCTATCTTATGTGAGAGAAACTTGTGACGAGCTGCCCAGTCAGCATTTCTCCAAATACTTTTTGGAATCTCACTCAACCCAAAACCAAGAAGAAATGCACCAGTCACAAGTCCAAATGTGTTTGAGCATGCCATTGCCCAACCCAGTATACCTCTTCCATGAAGCCTGCCAGTGAAAGAGATCAGGGATGTTGAAACAGAACCAACATGCCATGTTAGAGGAAATAAGTTAAGTTATCTATTCTAGCATCATGCTAAGTCCAGTAGTGATCTCCAAACTAGCATCAAGAAAGCATTTAGTTATGAGTTGCAGATTGAAAACTATGTATATGATGCAGTTGGTTGTTGGTAATCTGTCATGCAATGACTCACACAAGATAAATAATTATATTTTGAAAAAATTACAGTGTTTCATTCTTTTGGTATTATATGTTGTTATCTTTATCTGAATAATACTATTTATGCATTAGAGGTACCCAAGCCATATCATATTGTATCTTTAAACTTATACACAATTAGGCAGGGAACCACCAACTCTATTCAAGAAACTAATTGAAAACATGAGACATTTTCATCCCATCCCAAGAGCATCATATGTTCTGGTTTCAACAGGCTAATGCTAAATATACAACTAATAACCAAAGAAAGAAGAAAGTGAACCAAGAGATGAATCTGAACCAATTTTGTGCATAGTAATGGCGAGAATAAGCCCCAAAAGACCAATGGATCCCACAATTAAATAGAAGATTAAGTTTACATGTATGCTAGTCTTCAGTCTTTGTATCATATTAAAGTCTCCAGCGTCTTCATAACCCTGTATGAGAGGCACAGCGAGCCTGCTCACAGAGGAAACATAGAATGATTATCTTAAAGATATATCCATCGAACATACAAAATTAGCAGCCAGCAGGACAAAATCAGATTATAAAAGTACCTTAGCAATTGATTATGTAATGTTGCAAAGCTTCTATAAAGAGGTTCTGGAATATAGAGATAAGAGTTTTCCTCTCCTAATACCACCTATCATCAATCCATCTTTCCTTCTTTCGAAATGGATTTGTCAAAGCAGTAAAATGTTGATGGTACTCAATTCATAACTATATTACATGATAATTATACAAGACTGTTTAGCTAAGACTATATACATCTGCTTATAGCATTATGCATGACTGGAACTTACTAATCAAGAAAAAATAAAACAAGACATGTCAGACAAAGTCATGTGACTTTAGGGGGAAGCACCTCACTGAATCCAGTATTCATCTTAATCATATTTTTGGAAAATATTAATTTAAGGAACCAGCAAGGATAAGAGAGTCTTGGAGATGAAACTAAATCACAGGTTTCTTTTATAGATTTAGATGACCAACACTTCCTTTTATTTTCTTCATCATGCACATTGGAAGAATAAACTATACAGAAACAAACTTTTGGACTTCTATCCTCGAAGTTGAATTGCTCTGCAAAATGTTTGTAAATGTACTCCAAATTAGGAAAATTATTTTGCAGAATACACTAGAATTGTATATCATGATGCAGTCAGTGAACATTTCTACATGTAACAAATCAATACCAAATTTACAATGATCGATTATATTATGTTTATTCGTATTGAGATGAAGAAACCCATCTGTTGGGGGCAATGCATTTACATATAAGCTGCACAATGGTAAAAGCAATCCAAAAAGGTATACCATGTGAGCAGAAAGGTACTCCAGTATGACCAACTCCAAAAGAAAGAGATGCCCGCATTACCATTACCATTTCCAACTATAGTCTGCAGGGGAAAGAAAAATAATAAGTTCTGTAAATAAAAAATCAGAAAAATCTTCTTTGTTTAATAGACAAGATTTATCCAAACATGGCTGGTTTGAAATAAAGGAGTATAGGAATGATAAAGCAGGCATGTGTAATGCTTGGTTGCAAATGCAGCATATTATGCATTGCAAGCAACTCATCTAACTCAACATATTTCAGTTAAAATTATTTTAAAGATCGAATTGTTAAATAGGAAAAACAAAAACTAAACAACTATTGATGTTATTAACCATCAAGTACAGCTTCAAAAGGTATCACATACTGTGCAGATAGATCATGCTTCACAACACAAGCTATTGCTGGCAAAGCATAATGAAGGCAGAAAAGCTTGAGATTATAGAACGAAAATCAAAGGTTCTTTTTAGTTGAATGAAACCCAAAGTTGTTATAATATTTAACTGTTTCCCAAACCAAGTCTCTTAAGTACCACTGACCTTGAATGACGCAACACATAAAACATTGCTATCTACTGAAATACAAGAATGCTTTCACTCAAAGACTCAAAGTACACACCAACATCACCAAGAGATACATCATACATCAAAGATTATTGAAGCACCATGGATTTTCAAGTCAGTTCACAAATAATTTCTAAGTTAAGGTGTGTGCGTGAGCATTTTAGTCTTTCCTGAAATTTTAATACAAATGGATGTCAACTCCTATATATATCATATGCATCTTTGAATATATTTCTAAATTTCAATGAGATAAAATAGAAAAACGAAAGAAACCAAATACACATTATTCGACTAAATCATTTGCACAGTTAAGAGTCTTAAGACTATCAACTCTTAAATAATACTAGTATATTCATTAACAGCAAGATTTTTCAAATGCATTTCGGAGAATGAAAAACAGCTTGCTCTATGAAATATGATCCTTCTCAAATTTGAGAACCAGTTACACCATCATATCAATCAGCACCCAACCAAACAATGCAAACAGAAAAATGCCCAATAAGAAGGATTCCTGATACGGATCATATCCAATTCACTAAAATCTAGCTTAAAACCAGCTAATTAACCATATAAATCGTCACATGTTGAAAGCCATTCCCCCACCCCACCCCCGGCACACACGCAGGCGTAATTCATTGGGACGCAGCCGGAAAAAAAAACTCAAAATTCAGCAAAATGAGCCAAAATTTACCGTCCAAATGTCGGCGGGAACAAGAACGATAACCGCAATCGAGCAAAACCAAGTGTATCCCACCGTGAAGAACACGTAGCGGGGCACGTCTGGACCGGAGAAGTATTTAAGGGTCAAAACCACCATACCTAGGGTTAATGGCAGAGAGATCAAATAAAACACCCACATCTTTCAAATTCTTCCCTCCAAATAAATTGATAAATTTTTTTATTTCTTTACAGAAGAATTCGAACAATCGATCCGAATTTAAAGGTAAATTTTCTGGGATTTCTTCATTAGGTCTCGTTAAATTAATCGGAACTGGAAGGAGGAAATTGTTGTTGAAGAAATCCCAGTAAATTCCCCCTTCGCCAGAATGCTAAGAAGATACCACCAACAAAGCTCGAGTTTTGAGCGTTGTAATGGAAGGTTTTGGGCTTAAATCATTCTCTCTCTTTTTGTTGAGCCGGCCCAATTTACTTGGATTTGGGTGATTTAACATATGGATGTCAATCGGACTCACCTACTCGGGTTTTCGAGTTATTCATTTGGTTCATTTGACTGACATTTTATATTAGAAATTTCAATCCTATCGCAGTTTTTAGTGCAATCCACGGCCAATTAGACCATAAAGTTTAAAGTAAAATGTATGTTTTCTCTTTATAATCATATATTTATAACAAACATTTTATTAAGCACTGTGAGTAAAAAAGACAAAAAAGTGAAATGATGAGTATAACTTTTGAATATTAAACCAAAACACATGCTACGAGTATAAAAAAAAACAAAAAAAACTTATTATACTAAAAAATGTTATGAGAAAATTTTCAATTAGTCGGGTCAACCCACCTGATTTCCAGATCAATCCATTCGAGTTCTTGTTATTTATCGACCAACCATATCAAACTATCGGGCTACTCAATTATGGGTCATTCCGATTTAAACTTTTTCAGGCTAAACATTTATAGCATTAACCCTATCGAATAATCGATCTATTTGGATCAACTCATAAGTTTCAGGCTACATTCACATCCTTAGTTTGACCCACATGATTTATTTATTTAATACTATTTTTAGGGGGAAGAATAAGATTGAAATTTGATATGAATATATTCTTCAATTGTATGTCACAAAAATATTAAAGAAGATTTATTGTGCAACTATTTGTAATTCAACTCAACTAGGCAACAAAAAAATATATATAGTTATAGAAGTAATAAACAATTGTAAATTAATACTACCTTTGTTTCAGTATTTATGGCTCATTTCTTTTGGACACGAGATTTTAGGGGAGAGTGCTTAGGGATTATAATTGTGTGGCCCACTTGTTTTAGTGTTTTTAATCACTTTGTTACTTTATTGAGCAAACCCACTTAAATATTGATGATATATATATATAGGGGAGGGTTAACGTAAGAATAACTTTTATTGTGAGAACTTAAAAATGATGAATTTACTGTAAAAGTTGATGAATCGTTGGAAAAGTTCTTGAATCCAAAAAAATAGAATTTTAAGCCTCTATGGGATTCGAACCCGGTGAAAATTTTGAATTTTAAATTCGATAACTTATCCAACGGATTCATCAACTTTCATAGTGAATTCATTTGGTTCTTAGTTTTTATGATAAAAATGGTTCTCATTTAAATCTAACTATATATATATATATACATATAGGGGAGGGTTAACGTGAGAACCTTTTTATCGTGAGAACGTGAGAACTAAAAAATGATGAATTCACAGTAAAAGTTGATGAATCCCAGCGGAAAGTTACTGAATCCAAAAAAATAGAATTTTCGCCCCTCATGGGATTCGAACCCGGGTGAAAAATTCTGAATTTTTGAATTCATCAACTTTCTCAATGGATTCATCAACTTTCATAACGAATTCATTTGGTTCTTAGTTTTTAGGATAAGAATGGTTATTATTTGAACCAAACTCTATACACATATATATATATATATATATATCTATATCTCCACTCGAGAAACAGAAGATGTACAACATTAATAAGGGTACATAAATGAAACAAAAGATGTACATCACATAAAATTGAAACCTGCCAACGAAATATTTGAACAAAAAATTTGAAACTATAATGTATCTAACTAAATTGAATTTCCTCTAAAACATTCTATAAATACAACCTCCATTCACAATCATCACACTACAAAAGACTGAAAGTTCTCACTTTATCTTCAAAAAATTTACATCTTCACCATGGTAAGACAAAACGATCTCAATCATCTCAACTCGAAATGCAATTGTCCGGTTCCTACTCAGAAAGCGAGAATGGAAAGACATTTAGGTGCAAAATGTTGGAGCGCGGAGGAGTGGTGCTCAGTAGAAGGACGATTTCCGGACTTTGGGTGAAGTAAAGCAACAAGCTGTAGGAAAAGCGTATGTTAACCTCGCCGAGGATCCATCTTGGGTGTTTAATTCACCATACATTGATTATAAACCTAGCATGCGTCTATATAATTAAATCGCAACACGTGGGGTTTTCACGTGTTTACCTTTGGATCGAAGAGGTCGATGGAGCGAGATGAGCGGATCGAGCGGATCGGACTCGTGCTTTGACCTTACGGGTGTATCCGGTTGCCCAATCTCCAGCGTCGGTGAGGACGATCTATGGAGAATGCTTGGAAAATCACCCTTTGCTCTACACAATTTTCGAGAACTACACTCTTGAGAATGAGATGGCGAAAATTGCTTGTGTAATAATGAGCATTAACTGAGACATTATCTCATACCTTATATTTATAATGCACTACCTTAATCCCATATGGAAACTACCATAATCCTATATGGAAATTACCATAATCTATATGGAATATTTACCATAATCTTAGGATTATTTCCATACTCTCGGGATTATTTCCATACTCTCGGGATTATTACCATAATCTTATATGGAAAGGATCTATGCATATACCATAAATATAATTATATCCTTATGGATAAAGAGAATAAAATCTTGCCAATGGGAACATATAGGGGCGATTTTCTTGCTAAGCTATGGGCTGGATGGGCCGGCCGAGGATCAAATCTGAGGAATAAAGATGGGCCTCAAATAAATTAATTATCTTATGTTGACCGAACATAAATTAATTTATAAACATTTATTCATGCCACTAGAGAATAAATCTTGACTTACCCTTTATTACCGAAGTTGAGTCGGGCTTGCACTTAGACATTCTGAATCCCGTATTTAAGATATCGAACATCCATTAATCATTTCTAGCAATCATTTGCTTAAAGCGATTAATAACTTCATTTCCTTAAGTAGTACCACTCAACCTTATTATTGTACTTGAGCTAACTCAACTGCGGGGTTTAGTACAATAAACCTTTTGAGCTCCTTAAGGGGCGTCATCGTCCTAAGCGGATATGGTGACTCGTCTGAGATAACTAGCGTGACATCGAAAGACGCCACCACCCAAGATGCGGAGAATCTTGGGTTAGAACATATAACCCTCACTCATAACAAGTCAAAGTGATGGTCGACCTTCATACTCACCTAATACCTTATCGAGGTTTAGATCATCGTAAGTCACCGAGATCTTGGTTCTTCACGACGGTCGAGAAAGAAGAACACATCTCACTGTGATCCTTCATACGTGCGGGGCGTACCGGCATAGACAAGCAACTAAGTCAAGTCACTTCTTATCTATCTGCGGCTAAGCCGACAACTCGTCCTTAAGTCGTCTTAGGTGTGAAACTTTTATATCTCATTAAACGACCAATCATACGGACTTACGTGATCTTCTACACACTATGATCTAACTTATATATGAGATAAGGGGACACGAGATATATGCAATCAAGTATTCAATCGGATAGGAGATTGTAATAGTGGTAACGAAACATTGTATACAAGCTCAACCAAGCGCTTTCGATATACAAATCCAACAATCTCCCACTTATACTAAAGCAAACTTTTAGTATCTGATGTGTCTCTACTAGCTATTACACAACCATCACTTTGCTTCTCCCACTTATACAAAGTTTCCTTTCTAAGTGGGTGCCATCTAGCATAATTCAAGCCTCTAACGTCCCCGCGTAGACTTATTCGGCGGGCTTTAGTGAATGGATCCGCTAGGTTATCCATCGTATCAATCTTTGCAATCGGCCGTCCCTCGTCTAACGATTTCTCGTATGACATGGTACTTTCTCTCTATGTGTTTGGTCGCCTTGTGGGTGCATGGTTCCTTCGAGTTTGCCATTGCACGAGTTATCACGATGAAACTATGATACTCTTGGGCAAACCGGTACCACATCTAGATCCTGAGGTAGTTCTTGAACCATACCGCCTCCTTAGTAGCCTTGAGCGGCTACATGTTCGGCTTCCATGGTAGAGTCCGCAATGCATCGCTGCTTTGCACTCTGCCGGATCTGACTCCACCTCACAAGGTAAACACATAGTGCGAGGTGACTTATTCTTATCACGGTCGACTTGGAAATCCAGTGCAGATAACCCAAGGCATTAGACTATCTCGCATGGTAAACTAGCCTATAATCTCGAGTCCTTTTCGGTGCTTGAGTATATGCTTCTTGCGATCGATGTGCTTGTCGAGGTTAGGCGATATCGGCTACTATGTCTCTTGCACGGAGGATATCGAGCCTCGTGCATAGCATTGCATACATGAGACTTCCTAAAGCGGAAACTTGGGAACTTGTCTCATTTCCTCTATCTCCTTGCGATCAAAGTGGTGCTCCTTGATAAAGGAACGCCATATGCGAAAAGTAGCAATCCTTTCTGGGCGGTGCGTACTAAAGCAGTAGTCACGATGTCAATGCAAGATGCGAGATAAGCTCAACATTTTCCTCTTGCGATCTCGGTAAACCTTGATCCCAAGAATGTCTGCTGTATCTCCTTAGTCTTTCATTTGAAACGATCGGATAACTAACTCTTTATGTCGATAACAACTTCACATTGTTGCGAATAGAAGAATGTCATCTACATAAAGTGCAAGAAATACCACATCACCGTTGACATCTAAATGATACACACAACTTTCGCTAGGCAACTGGGTAAATCCATAGGACTTTACCACCTCGTCCAAACGTAAGTTCCATGATCTTGCATCATTGTCTTATAACGCCTCTCTGTGCGTCCATGGGTCGATTATCGCATGTTCGTTTTCTGGGACTAAATCCGAAGATTCTCCCACGAACATAAATCGCTGGGGTTGACGAACAACCCTCCCACTACGACGAGGTGCTATAGACACAATGACAACGGTGGGTGCATTAACTTGTGGTTCTCTATCTTGCACAACTTGCTTGGTAGATACCACTTGTACGGTCGGTATCTCCAGTGGAACTCGACCCACTTCAATTTCTTGAAGTTTCTGGTGTCGATCCCTCCCACTAGACACGACATCTCGTACCTTTGGTCTAATCGGTGGTGGAATACGATCATCTTCTAATTCTTGAAGAATGATCTTAACTTTGGACTTATGATTTTAATATAATCCTCTTCTAAGAATCGAGCATTAGTCTAATAATGACCTTCGATCCTTGGGACTATAGAATAAACCACCTTCGTTCCTCTAGGATATCGATAAACGACCTTGCGTCGGATCTAGCCTCCAACATCGACCTTCTTGTTCGGCCACGAGTCTTTGGGCCTATATCCTTATGTGGCTTAAACTAGGCTTGCGCCTAAACCACAACTCGAAGGGGTCTTTTCGGTGACTTGGGCGGTACTAGATTTAGCAAGTATGCATTGTCTCTAAAGCATACCCCGAGCGAAATAGGCAATGTAGCATAACTCATCATAGATCTAACCATTTCGAAAAGAGTCCTGTTCTTCGCTCGACACACCATTTCTTTGTGGTGTGCCCGGTGAAATCTTGTTGGGATGTAATCCCACACTTCACTAGATAGTCCATAAACTTCGTTCTTGAGGTATTCGCCACCGCGATCGGACCATGATGACTTGATACTCTTACCTAGCCGTCTCCACTTCCGCCTTAAACTCTTTGAATTTCTCAAGCATTCGGACTTGCGGTGAGCGGTATATGTATCCGTACCTTGAGTGTCGTCGATGAAAGTGACAAAATACTCGTACCCTCCACGAGCTTGTGTGGACATCGGTCCACACGGTCGAAATGGACTAACTCCAACATTTCTTTGGCTCTATAACCGCTTCGCTTTGAAGGGTGCAGTCGACATCTTACCTTATCATCACGGGATTCGCGATGGAGCAGATGTGGTGAGATTACCCAACGCCCATTCTTAGCCGGTCTTTGGATCCTATTTAGATTGATGTGACCTAATCTAAGATGCCGAGAGAAAAGTGGTGTCATCTTCTGAAAAAACTTTCTCTTTTAGGGTTTGATGAAGATCTGACATAGTTATAGGTATTATGTTTGGCGAAATAGTATAAAGCGAATTATATAACGTGCAACACGGATAACCGTCATTTCTTATGATAGAAACACCACTATCAAAAATAACGAAATATCCATGAGTAAATAATTTGAAAGCAGAAACAAGGTTCCGTGAAAATCCGCACATATAAAACGTCTTTTAAAACTAAAGCTGTTTCTCAAAACATAAAGTAACATCTCCAACCTGCAACGGCCTCGACTTTCGCCACGTTGCCCATGGAGATCGTTATCTCGCCATTACACACTCCTTGTCGCGGGAACCCACGCAGGTGTAACAAACATGGTCGATCGCTTTTAGTATCTACTACCGAGAATGGGTAGAACAAGTCGCTAAACATGTTTACATTACTAAAGCAAATGGCGTACCTTGAGCCTTGAGCTTGGGGCATTAGCCTTCCAATGCCAGGTCTCACCGCACTTGAAGCACTTGCCCTTCTCCTTTGCTTTTTCAAACCGGTAGAGCCCTTTGTATTCTCCCACTCTTTTCTTTAGCCTTAGCATCCCTTGAATTCCACTTTCCTTTTCATCTTCGATAAGCGGTGGTTTTCTTTGAGGTGCGTGCTAAAGGCTGTGCTGCCTTGCCCATTTGCGTTCTTGGTTACTAGATCCTCTTGCAATGAATCTAGAGTATAACTCTTATCATAAAGGACGTTCTATAACGGAGTCATCAAAAGAACTTGGGCAAAGTGTTGAGATCATATCGATTCGACTACGTCGTCAATATATCCTCCAACCAACTCGAGCTCTCGAAGAGATTGATCATTTGCTCTACATGGTCATGCACCGAATCACTTTCCTTCATTGAACTTGACATTATAGATTTTGTCAAATTATGACAAGCGATTACTGTCCGACTCATCATACGATTTCATAAGATTTAGCCATATCGTGGTGCGTCTTCCATCTCTTGATCTTTGGGCTGCAGGACTTCGCACATGGTGACCAAAAGAAGGCACTTTGCCATTCTGTTTGATTTGTCCCATTTCTCGTGCTCATGCGCTCCTCATCGATGAATAAATCGTTTAGAGGCTTGGGACGGGGTGTGGTGAGTACAAATAAATTATCTTGACGGTAAGAACATTCTCAATGTTTCGTTTCCACTCGATAAAATTTGGACGGATAAAGGATTTTGTGCGAGCATATTGATAATCGGTGTAAGAGACATATCCGAAGCGATAATGTAAACACATAAGCATACGATCGCAAATAATTCGTAACAATAATATTGTAACCTTTTGATAAAACAATATTAATTGAAACCTCCAATCGCCCAGGAATCCCACATGCAAGCCACGCGTGTGGGCGTTTACATGAACCCCTCGACCGGACTAAAATATACCTTTTAGTCGTTTAATTTCAATCCATGTCAACTTATCCTTATGAATGAAATTAACGATTGGACCTTACTAGACCACATCACTATCGCGAAGGGACTTGGCGGAAGTTGTACTTGAGGTGATGTCTAGCAATGACCACAATTTTAACGATGAAAATGAATTCTTAGAATTGGTATACTCACTCGGACCATACCGCTTCGATTCAAATTCTTTTGTTATCTCATTTATATCTATCTCTAGAGAACTTATGAAAATCGCACATGCAAGCCACGCGTGTGGGCGTTTACATGAAACTCCCACTTCTCAATAGATTTAAAATGTTTTATTTAGAAATCTCATCTAACAAACTTATGATAAGCGGTGCAAGCAAGCCACGCGTGTGGGCGTTTACTCACAGTCGTCTCGCTTTGTTTAGAGATCAAAAGTGGAGGTCTTGACATTTTAATTTGAAAAATTAATTTGTCGGGTTGCTTGCTTAGTCTTTTTATTCAAAAGGTTTGTCCATGCGAGATCACGTAATCTAGCATGCTTTTCTATAGAACTCGACATGTAAAACATGCTCGCGAATTCTAAAATATGCTTGATAAGCGATAAACCTAGCATGCTTACTATGCGCGTCGATCACGTAAAACACTTAAGGTTTGTCGGCGTAATATAAACATACATAGCATGCTCTGCATTATTTAAACATCCACGACATGCATATGAGCGATAAAATAAAATAAAGCGTTCATCGCGGCCCAATCGTGAAACACGCACATTTAAATCTAATCTATTACATAGATTTACAAAGTGCAATTAAACTTGACAGGGCCTCGCGTGCGGACGCGGACGGATTCAACAAATGGGCCTCGCGTGCGGGCGCGGACCGGAAAAAGCGGAAGCGGTGCGGGCGGGTCATTAAGCTGTCTTGGGCAGCGCTAGGCAGCAAAGCCCAGCCGCGCGCGCTGCTGCGCCGCTTTGCCGCGTGTTCCCGCGGTCGCTAATCGCGACCGTGACCCGTCGAGCTGCGTCGCGGCCACGCCCAGCGCCGAGCGTCTGCCGAGGCGTCGTCGCCCGGCGGCCATACCTCGCGACCGCGATGTCGCGCCATGGCGCGGGTCGCTTCGCGCGCGAACGCGCCCGTCGCCCGCTAGCTCGCCGCGGCGCGCGCGCCCTCGCGGGTAATCCTCGCGACCATGAGCTCGCTCGCTAAGCGCCAGGATCTCGCGCGAGCGCGCGCCGTCGCCCGCGCCCTCGCGATCGCCCTCGCGACCGCGAGGCTCGCTCATGAAACTACCGGATGATTGCCGAGACTGTTTTCCCGTCGTTTCGTTCTTCGTTCTTTCGTCTTCGTTCTTCTTTACGGATAAGATTTACATAATAAAATCTAATCTAACCACGGATTTTCTCGTGGTGTAAAACAAAACAAACAAAACAATAAGCGAGCCACGATGAGCAGCGGATCCATAATTAATTAAGCGCGTAATAATCAGCGTGAATTAATCCAGCAGGCGAGATTCGATCGGGCTCGATACCAGTGTAGGAAAGCGTATGTTAACCTGCCCGAGGATCCATCTTGGGTGTTTAATTCACCATACATTGATTATAAACCTAGCATGCGTCTATATAATTAAATCGCAACACGTAGGGGTTTTCACGTGTTTACCTTTGGATCGAAGAGGTCGATGGAGCGAGATGAGCGGATCGAGCGGATCGGACTCGTGCTTTGACCTTACGGGTGTATCCGTTGCCCGATCTCCAGCGTCGGTGAGGACGATCTATGGAGAATGCTTGGAAAATCACCCTTTGCTCTCTCTGACAATTTTCGAGAACTACACTCTTGAGAATGAGATGGCGAAAATTGCTTGTGTAATAATGAGCATTAACCTAGACATTATCTCATACCTTATATTTATAATGCACTACCTTAATCCCATATGGAAACTACCATAATCCTATATGGAAATTACCATAATCCTATATGGAATATTTACCATAATCTTAGGATTATTTCCATACTCTCAGGATTATTTCCATACTCTCGGGATTATTACCATAATCTTATATGGAAAGGATCTATGCATATACCATAAATATAATTATATCCTTATGGATAAAGAGAATAAAATCTTGCCAATAGGAACATATAGGGGCGATTTTCTTGCTAAGCTATGGGCTGGATGGGCCGGCCGAGGATCAAATCTGAGGAATAAAGATGGGCCTCAAATAAATTAATTATCTTATGTTCATTGAACATAAATTAATTTATAAACATTTATTCATGCCACTAGAGAATAAATCTTGACTTACCCTTTATTACGAAGTTGAGTCGGGCTTGCACTTAGACATTCTGAATCCCGTATTTAAGATATCGAACATCCATTAATCATTTCTAGCAATCATTGCTTAAAGCGATTAATAACTTCATTTCCTTAAGTAGTACCACTCAACCTTATTATTGTACTTGAGCTAACTCAACTGCGGGGTTTAGTACAATAAACCTTTTGAGCTCCTTAAGGGGCGTCATCATCCTAAGCGGATACGGTGACTCGATCTGAGATAACTAGCGTGACATACGAAACGCCACCACCCAGATGCGGAGAATCTTGGGTTAGAACATATAACCCTCACTCATAACAAGTCAAGTGATGGTCGACCTTCATACTCACTAATACCTTATCGAGGTTTAGATCATCGTAAGTCACCGAGATCTTGGTTCTTCCGACGGTCGGAAAGAAGAACACATCTCACTGTGATCCTTCATACGTGCGAGGCGTACCGGCATAGACAAGCAACTAAGTCAGTCACTTCTTATCTATCTGCGGCTAAACCGACAACTCGTCCTTAAGTCGTCTCGGTGTGAAACTTTTATATCTCATTAAGCTTGACCAATCATACGGACTTCGTGATCTTCTACACCTTGTATGATCTAACTTATATATGAGATAAGGGGACACGAGATATATGCAATCAAGTATTCAAATCGGATAGGAGATTGTAATAGTGGTAACGAAACATTGTATACAAGCTCAACCAAACTGCTTTCAGTATACAAATCCAACAACAACAAAGAGGTGAAGTTATACTTTCACAAAATTTAAAAACAACAACTTAGAAGGAAAAGAGTTACAATTGATATGGAATTAGTGCAAAGCATTGAGTTGTACAAAGAGCCACTATTCGTGGTGGCGGCAAGCATAAAGCTGCTCCAAGTCCACAATTAGGAGGTGGTAAGTCGAGGCCTTCTTAGACCTCACACTAGTCTGATAAAATCGGACTTCTGACTCTTAACAAGCTGTTAAGGCTCCGGTTTCACTAGATGCACTATTGTATGATCAAATATTAAAGATTTTAAAGTTTAAAAGCATGGAAAACACTATACACATAGATAGGAAATGGTTTTATATAACTAAGACTTCACATAAGTTTTATTTAACCCCGGGAGAAGAAGAACCTCATAGAGCATATGCGAAACAAAAATTCATCACAAAAGTCATGTTTATATATGTTGTTTGTAGACCAACATTTTCGAGAAAATATAAGTGTTGTTTTTATGGAAAGATAGATATATTTCCATTCACTAAAACTATGCCGACAAAGATGATGGAGTCAGGGTTCGTTGGTTCAAGAGTTGTCCAAGCCCATTGGAGATGGTACATTCGACCCGACCATGAGCGGTCGATTTAATTATGACGAATGGGCTTGATTTTGAAGACTTTAGTATTTTGTTTTGTGGCATATGTGGGCCACATTTTTATGCATATTTTCGCAGCCCATACGTTTTTTTTACATTTTTCGCAGGCCATTAAATTAGATCTCAGATTTTCTAGTTTCCTAGTTTATTTATGTCTCTTCTTTTAATTAGTTTCCTACTTTGATAAGGTCATTCTTTGATAAAGATTATAGTTCAATTTCAACCTATATAAAGGCTTGAAGGGGACGAAATATTCACTTTTGATTTCCAATATATGTGAGTTTTATTCTCTCTTGAGAGCTATTCGATTTTTTTGAGATTTGCCAAGTAATTCAATTATCGACCAATCAACGAGTCGATCATCCCTCGTTGTGTGTCATTCATCATCCCCGAGTTGCTGCGTCAACTTCACGTTGGGGTATAGACGACAAACTGACCTATATCACTTCTTGGGTTAGATTCAGAGGTTTTGGGATTTCCAGCGGTTTACGTTCAAAAATCTTCGGTTCGCGTGTCATTAGATCCATCATACCAACGAGGATCATATCATTAGATCAAGTAAAAGCGGGTGCATGCGTATTGGTTACAAAACAAATAGAATCAGTGACAAAAGAGGTGATCAAATGGTGTTTGATCAATGAGGTAAGGAGACATGGTGAGTTATGTATGAAATGTAAGAATCATTTATGTTGGATTCAACTAGTGTCTTACTAAGACTAGTTGAATCCAACTTATTCAAATTAATGTATGCATTCAAACTATTGTTTGAATTGAGAAAGTATGAATGTATATGTTCTTTATGTTTTCAAAAATAATAGTGAATCTGAAAGTGGATGCAATTAATATGTTCTTATCAATTTTGAATATTTTGATGCATAGATTCCAGCAATAAAAGATAAGTGTCCAACAAGTACAAGTAAAGTCATATATATACAACAAGATAATGCAAAGACTCATATAAAGGATAATGATCTGATTTGAATTACAATGACGGTGATGGATTTGACATTAGGTTATTACACCAACCATCCAATTCTCCATATTTAAATGTGAATGATTTTGGATGGTTTAGGGCAATACAACGCATACAAATTGAGCATGTGTGCTACAATGTTGACCAATTTTTGAATGCAGTGAAGTTATCATTTGAACAACTATCACTTGTAACGTTGAATAATCACTACTACAAAACCACTTTTCTCTACACCTTATAGACCGCTTTTTCGTGGCGTGAGTCTATAGTATAGACTACGCTTTTGTATCAGCGTAGTCTATGTTGAATTTTTAGAGTATAGACTACGCTAACAAAGCGTGGTGTAAATCGTGAGTCTATGGTGGGTATAGACTACGCTTAAAAAGCGTAGTGTATGCGTTTTTAATAAAAAGCGTAGTCTATGTCATAAATTATAAAAAAAAAAAAGCTGGCTTCGAGTTGAACTCACGACATTGAGTTTGTTAACATATCAACAACCATTTCACCAACAAGTCTTCGTCTCTCATATCTGGACTTTATTTGTATTTATATTATAAGGTGAACACAATTCTGAGACTCAATCACGAATTGATCTCTCGATCTCATATCACTTAACCATTTTCGGACTTAGTAAAACTTACTCCCGCCCGTCGCTTTCACTTCTTCCGTCCCTTCCCTCCCTGCCGTGCCGCCTTCACTCCCGCCTTCACTCCTTTTTCTCCTTGCCGCCTTCACCCCGTCCTTTTCTCCTTGCCGCCACCGCTTGTTGTTCCATCGCCGCCGCATCCGCCGCACTCCACATTCTCTTACATGCCGCCACTCATTGTGTATTTTGTTGCGAGTTTGTGTTAATTGATGTATAAATTTTGTTTCTTGTTGCGGGGTTTCTCCGATTTTCTTGAAATGGCGTCTCGTTAATGATGTTAGGAAAGAGGTACTAAATCGATTGGATTTTTGCTATGTTAGTTGATTGTTTGCATTATTTAGCACATTGCTACTGCTTAGTATAAGTATTCGCCTTAGTTACTGCATCGGCAAGAATTTTAGTTCGTGAGTTTTATGTAATCAATATATGATCTACGAGTTATTAGGAAATCTTGCAAGCGAAATCTAATGCGTGTTGTGTGATTAGATTAAATGTTATTCCTCTTTTTATTTTTATTTGAAAATGTTATTTTTTTTTTTCTCACTGGCAGCTTAATTAAATGAGTCGCGACCATTGACACGGATGTTGGTGGTGCAGTGATGACAATCGTGCAGGTTAAAACCTGTAACCGTCCATTCACTCTCCTCACTACGTACGTTGATGGCGGCAACTCACCAATTGTAGCAGACGATTACAAACGAATATACACACATAATTTCATATAGGATCTTGGATACTTGACGAATTGAGATACTTCTTGATTTTGGTCTTATATAGTAAATCTAATGCGTGTTATGTGTTGTGGTGTTTCTAGTAAGCGAGGGACGCTTGAAGACTTACGAAGATTGAAATGAAGAACCATGAGCGTCTTGCTAATTTGGCTCTGGCGGTATGTCATTTTCTTGAGTCTATGTGGTCTCGGAAAGTGGAACTTGCTTTCTTTGATTCTGTCTTGCCAATTGAAGTTATGAACTTAATTTTAGGTGAAGTGAATGTGATGATGAACACTTTTGCCTTAAGCTCATTGTTATTTGGTTTCTTGGTGTGTTTTGTGGAAACTTGGTTGACATCTATTGTGTGAGCACCGTATTGACTAATGTTCTGGATATGTATATGTAGATCTGGGCATATCAATGCTCGATATCTATTTCACTTCATTAATCACATCCCGTTTTGTTTTAGGACTTGATCGATGGCTAGTCCTAAAATCATCAAACCCAATTTGATAATGTATTTCTTCCTCTTGATTTGGGCGACAACTTGCTCGAGAGTGGTATTTATATTTTAGGCACTAAAGTATGGGGTTTGGACTTGTTTACACTATGGTCTCTTCTTTGGCACATTCGACCTCGTGCTTTATTATTCTGAGTTTGACCACTTGTTGTTGTGAAGTAGGCATAAATTTAAGCGTCGTATTGACGACTTGTCTAGCATCACGTGGGATGTTATCGCTCTATTAAGCTACTCCACCATCGATAAGTTGGATTTTATTACATTTTCAATTGGTAAAAGTTGTGCTCTTGGGAATTTGTTATTAAATTTCTTTGTCATGCCATTAATTATTTCAGGAAACGATGTCCAATGAACATGCCATGCGGTTTCCATTGGTTGGGAGTGCAATGTTGTTGTCCTGTTTTTACTTTTCAAATTCTATCAAAAGACTTGGTTAATGCCGCTTTGACGTGCTATTTTTTGTACTTGGGATTCTTTGCACTAGCGTAAGTTATTCATATTGATTATACGTAATCTTATTTAGCTTAGCCATCTTTTTAGGTTTATCTTGGCTTTATAAAATGTTCCATTAATCTTCCTTACTTTGTGTCAACTTTGTAGGCAACACTTGCTACACGAAATCAAAGTTCTGCCCAAACCATGGAATGATGACGTTATTACATTGCGTTTCCCATATTTCTGGTGTATGGACTCACCAAGACCCCTTTTTTTCTATCACATGTAGCAATAATATGTTACATTTATAACTATATGCTTCTCACCATGTATTTCTTACTCTTGTTTTAAATTTTTTCATTTGAAAATTGTGGAACCTCAATCGAGATAACATATCTAAGTTGACTAGGATTATGGTTTAGAGTTATCTTATTACTATTGGTTACGAGGATAGTTTTTAAAGATAAAATTTCATTTTAAGTGCGAATGTTATATAGTTATGCCCAAAAGGAAATGGGATCAATAAATTATAAACTCTTGGAATGCTTTTCTTTCAAATTTACATACTAAATATTTCTTAAGCGGTAAATAGATAATTTTTGTTTAAAGTGTCGATTTATTGTTCTTTCCATGGTGAATGGAGAATCGTCATCTTAGAAATTTATAATGAAAAGGTTCTTTAAAATGTTTTCATTTTGTTGAGTAATGTTTTGGGTGAGTCGATGATGGATGTCAAATGTAATTAAGAGAGGAAGCTATATTTTTCATGGGTTTCTTGTGCAATTTTGTTTTTGTCCTTGTGTGAAATTCTTGCATCAAGATTTGTTAACTTTTTGCTTCAATGTGTGTGCATTGTGCTCTACGCGATAACAGTTTGAGCTTTTGTGTATGACATATTACGGGTCTTTTTCACTTTGATTATGGTTAGCGTCATGAAATCTTTTGATTCCCAATAAAGGTGCACACTTAAACTCTATAACCTTGGCTTGCTCGTAACTTATAATTTTTAATATAATCATGCTTTGCTTATTGCGACTTTTGTTCCTACATCGATTCTCGCTCGCCCATTTTCAATGTTAGGACTTGGTGACATAGTGATTCTGGTATTAACTTTCATTGTCGGTTTTAGATTTTATGATTTGGAGTACCTTTACACTTGTTATCCTTTGCACGATGGCATAAGCATTTTATACCGTGCACATTGGTGAGCATCATCTTCATGTCTTTTTTTTTCATTAATAGCAAAATAATGCGTGCAACACAAGTAAAATTTTACATTTAAACAATAATTTATACACACACGGACATAATATTGTTTTAAACAATAATTTATACACACACACAATACATAGCCGAAAACCACGGAACTCTTGAATAAATAAGTTAAGAAACTATGAAAAGGAAATGTTGATGAAAAGGAGGATTTTACGCAAACAAGAAAAATATTTTAGAGGACCGGGAAAATCACGAAGATGACAAGAGCAATTCGGTTTCTTCTCGCCCGTTGCTGCGAGAAGATGGTGCATCGTGAAACGCCAATACAAGAAAAAGTATAGGTTGAAAGTTGGTTTAAATCCCACCGTCGAGAAACAATACTATAAAAGAAAATGTTAGCGAGAGCTCACGGAACTTCTAACGAAGTATGCGAGCATTGGAGAATAAGGTATTCTTCTTTGATTGTTTGGTTTCATTTATTTCATAATCATGCTCGAGCTTTTATTATGATCGGTTGAACATTCGATCTGTCCGAGGGAGCGAGGCTTATCCCGATTTCTAGGCGGGTTGTTGTGAGTGGGGTGAGATGATGAATTTGCACGAAATTGATGAAAGATGGTGTTCATGGGTTTTCAATTTCTTTTGAAGCTAATTATATTTTATTATTGTTTGGGTGAAAAGTGAGGATCTTGCAAAGGATACTTTGATATATAGTTCTGACATGTTGCTAGTGGATTTTCAAAGCTTACCCATCAAAAGGTTTCGAGCTCTCAAGTAAGTTTTTAAGCTTTTCAAGTATGATCCTTTTGTTCTACTTCTGCGCTGCTCGATTTTTGGATTGATTGTTGTGATGATATATGAACTTGTTAGTCTGTAAAACCGAATATGTTTGTGATTGGGGTTTGTTTATGAGTTATTGGTGCTATTTGTAATTTTTGGTTTTGTTGTGTAATGTTGAGATGCATTACAGTAAACGTTTCTTTGGACACTTGTTTTGAAGATTTTTGTCTACACATGCTTCCTTCTTTTAAGTTTATGGTGTTGGATTTTCTTGAGAAGGGAATTCTGTTTTTACATGTTTAAGCATGAATACATATTATAAATTATAAGTGAATTGCTTCTGTTATCGAATAAAGTAAATTCCGAATTAGTTTTGGAATTTTAATTTGGCATTAAAGCGATGTTAAGTGGTAATGTTGATAAACCCATTGGCTTTAAGTTTATTCATAAGTATGTTCTTTGGTTACATATTATTTCCAATTCGAACTTTGGTTGATTTTGTAAGTTTACGAGTGATAATTGAGGTTCTTTGGCCTAAACCACATCTTTGGTTCTTGTCTTACCCTTCATGGTGCGACTTAGGAATTAACTAATAAAATTTTAGGATAGAAACTAGTCATGGTAAATGATAAGAATGACTAAAGCCATTAAGCGATCTCGTGATAAATTTTCCTTTTTATTCACGGGCATCGGCATTGCCGTAGAGTCTTCACAATTTTGATGGGGAATTGGATATTATCATGTAATAATCTTGATCCATGTCCATAAATTGCACATTGACAAATAGGTTCATTAAGATTGATTGAGATGTGTCTTGGATTGAAGATTGATGTCTGTCGTGATAGTGCCCTCAAGAGAGCTCTCTCGTCTTGCTTTACTCATGCTCAACTGAAATTTCAAGGCTCTGAAAAGGCTCCCACAAGACCTATAAACGATCAGATGACCAAAGTGCCCCGATGAGATTATATAGGCGAAATGGTACATTATAAATAATCTTTATACCTTGTCGATGTTGTAGTAGTTCATTTGAAGGTCACACCCAAGAGATACTTCAATTTCATCCTCACTTCAGTGGACCAAAGACTAGAATTTCTCACAAGAAACTCCACAACGGTCCATTCGAAGTCTGCTCCATGACCCAAAAAAGATAAAAGACACGAAAACTTCGAAATGTTGCTCTATAGATCGGTAAATAATAAGAAAACCACCAAAATATCTAATAAATTGAATAGGAATTTCATCAAAGGATCTGACTTAAATTTGTTCAACCGAATACTTTGGAAAAAGTATCAAAGGATCTGACTTAAATTTCTTTTAAAGTTCTACACGTATGCGTAATATTCGTGGTCGCTTCTCGAGAAGATACATTAGGTAATGAATATTACGTATGTTACATTGCAATATTTTGTGTGTGGGTGATTCCATACATATGTACATAGTTTGAATACTAAATTCCAAAAGATACGGTATGTTACATTGCAAATTCTATGTATAAACTATACTTGGAATTGTGATGTTATTCTTGCATTACCATGAACATAATGTTTGAGCATTCTTGATATTGTTTATTGTACTTTGAAATGTGTGTATTTGTGGTAGTATCTAATTACTATTAATTTCTTGAAGAGCAATTTTATGTTTAATGCAAAATTTGAGAAAAGAGGAAGAAACAACCAACTTGGGAAATTGTAAAGGTATTTTCATTTATCAAATCACATTTGTTTTATGTTGGATTTCATATACATCTACATGTTGCTAATATTTGATATTTTAAAAAGTGTCGAAACAACCCGATTCTAAGCAATGCGGGTTCTTTGTACTACTGCTTCATGAAAGATATAATTGAAGAAGTTATGAAGAGTGGTTCCATTTCTTTACGTTCACATGTAAGATAAACATTTCATTTCTTTAATATAATCATTTTTTCATACAAGAGTGCTAATATTCTATTTTTGAATTGTTAATAGTTTCAAAATCGGTCTTACTCTCGAGAGGACATTGATGAAGTTCGCGTTGAATGGGCAAATTTCATGCTTCTTCACATATAGTCTTGTGATGTTTTAGTTGTAAGTTATTGATCTTTTGAATTATTTTGTCTTTGTGATATGGGGATACGGTCTTATTGTTTTGTTATGTGATGTGCATAGTATTTTGTATAGTGATTTTGTAGGCGTAATGAAAGCAGTTGTATATTTTGTATAGTGATTTTGTAGGCGTAATGAAAGCAGTTGTATATTTTGAATAGTGATTTTGAGCGTAGTCGCGGTATATTTTAATCTCATTTGCTTGCGTTATTAATTATGCGGGGTTTAAATCTGAAATTAACTACGGTTGAAATTGAAAAACCGTAGTTATTAAATTGACTACGGTTGTAATAGAAAAAGCGTAGTAAATTTGGCATTAAAACCGTAGTAAATAAACTCAAAACCGTAGTTAATACATATAGACTACGCTCGAAAGCGTGGTGTGTGTGTGAAATTTTGTGATGCATGGGGTATAGACTACGGCGTGGCGTAGTCTATGTGCGGCGTGGTCTATGGTGGGTATAGACTACGCATAAAAGCGTAGTGTATGTGCGAAATTTTGTGTGATGCAGATATAGACTACGGCGTGGCGTAGTCTGTGTGCGGCGTGGTCATGGTGGGTATAGACTACGCATAAAAGCGTGGTGTGTGTGCGAAATTTTGTGTGATGCTGTGGGGTATAGACTACGGCGTAAAAGCGTGGTCTATGTGCGGCGTGGTCATGGTGGGTATAGACTACGCGCAAAAAGCGTGGTGTGTCTGCGCCTATTTTTCTCTACACCACTTTTCTCTACACTACGAAGCACATGGACTACACATATAACGCGTAGTCTATCTTGATTTTTGTAGTAGTGAATGTTTTCTAAGTTTACAAGTAGCGTGCTTGAGTAATGAAACACAAGAGGCGAACAATTATAAGATTCCGCACATGAATAAAATTTGCTCTTATAAGACAAAACACTTCCCACGACTTGGAAGCCAATAAATTACTAAGAGGTGCATATCATATATGCTTGAAGTTTGAAGGAATATGAGGTTGGAATGATCTGAGAAGAACCTTAGGGAATGAATGAAAAACAACCAACTTTTTGATCTAAAGCCGTTGATATTTTTGTAAATCGAAAAGAATATAATGCTATGTTTTGTAAACGAGGTGCCATTTTGTAAAAGCAGTTTGGATGAAACAATCTTGTTGTTTGAAATCATTGTAATATTTATGCCTTAGAAAAAATGTGACCCAAAATTATTTCATGTTTCATCACGTCGTCGAAATAGCAACCATTACAACCAATAAACATGCATCGTAACATTCGACCAATTCACAAATCACTGAGAACCTAACACCATCGAGATAACCATAAGACGATCCAATAGCATCAAAAACCAACATCGTTGGATAATCGTCCAAGAAAACCATCGACAACCCAACATCAACGGAAAATCCAACACCATCGATAACCATCACAATCCATGAGAAAATCGACAAATTTCACAAACCATCCACACGCGTGAAAATCACGAGATATTTCATCATACGCGTCGAAAATCATAGATATTGTATCACGTCAATACTTAATCGAGAAAGATCTCACGGTTGGAAGTAGGAGGCACGAGAATCTTGACATATGTAAAATCTAGCCTCGGATCACCCTCCCACCTTTATCTCGTCGGATCTCCGTCTTCCACCTCACTTCTAGCCTCAGGATCTCCGTCTTGAGCACCCTTCCAACCTCAGGATCTTTTATCTAGAGCACCCGTCCGTCTCGGATCCCAAATCGAGGGTCTCGTCGACAAAGATCTGTCTCGGACCGGTTCATCGAGACATGCGGTAGCGGAGAGAACTCAGTCGTCGATGTTCTCCCGGATCCGCTCGTCGGCACCAACCGATCTGTTTTCATGGTGAAATGCGGGAGGGATTTTTAGGGTTTTGGTGAAGTGGTTGATGCCCAGGCGAGAGAGAATGGGTAGAGAGAGTTACTGAGAGAGAGAGCGAAACCGGAGGGTTAACGGTGGAGTAAGAAGAAGATAGGGTTTCGATGAATGGGTTGATGCTCGAAGGCGAGAGAGTATGGTAAGCAGGGGAGTTCTGAGAGAGAGAGAGAGATGAGAAGGTAAACCAAAGGATCAATGGTGGAGTAGGAAGAAGCTAGGATTTCGATGAATGAGTTGATGCTTAGAAGGCGAGAGAGAGAAAGTGGTAGAGATAGATTTAGAGATGTAGAGATGAAGGGGATCCTCATAAATGAGTGAGTCAGAGTGAGCAACAAAAGGGGATGGGGAGTTAATTTTAGGATTAGGGTTTTTATGGGTTAAAATAATTAGTGAGTTAATTGTTATTAGTTCCTTAATTTTTATCCCAAGAAGGAAACGAGCCAACAACGTTAGGACGATCCAAAGAAGAATGCAGGCCAATAATACCGGGACGAATGGAGTATTATTTAAGAGCCGCACTCTGTGTGGACATCCATACAGTGCGATCTCTTTCTCTATATATTATTCTGATTAACTACTCAATTATTTTTTAATTAAACTAAATAAATCTTAGTTATAGTATTTAATAAATTCTAATTATGAATTACTAAACCTGATTGTGGATAAAATAATTAAATAATAATTAACGATTAAATAGTACATAAAACATTTTGGGTGTGGACACCACCCAAATTTTAGTCACCATCTAATTAGGAGACATGACCTTTTTATAAAAGTGGAGTCTTTATCATTATACGATATGTTGTACAAAGAGTATGTATACCTTGATTTTGGATCATATTGATTCTGAATTGAAGCACAATTTATAGTGTGTTTGTTATTTGTCCCTTGACTTTTCGAGAATAATTTAGTTATATTTCATTCATTGCAATTCGATTTTGTTGAGAATATAAAAGCTAGATTTGTCCTTAAAGGACTCATGAAATACTAGAGTTCGTGCATAAGTCGGTTTCAACGAACCATAATATAATTAACAAAGTTTGTTAAATAGATAGTAAGTAAACAAAAGCACTTATAAAGTCTATCACTGTAGCTAAGCGTGCTTTAATAATATTTAATTGGTTTGATCAAGGGAATATTTTATTTTCAAAAGTCTAGGTATACTGAATTTGTAGTAAAATATTATGGCAAGATAAGTTGACTTCAATATCTACATGACATTACCACATAAGCGGTGAATAAATTAATTTGTGCTCACGGTGCATAGAAGAGTGATTATGATATAAATGAATGTGGATATATGGTTTATAATTATTTGTGTCATACACAAAGTGTGCATATATATCAGGTATCATGCAGAAATTTCCTACTAACCTCTTAAGCCAGGGAATTCAACACAAAGATTGGACGCAACCAATATGAACATTCATTTGGCATGTGATGAACCTTTATACCTAAAAGCAAAATCATTTCCTTTATTAAGTGTATTATAATGCAAATCAACACCTTAATTCATCTATATTGATTGTAAGGAGATGAAGAAAACATTTTCCATGCATGGATAATAAATTAGTTTTCAGAATTATTGAAGAAAATTTTGTTTCTTTGGTTTCGAAGAGGTTGAGGGGGTCATGGCGTTATCTTCAGCTGCAAATTCTGCACTGGGATTTGGAAGGTCTTGACCCTAATTATGTGATTCCTGATAAACTCTACAGTAATTTGTGAGGTTAGAATATATTTATTGTATGCTGTGTTAGGTTTGTCATTTTCTCTTTACTTTTTCATATCAACTTAACCATCTGTCTGCTACTGCTTCGAATTATGTTCATTATTCTATATTATTCTCATTTGTTATGGTAATTCATAGAGAATTTTTATTTACATATATAGCAGTAGCCGACAATATTTTTTATTCTGCGTTCGTTAACAACGACGGGATCTATTTTTTTTACAATTACAAACTCGAGCAGCAAACCTTGTTATTATTCATTCTGTTCCATGGGACATGACTCATTTCTTTTTGATAAGGTTATTTATAAAGAAGATAATAAAATAATTAAAAAAATAAAAAATAGGTAGATTTATACTTTTTAAAAAGATAATTATATTTTAAAAATAAAAAAAATCTGGACAATTCAAAAAAAGTATAGATCAACTTTGATACAAGGAAAAGAATATGATTTTATTCTATGCGCATAATTACAACAGAGCCCTTGTTCGAATATTATAATTACAAAAGAGTCCATTGTTGCTTAATTTCTCAAATAGTATCGCCTGCTTTAATGTAAACACAAAAAAGCCCTTGATCCGCGTCTAACCGCTAAATTAAATATTGGCCGTTGATAGGATAGGAGAAAACACAATTATCGCTGTTCAATGCCGTCGGATTTTGGGCCTCATGAAACAAGAGATGATAGTTTCCGACCGTCCGATTATCCTTGATCAGTGTACCATTCAACTCCTTTTATTTACTCATCAGCCTCGT
Source organism: Salvia rosmarinus (assembly GCA_036937905.1). Taxonomy (NCBI): domain Eukaryota; kingdom Viridiplantae; phylum Streptophyta; class Magnoliopsida; order Lamiales; family Lamiaceae; genus Salvia; species Salvia rosmarinus. Next base: position 244,162 of record JAODLM010000200.1, read on the forward strand.
CCATTCAAACTTTTCTACTCGCTGCCCAGATTTGAGAGAGAGAGAGAGAGAGAGAGGGGGTTAGTCTCTGTTCTTTGCTCTATTTTTTTTTTCTCTTTCGATTTATTTGTTTATGTTGTCATTTGAATTATTTGATCAGTCGATTAGGCCCGTGTCAAGTTTGATTTTGAAGAACATAAATTTGGGATTCTGGGGTTAGTATGTTGAGATTCTATTTGTGCTTATGTCATAATGAATCTGAATTAGGGTTTTATTTTAATGTCTTCGTCTTTTTGGATTTTAAATTTCTTTTGGTTTAAATTGCTTGATATTCCAATCAATATACAGATTTCACTTGCTGTTTCTATCTCTTGCGTTTCATTTTGAGGTCTTAAAATGCATTTTATGTAATTCGTTTGTCGACAGTTTTAAGCTTCAATGATTATGTTAATTTAGGGTTGGTTAGATACTATTATGAATTATTATCTGATCTAACATCAGTTTTCTGGGATTTTGTAAGTAATTAGGAGATAATTAGGCATAGGTGTAATTTTGATCTGAGAACCTTGTTCTCAATCTTGAAGATAATTAATTAGGAGACAATTAGATATCGAAAAATAAATGATGTTTTCTTTCGATTTTAAGCAAATTGGTGTGTAAAAGATTTCGAGATCGATTGGTAAAATTTCATTTTTCTACATGTTTGTGTTTATCTTGTTGTCTGATTACTCTCTTGTAATATTTTGCGAATTCTCTTTTATGGTAATTTCATCTTCTTGCAGATGGCACGTACCAAGCAAACTGCTCGTAAGTCCACTGGAGGAAAGGCTCCCAGGAAGCAACTCGCTACTAAGGTTGACCATGGTTTAACCAATATTTATTGTGCACCTTAAATTCCAGAACTCTCATTGCATCATAGTTTTTGATATGGTCAATGTAAATGTTACAGGCTGCCCGTAAGTCTGCACCTACCACTGGTGGAGTCAAGAAGCCTCACCGTTACCGCCCTGGAACTGTTGCTCTCCGGTGAGTGTCCGCTGCTATTGATTATAAGCAGTATTTTGAGGCAATAGGTGATTTCATGGACTGCAAAATTCTAAACCCTCAAGTGTGAATTTGTTCGAAATCACTTATTTTTGGACTATACACAATAGGTCTTGAGGTTATATATTGCCATAAGATGTCTGTACTTTTGTTGAATACCATCTGTACTCAAGATACTTGCTTGCAAGCATCTGGAGATAATTTAGATTGATAGCTCTTGATATTATATGATCCTAATTGGAGTATATGAGTTGGTAAAGTACTGCTGTAAGAATTCTTGCTTGCATTTTTAGAAGGCATTTCTTCTTATACGAGCCCGAGGGCTGCTCCCACAAGAGCATTCATTTAGTTACTGTGATTATGATATGATGTTTATTTTTCTTTGTAATTGCTGATGATTGTATTACCATTCTGACTCAGTGAAATTCGTAAGTACCAGAAGAGTACTGAGCTCTTGATCAGGAAGCTGCCTTTCCAAAGGCTTGTTCGTGAAATTGCCCAGGACTTCAAGGTGAACTAGAGGATATTCATATATTTGTATTTTGTCTAATTGCATTTGACATATGGATTCTGACTTACTGGGTGTGTTGGGTGCAGACTGATCTTCGTTTCCAGAGCCATGCTGTTTTGGCACTTCAGGAGGCGGCTGAGGCTTACCTCGTGGGTCTGTTTGAGGACACTAACTTGTGTGCCATCCACGCCAAGCGTGTGACCATCATGCCCAAAGATATCAATTGGCTCGCAGGATTAGGGGTGGCGTGCTTAGGCATGCTTGTGTTGCTTTTGCAAGTTGGCGAATTTAGCCAGTTTGTTACCTGTTAAGCAAATATACTAGTAGATAGTGTTGGTAGTACCTGTTTTTAATGCCTTAGGACAAATGCTCTTTCCCAAACTGCTGGCTTGTGTGTGCCAAAATGGGATTGTTTGGTTTATGGTATGAAAGGATAATTGAATGTTGGTGTCGTTATTTTGCTGTCAAGTCATTTAGGTTTCTTGTCACACTGCTGGTGTTTGAACAATATCTTGTATTTGAACTCCCAAGTAGTGAATTTCTTTTCTAGTGCAGTTGTGTATATGTTTGTATATGCTTGTGAATCCTGGTTTTGGAAAGGGTTCCCTTGATAATTTTTATTATCAAGGAAACATAGTTTGTCGTCAGAAACATGAAATTTAAAGTGGACATTCTTTAATTATTGGAGGTAGTGTGACTATTGAGTTTGGAGCTCTTGTGGCAAGTTTAGCCAAAATTTTACTAGTCACTTAACGTTTCTGACGCCATAAACTTGTTTAGGTGATAGAATTGTTAAAAATTTCAAAGATCAAGATACTTTTTATAGCTTATAAAGTTTGAGATAAATTTTTAAAAAGTACAAAATATTGAGATAGCAAGTGTAAGTAATCTATACTCTTAACTCAATTTCTGTGAACCGTAATGCTTTAACTGTAAGATAATTTATGGTACAAGCCTTATACGACTACAAAACAATAAATTTTGTTTTAAAACAAGCAATATTAGAAAGCAATGACTTTATAAATAGTTATTAATTATTTTGACTAAAGTCTGCTAGGATACTGCTTCTATAAGAAATTCAAATCATTCAACCAACTTTTGTTGGGAATTCAACCAAAGCCTCACGTGAAAGATTAGATCAAGATAGTTTAATATATATTGAAGAGTTAGGTCCAGCTAGTATGAGGCGTTTTGGGGTTGGTAAAACAAATCCGTGAGAGGCAGCAAAGCAGACAATATCGTATTAGTGTAGAGTTGGGAGCGGCTCATGATCCCAACGATGTCGATGGGAAAAACACAGCCACAAGCGATAAACAACAAATGCGGAATCTATCTTCGTTTGGCTAATTTTCCGACTCGTATGAACATTTGAGGATGCAAACAAATAGGGTATTCTAGATGCACCAATATCGTCCTCAAAACAATAGGCATACAATAATAAGGAGACACAAAATTTTAGCGTGGAAAACCTCTCAAAATGAAAGAGATGAAAAAACCACGAGATTACTATAGTCGCTTAAATCCATTATCATCAATAATTGAGCAATACACAATCTTCTCTAGATTATACTATAGGCATACAAAACATCATACACTAGGAAAAACACATCAAGATGTATGGAATCAAAATCGAGCAAAGATCAAGAAAAATATCACCAGAAAAACGCATCTGTTCAGACCGACGAAACCTGACCTCCGGACCTCAAAATCCGATCTCCACCGACCAAAACGTTGGCCCAGATGCTATGAAGCTACTATCCAAAATTCACGACGATCTAACGGTTCAATCTCTGGGAAACAGAGTTTTTATAAAACTGTGCACTGCAAAAAACTGGAGGAGAAAGGCTGCGCGAATTTTTTTCTTCTACTGTATTTGGCTGCGATTTGTTTGCCCTTACAAAAAAACTGACCCATTTCATCGGCTTTCTCATGGGTCAAAAGAAGAAAGCCCAACAACTTTATCTGAGCTGCTTATTTATAAGTGAATAATCGTCTGATTTTTTTTGCCGTTAGAATGCCAAATAAATCTAATTCCCGAAGAAAAGCTAGAAAAAAATGGTTCTAAAGAAATTTACTGTACAAAAATTAGAAATATTCAACCAACTTTCAGTAAATGTTATGAATTAAACTGTTTTGATAAGAATGATTTATAGTCAAGTCTTATATCATTAGAGTCTAGAGAACTATGTGAATCTATTTATTTATTTATTTATTTATTTATTTTTGATAAGCTACGCCAGTTTGTATGCAGTGGTGGCGTGTTCACACTAGCAATTTTGATTGCCAAGTTAGCTTTAAATTTCATCAGATATGAAATCACTTTGTTTTTTATAAATATCGTAAAATCTATCTATTTGAGAACAAAATTTAAAGTGTGCTAAACTAAAATCGAAGCAAAGTTTGTATATTCGAAAATCAAACCTATAATTGTTCTACAGTAACACGTGTTATGGTATATATAATTATCAACTTTTACAGGTTGAATCAATTTGCAACCTATTTGGCTCGTTTTTTTCTTGAGGCCGTGTTTGGTATATATGATAAGCCCTAGATAGGTTACATATCAGGTCTTATATGGTTGTTTGATACACTATATTATTATTTGTAAGGCCCGTCATAATTGTAAAGCCCATTCCTTGTTCACTGTTCCTCTTTTGTGAAACTAACGATGCGGGGGCAAGTTCGTAATCTATCTTAAACAGTAAGCTAAAGATGCCATTGGAAAGACAATACTAGCCTCACACAAAACAAAATGTCCTCGTCATTTGGCCTCCTCCTTCTTCTTCTTCTTCTTCTTCTTCTTCCTCTACATCGCCTCCTTCCTTCTTCTCCCTCATCGAGCGGCAGTGAACCCCTCGACCACAGTGGGTGACCTCGGGAAGAGATCGGGCGGTGCCCTCGTACTTGACCGAATGTCGGTGATCGGATCGGTGATGACGAACCGGATCTCCGACGACGAAGGATCTGCTGACACCCGTTCTCGAGCACGAGGCCGCCGAGGTGGAACTTGGATTTTTGGGATTGGAAGTGTACTTGTCTAGGGCTTCCGTGGGGGTGACGTGAAGACCAATTGATCTGAAATTGGTTGAGCACGATGATTATGAACCCGACAATGCGGTGAGGTAGGCGTGGGTCCAGAGGCGCGGTTCGCTTCGGGCGTGGGCTCCAATGTCGGGCATTTTGGATCGGGTCGGCGGTGGGTCGGGTTGATAAGAACAGGAGAATGGGTGTTGGGGGTGGTGAAGGTGGTGTGGGATCCGTGAGGATTGAAGAGGGTTGTGTGAAGGGATGCGGTTTGGGGATGGGCGTGATTGGTTTGGTGGCGGAGGAGGTGGCGGCGGGAGGGAGGTGGGAGGAGGAGAGAATGAGGTGCAGAACGTCGGTTTCCACGAGGCGAAGAGTTGGCGGCGATTAGGGCTAAACTTCGTGTTGGCGGTGCCGGCCTTGGTTGACAAAGGGTTGAACTGCCCCCACCTCCACCACCTCCAATACCTCCTCCCACCTACAAGGCGGTCCTACTCCGGTGAGGGAATCATGATGGACCACCGGCTTCAAATGGCCGGCCGAGAGGTGAGATAGCCCGGAGGTGCCCACGACTAGGCTTAATATTTTGCGACCTGGCGATACATCTTCCAATTGGGATAGAGATCTCGAGCTTTGCTCGTTTTATTGATGTTTGGAAGCCTACTTACGTAAATTTGTGAGCGGTGAGTGATTTTGAAATGCTATGGGATACATCTTCCAATTGGGATAGAGATCTCGAGCTTTGCTCATTTTATTGATGTTTGGAAGCCTACTTCGTAAATTTGTGAGCGGTGAGTGATTTTTGAAATCTATGAATCTGCGTAGCGTAGTCGATAACATTTTATGTAATTTTAATTTGGGACACCATATTTACGTTTTCTTAAATATCATGTATCGCTAAATTAGATGTTCTGACATCATATTCTAGTAAAAAATCAACTCATGTTTAAATAATTTTGCGGACGTCAAAATTTAGAGGGTGATATATATGAAGAAAAACGTGACCATAATTTTTGTAGTGGTAATGAATGGATAAAAGAAGGATTATTTTCCGAAATATATGAACTGTAAGTCATTTTGGAATTGGTGCGTGTGTTGAGAGCTCGAAGAAACCCAATGAGGTTACAATTGTCATTTGATTTGTCATAAGGATACAATTGTAATTTTTTACTTAATCTTACTTTTTAATTAGTGTACCAAACAAACAAGTTTGTTATCCATCTTTTTATATCTTATCTACCAAACAATAAGATACGACACCAATCTAACATTATCTGCAATACACATCATATTCTTATCTATCTTGACATATCTAAACATATCTACCAATATTGAAGCGGGAGTCTTGTGCAAGTGCTAATTACAAGTTCAAATCATATTTATAATGTAATTTAATTATTAAAATAATGCTCTTAAAAGAATAAGGGATAAGCGAATTTCATCTCCAACTTTTATGATATTTTTAAAATATCTCAATTTAAATTAATACATATAAATGTATCCAATTCTCACTATCTTTTGAAAAATGTCCCAACTTAAGTTTATACATTTAAATATCCTCAATTTAATTAATTTTGAATAATATCTTGATATAGAGATGTCACCTACTCATTAGAGTCACTTATCAGATTCTTGAGTAAATTATAGCTTAAATGAGGTTGACTTATTTTTTTCACCTCATCCACTCGAGAATCCGACGGGATGACAGCATCCCATCGTCGGAATTTCTATCGGGATATTTTTTAAAATCTCATCAAAGTTAAAAACATTTAAGTATATAATAAACTTAAGTTGGCGATATTTTCAAAAAATATATAGGAATATTTTTTAAAATATTATAAATTTGGGACAAAACTTGTATCCAAAATAATGCAAATATATGAGAAAAAGGGCATTAATTTTTATAGTTAAAATAAGTAGTAATACAATATGTTGCTTTGTAATGTTTCGAAACATTATAGTAATAATGATATTTCCACGTTCAGTGTATACGTTGTATTTATTTATATATATAATGTATGGTCAAACAAAATATCTTTAATATGCCAAATCTATAAAGCAAATAATTTATTTATTTATATAGATTATGTGTGGTCACAAAATATCTTTAATATGTTATGTCTATACAAAAATTAAGTATTCAAATTGGTCTTGCCAAAAATGACTTCACATGGTTTCTTCTGTGTAATAAGTGCATATGAATTTCCAATTGAACTTAATTCGTCTTCATGTTCGTTCTAGTTTCGCAAATTATATAGATGTTGTTCTCAATTAAACTCATATTTATATGCGATTGTATTGCTATTAAATTAGATATGCAGCATGTGCTTAAACGTATCTACTTTTTCATCTTTATATTTTTAATCACTTTAATTTTACTTTTGATATATGCAAAAATGATTTATAAATTAATATTCGTATTGCACTGTGCGGAGAAATAGAAAACATTATTAAGAAAAATAACAAAACAAGAGTTGGCATAACGACTCTATCATACAGAAATTACATAATCAAATCAATACTTTATTTTATTGATATTTTCTGCAGCCTAAATGTTCCTTCCAAGTTAATCTAATTCAGCACAAAATATCATAAAAAATCCAAATATAATACAAAATATACCCTAGAACACACCTTAGAATCTGGACCTATCAACTAGTAATTCAAACTGTAAATGAATATGCCATGAGGGAAATAAATATTAGGCTATAGAAATCATTTAATAAAAATATTATATCAGATACAATTATTCAACTCTTCACATGAATAATCACTCTATTTTAATAGAAAGATGGCCTTAATCTCCCGCTGAATTAAATTACACAAAATAAAATAAAAATAGCACAATTCGCGACGTCGTGTTGGCCGGTCACACGACAACGTCAAACTTCGAAAAATCTACCCAAATTAAAATAATCGAATTATATGCTCTATTCGTTTCCTGGCTACATCACTATCACATTTCAATTAAAGTCAATTTCCCAAATCTCCTAATGTTCGCTTACGTCTATTTCTGTGTCTTTTCTCAGCCAAAATTTAGCTCTTCTTCACTTCAACCGTTATAGCAAGACAAACACCGTTCGCCAACTTCGGAATTCGTCAACAAAATCTCACTGCAACTTCGAGGAAAACTATGTAGTGTTTTAGTCGCAATCCTTGATTTCTAAAGATAGAAACGAGAATTCTCTGCCGCGGAAATATCAGAGAAATCAAACATGTTACGTTCAAGATCGAGGTACTTGATGCAGTCTTTCTTGTACTCATATATTCCCTCGCTATATTTTTGGATCATCAATCTTTTCTTTTCTTGGTATATAATATTGTTTGCGTTGAAGAGGATTTCTCGGACTATTCTTAATCCTCAGTTTTTCTTTCTTTACGGTTCCTTTAAAAAATGGAATCTTTTTCGGTTTCATCGTTAGCATGATCCATTTTCTCATAGAATATGTGTGATTCTCGTGAGAAATTGCAGATCAGGATCGATCGATTTCGGACAAAAGAGCCATTACCATTCATCGGTATTTTCGAAAACCCTCTTCTCATCAAAGCTCTGCAGAGGAGATGCAATCGCGGCACAGATTGACGCCAGCGCCCTCAAATCCGTTTCGAATTTATCCGAGGTATATTTATAGGCTTGTTTTGGATAAATAATAATAATAATAATAATAATATGCATTTGTTCTAGGAGAAAAAATATATGCATAATCAATGTAGAAAAAATGTTGAGATCTGGTTTCTTTGCAATGTAGAATCATCGTGTGAAAGGAAACATAGTGCAACAGATGAGGAGATGGAAAATATGGAAGGTAGTAAGAGTGATGAGTTGATGATGGAGGTCGAGAGCTTGAAGAAAATGGTGGCCACTGCGAAGGAAGAAACGAAGGCGAAAGACAGAAAGTTCGATAATTTGGAGGCGGAGCTGGGGCGGATGAGGCAGGGCGAGGCGGACAAAGACGCGTCGTTGGGGAGGCTGATGAAGGAGCTCCGCGACATGAGGGAGAGAGAGTGGTAACAAGAAGAGGATCCAGGATATGGAAGCGGACGTGGAGAGGAAGAGAAGTCCGAATCGAGCATGGCTAGGCAGCTCGATTCGGCCATGTTCAGTTGGAGGAGTCGAAAATTGAAATCGCCTCGTTGCACGAGAAGATTGATGGATTGGAGGATTTGTGCAACCAGATAAGTAAAGAGGAGAAGGGGGCTCGGGCGATGAGGAGATTCGGGCCTGAAATCAAAGCTGGTGAAGGCACAGGAGAGTGAGAAGAGGGCGTTGCTGAAGGCCGAGAGCTTGGCGGAGGAGATGGAGGTGTTGAAGGAGGGTGGAAGTTTGCTATGGAGGGGAAGACAAGAGCGCCAAAGCTATGGAGGATTTAGCTCTGGCGTTGAAGGAGGTGGCTACAGAGTCCAATCAAGTGAAAATGCAGGTGAGTCTGAAGGAGGAGGAGATCGAGGCCTTGAAACAAGAGGTTGAGAAGGTAAAAGAAGAACTCCTCGAAGCTAAGCAGGAAACGGAGATGCATAGAAACACCGCGGATAGGCTGAGGGCCGAGGCGGAGGAAACCCTCTTCGCTTGGAACGCCAAGGAAATCGGCTTCATCGGCTGCATCAAACGGGCCGAGGAGGAGCGGGCGCTGGCGCAGATCGAGAACCACAAGCTGGCCGAGTCGCTCAAGGCCGCCGAGAACATGACGCGGTCGGCACGCGAGGAGACGTACAAGCTGAGGGACATACTCAAGCAGGCGATAAACGAGTCCAACGCGGCCAAGGCGGCCGCAGGGATAGCCAGAGACGAGAACTCGTTACTGAAAGACTGCCTAGCCGAGAAGGAGGAAGCGCTCCACTTCATCACGCGGGAGAATGAGCGCCTTCGGATAAGTGAGGCCGCGGCGCAGGAGCACGTCAAGCAGCTCAAGAGGATGCTCACCATGGCCTCCGCCGAGATCAAGCTCGACGACAAGGACCAGATCGGGATCGTGATGTTCACGGACCACAGCGATGACGAGGATGAACACCACAGGAAGGTCACGAGGGAGTTCAGCCGACCTCGATGACCTCAAGTTCATGAACGAACCCGGGGCGATGACAACGACACGTTGGATGAGGATCCGGAGAAAGCGGAGCGCTCAAGGGTCGATTTTGACACGGCGCAGAGGCGCCAAGTCCGAGGCACGGACGCCTAAGGCCACGTTCTTTAGGCTCAAGACGCATTCTTCGCCTTCGTCCTCGCACGAGGACGAAGGCGGGCATAGGGGGGAAGATGGAGGCGGGGAACACGGGCATGACGACACAGAGGGGGATAAGCAGCACGGGCATAGACGGTCAAAGACGATGTTCCAACGCGTCGGGGGGCTTCTTACGATTAGGAAGAGTTTCCATAGGAAGGAGCCGTCGATTGATCAGAAGGGCACGCCTACACAAACACAGCCTAGCCACGTCTGAGGCTGTTGTCGTTGTCCGTGTTCGTGCAATGTACAGCTCAGAATTGCACAAAGAGTGAGATGAAGAGAGGGAATTTGATGCCTTGGTTCTATGTAGTTTTAGTCTGTATGGCACAGGGGAAAGTGCTTGCGTATTTTGATTCATTTGTTGTAAACTTAAAAAAGATTCATTCCTTCATAATTATATCCTCATTTTTGTGTTGCATATTTGCTCTTGTATACATATATGGTCCCATTCTAGAGACGAGAATTTACTATCAAATTGATTTATGGCAATTCATAATAATTTGAAAGAATTGAAAAGTGATTAATGGAAGATTTTCATATCAATGCGATTGTGAATAAGGGACTGAGCAACTGTCCTGATTTTCCCTTCAAACTTGTCCATTTACTCAGAGGAAAGGGTGCAAATAATTTGAGCCGAGGAAGGACAACCTCAAGATTAATTTTCTTGCTATTAAGTCGAGTTCGAGTCAAGTATTAAAATAAATAAATTTGACTCTTTAATTTAATCTGAGCATCAAGAAATTTACTAATTATAAACAAAAAATTAAATTTGTTTACTTTTTCTTGTTGAAGGGAATTAAATTTGTTCACTTAATTCGTTTACTAATTATGTATAGTGGAATATTTAAGTAAAATTGACAATTAATTGATTAAATATAAATTTAATAAAGTAAATCTTTTGAAATTGGCATGGTTAAAATAATTATAGTTATAAGAAGTGACATAGATATCATCTTTGAATTTCAAACTATTAATAAAATATAAATTCGGTTACAAGTTTCTACTGGCTAACTAACTAGTTTACAAGTTGAGTATTTCAAATTTTAATAATAACTAGCACTTTTATAAAGTTGAGTCTCAAAATAGTTGGTAAGTTAGGTTAACTCACTTACACCTATATACTTTTATAAAGTTGAATCTCAAATAATTCATGAATAAGTTCGACTCAATTACACTCGCATGCGAAAGAGTATAAGAAGTTGTTAGTGATAAACAAGAGCATAATGAACTCTTTGTTATTGATGATACTCCACTTTTATCTACTACTTAAGGACTCTGGTAAGGTGGGGTTTTTTTTTTCTTGTGTTAAATGTATTTATGAGTTATACTAGTATTGTGAGTATTGAAAATACATATAATTACAATTTATGAGATAAATTAAAAAAGAACTAAAACTATATATACTTTAAAATTATTTAATCATAATTTGTCAATTCATACTTCGTATAAAAAGTGATACTCCTTTTATCCACCAAGAATGTGTTACAATTGCCTTATTTGACGTGACGTCCACAAAAAGTTTGTTACTTTCCTTTTTGAGACACCTCAATCTCTATAATTAAACCTCACAACTAGTTATTATTTACCAAAAATTCATCCCCTAGCTCACACTTAATTCTTATAATTTAACCTCAACCATTTATTTCTTATATGGTGGAACAATTTCTCTACTCAAACAATCATACCAAACATTTTATTAAAATTCGTACCATCCATCAAGTGACACACTCTTGGTGGACTGATGGGGTAACATTTTTAGTGATCCAATTTTATATCCATGTATTCTTATATCAAAGTTAGTGTTTGTTAGTTTTATAAAATTTTATAAAAATTACAAAAATAGTAAATACTACAAATTAAAATCAACAATCTTTGCAATGGTATGAACTTAAGAATAAACAACAAGTGAAAACATGCATTTTATAAATATCAAATATAATAAACACCAAGTAGTGCAGTAAGCACATAATTAAAAGCTTACATCTGGAGTTAATACAAAAAAAATGACTCCAAAACAACAAACTTGAAAAATCGTATTTAATTTTAAAAAGCTTTAGACAGGCTAAATTACAGAAAATAAATTAAAATTAAACATTTAATTGCACTGAAAAGGTAACCGAAATCCTTTTTTTTCAAGAAATAACTAATGACATGCTGACAAGATGTTAATACACTTGAAATCGCGAAATCGCTAGATTAACCCAAATAAATAAAAACAAATTAGAATCATTTACAAAAAAAATTCAATTTGAACTCAAAAGAAATAGTCTGAAACCGAATAATTTGGCCCGTTTGACATTAAGCATGGGATGACACGAAGCATTGACGTAAATTTGTATGCAACTTATTTTGATTATCTTTTTTCAAATGAGACTTAGCTTTATACATAGCATAAACTTTATTTAGTTAAATTAATATCTAATAGAAATTTATTACTCCATCTATGTCATATCCCGTCTTTCTTAATAAGATTAGAAGGACTTTCGAACTTAAATTTAAAATGATTAGTCTTAAAGAAAGAAAATTTTTAAATTCAACAAAAGAATTTATTTCACTAATTATTATAAAGTGATTTAGAATTATTATATATTATATGATAATTGAATATGATTTATATATATATATACTTATAAATCATTATATCAAAATGATATACTAATGTTTAATTATTAATTTATAATCTTTAAGATCGATTTGGTAGTAAGAATAAATCATATAATAGAACTTTGGTCTAATAAGGCCCAAAATGAAGGCCCATGTACAATCAAAACCCTACACTATAAAGGCTTCACTTCTCCTTATTCTTGAATCCTAGCCTCCATTTTAGAGCTTTACTCTCTTATTTCGCACCCAAAACAAGAAACACAAGGGTATAAACTCTAAACTTATAGAAATTTGAGTAATAATCGTCTATTATTTTAGTATGTTCATGCATATGTATATGTTTCGGTGTGTGTGTGTCTTGGCGTGAGTGAGGGAGAGAGAGCAGAGCGGGAGGAGAGAGAGGGCGGCGGCTGGCGGCGCGATGGACGCCTTGAGTCCGGCGTCGGCCGTGAGTGTGCGTGCGTCGTGTGTGTGTTGCGTGGTGTGTGTCTTTGTGCGTGTGTCTTTGTGTATGTCGTGTGGTGCGTGGGGAGGCAGGCGAGAGAGATGGAGAAGAAGGAGATCGCCGGTGATGGCGATCGTCACGGTGAAGAGCGTTGTCGGCGTGAAGCTTGAGCTGCGACGACGTCGCCGCGTGTATGCGTGTGTATGCACGGCTACGATTGTCGTGTGTGTGTGTGTGCGTCGATCGTCGCGAGCCGAGAGAGGGTCGACCGCCGCCGACGACGTGCCCGAGCGGCGGCGGCGCGTCTCCGTGAGTGTGCGTGCATGGGTGAGTGGGTGCGTGTGAGTGTGGGAGCGAGAGAGAGAGATGGAGAGATGGGGAAGAGAAAAAACAAGAAAAAAAAATGGGTCGCGGAATCCGGTCTCTGACGGCAATACCGAAAGCGGCGCGGAAAAATGGGGAGCGATTTTAGGTTTAGGGTTTGGGATAAAGTATTGGGCTTGGGTTGTATTAAATTAAATGGGCTTGTTTTCTTTTTTTTTTAAATAAAATAGTTAGCCCAATTTTTAAATTAAAATGGTTGGGCCCATTTTTAAATTAAAGGTGTTGGGCTGCCTTTTTAATTAAATTGTTGGGCTGTTCAAAAAAATAAAATAAAATGTTTGGGCTTTGTATTGTGGGCCGAAATGATTTAATGTTGGGCTTATTCTTTTAAATTAAATGGGTTTGTGTTGTTTTAAATCAAATGGTCTATTTTCTTTAATTAAATGGGTTGGGCCGAGAATACTATGTGATGTGGGCCGATTCATTTTAAATGTTGGGCTCAGTTTAATTTAAGTATGGGCTGGACCTCTTTATTTATTTATTAAATGTTTTGGGCCAGAATATAATAAAATGTGGGCTTGGATTAATTAATAGTTGGACTACAATTAATTAAATAATAATTGGGCTTAGATTTAATTAATGATTGGGCTTTAATTTAATTAATTACTTGACTTGCTTTAATTAATTAAATCTTTAGACTTTAATTAATTAAATAAATGAGGTTTATCTTTGAGACTTAATTAATTATATTAAGTCTAATTAATTAAATAATTAACTTAAACTTAATTATAAGTTTAAGTTATTTAATTATGGTAAGTTAATTAAATAATTACTATTAAGTTAATTAATTGATTGATTAAGTTAAGGTTAAGTTCAAGTTTAATTTACTTTAATTTATGATTATGACCTACTTAATTAATGTAATTAATTTCTTTTAATGAAATTAATTAAGTTATGATGATTAAATAAATTAAATTATGTTAAACAAGTGCATAATTCGATAATTATATTATGTGTTATATTAAGCCAGAATCCTTAATATATATATATATGATTTTAGTATGCAATTTAATTGCATTATACTTTTGTAAAAAGTATTTATCATAAGAAGATTATGAAATTAAATTCGTTTTTAAACGAAAAGTCGAGCAAGGGTATTGTTGGTGCCTTAGCCGATATAAATTAGTTTTCAAATTTAATTATATTTTGAAAACTCGGGCTTAACGAATCATAAGCTAGTATCCTACTTTACTTGAACATAAGACTAGCTTTTCGAGACCTATTAAGATTAGTGCTTCTTGTAGGTTTTATCGATCAAGGGGATTAGCGCTGCTTTCCCGAGACGCGTACTATAGTGATTCTTCAGGCTTTGTCCTATCGAGGTGGGCTTATCTTACAAAAGTATATTTGAGTTATATGCTCTGATATTTCATGAAATCTGTTGTTTATTGATAAAATGTTTTTGTGCGCTCTCTTCTGTTTAAGGCTCGTATATGTATCGATCGAGATTCTCTTTTAATCTAATACTTTAATTGAGAATTGTGTACACTAGTTAGTTGTTTCGGTGGGTTGATCTCCATCGGGCACTAACATAATCATGAGGCGTTATAAGGGTGCTTATCTGGATGCGTTCTGAAGTACGTCATGTTATTATGGTGCTTGTCTGGATACGTTCCGAAGTAAGTCATGAATTGTCCGGGTTACATCCCCGATGACAATAATGGGAGCATGTGATCTGATGGTGGCTAGAGGCCCGGGATCAAAGCGAGTAACAGAAGAGTCGTGACAATGGGCCCAAATAAATGAAATATTTTTGCATGCTTAGAAGTGGTTTCTCTTTTTAAAACCTTCTAAGTTATGTTATCATGATTGGATAAACTGCTTTTACGGAATTATGAAATGTTTATGAAAATGCATGCCCACTAAGTAGATTAGTACTTAGCCCAATATTTTCAAATGTTTTCAGGTTGATCAATGGGCGCTGACGGGGCAGAGCTGAGATTTGAGTTCACTTCGTATTTTGACGAATTATTTCCGTATTTAGACTTCCGCTGATGAACTAGCTCTAATTTCATTGTTCCTTCTTGTCTATGACTTGAATTGTCCTTTTGATGAGCTTAGACTCTGAATCCTTGATGTTTAGCATTTTGACGTATATTGGCTATCAGAAGCACGAAACTAAACTTGTGATCCTGAAGATAATTATTGTTTTGATTGGTTTACATCATTCGATGTCTTCCGTTTCATTTAGGAAGCTATTCCCAAATTCTAAGGGTTTATTGCCTTGATCATTCGAGTCAACTTTATTCCTTATATTTTCCGCATTTCATTAGTCGCGTCTCGATTTACGAGCTTCCGTTATATTAGGAAATCGGGCCGTGACAGAGTGGTATCAGAGCATAAGTTTTCTTTCGTGTCTCTGACTGCCAAAACCTTTCCATGTCGAGTCTAGAATAGTATCCCTAGACTTCTTGAAATCTCAGTGACTCTCAGCTCACCGTGTAATACCCCGAGAAATTTAAAACTTCGATTATTAATTTCTTTAGCTAAATCGAGATTTGAATTTAGAGCGACTATTAAATTTTATAATTGTAGACGTTTCATTTTATTTGAAAAGAAAATTTAAGCAGATATAGAAACGAATCTGATTATAAATCGAACCGGATATTTTATATTGGATAAATTATCTAGTCAAACCACATCATTTTTATTCCCCAAAATATTCCACTTTACCTACTTTACTCTACTTTTCCTAAATACTCATAATCACTCCTTGAGGAATCCCATGTGAAATATTACAACAACACAATTTTTCTTTCTTTCCTCTCATATTCAATTGAGCAAACCATACTTCCATTTTTCCAAGCTTGTCGACAAGCAAAGAAAATCACCAACAATCAAATATTGTTCACTCCTCATTCAAGACACAAACGAAAGAGACTTCACTAAGGTTATACCTTCTCAATTCCTCATTTAATTCTTTTGTCTCATCGCCATAATGTATACAAACACATGTATATTGATACCATTAATTTCTACACCTGATTCTTGGAAACAAATCGACATACAATCCGACATATAATATCATACATGCATAGAAATTCGGCAATTACTGAGTTAGGAATTTTCTTAAAATTTGTTCGAGCCATTAGGGCTCGTCATGGTCGTCGCCCATGGCCAAGTCGAGGCAGTAGCGGAGGAGGCGCGGTGGTCGAGCACGGCGTGGTTATGCGACCGAGTGGTGAGCCAACAACGGTACATTGTTCACCGAGGGACGAGCGCCGGTGCTGGAGCAGGCGGTGCAGATCCGGCGCCACCGACCAAGAAGGCAACACGACGGCGTGCTGGCCGGAATCGACAACGACGACGACAGATTCGCGAGAGAGAGAGATGTGCGCGGCATGTGTGTGTCCGCGAGAGAACATAGAGCAGAGTGGCGGCCGTGGTGGTTGTGCAACTCGTCGATCGGTGACGCGTCCGTCGGAGACGATGGCAACAACGGCGATCTTGCCGAGAAGGGAAGAGAAGGCAGTTTGTATGTATGAGTGTGTGCGTCGATTCTCAAGGGAACCGAGAGAGAAGGGAAATGGGTCAGAGGTCGCGACGGCGCCAGTGTGGTACGCCTACCGGCCGCGATGGCTCGCCTGAGATGTGGAGGCGGCGGCGACGATCTTGTGTGTGTGTGTGCGCCGCAAGTGAGAGCCAAAAGAGAGAGGGAGACGTGAGAGTGGGGGAGGGTTGCTAGGGTTTACTTTTTAGTTTTAGGTTAGTTTTGTTGGGCCAAATGGGATGGGCCGATTTAATATGGTGTTGGGCTGATAGGATTTTAAATTTTAAGTCTTGATAACGGGCTTTGTCATATGGGCCGTTATTAATTTCGTTTAGGCCTTAAGTCTTTGGGCCGAGAATTTAGTTTGACTCTGGAAATTTAATTGATATGGGCCTTTAGAATGAAATTGTTATATGGGCTTTGAAAGAAGAGATGGGCTTAGTTAGTTTAATTCATTGGACTGAAAAACATTTATATCTTTGGACTTAAGATAATGGGCTGAGTGTGGGCCAAATTAAATAAATTGAGATGGACTTTTAATTAAATGATATGGGCTCCTGAATTAATTGAATGGGCTTTTAATTAAATTGAGGATGAGCTTAGACTTATTTTAAATGTTGGGCTAAGTATATAAATGGATAATGAACTTGAATTAATTACTTTTAGAATCCATTTAATTAAATTGATGATTGAATTAATTTCATATTAATTAAATATGAGATTTAATTCTAATAATCAAATTTTTGAGATTAATTCTTAATTAATTAAATAATAATCTAAATATAAATTATTTAAAGTGAGTTAATTAAATTCATTAGATTGGATAAAGTCTAATTTTTAGAAATTGAATAACATAATTAATTAATTTTGTTAAGGGATAATTTGAGAATCATTCTTTTTAAGTGATTTACTTATATAATGAGATGGACCTTATGTAATTTGTTACAAAGGTGTGATTGGAAATAAATCATAATTAGTGGATATCTAAGATGAACTAAATTAATTTGATTGATTAATCAAATATTATTGGACTATTAAATTGATCCATTTAATTAATATTTAATTATGGATTTACTTAATTAAATTGGAGAATTAATTAAGTAATGAGTTGATTATGTCAAGTAGATGCTTGAGGAAATATTATTTAATCAACTCTAAATTATAGAACGGTTGATAGAAGATGATTGATTTATAAGAAACATTTATTGATTGTGTCTTATAGATATGGATTTCTCGGATAGAATATGTGGGACGTGTGAGACGAGAAACACGTCGAGGAAACGTTAGTAACGAATGAGGGATTAGAACTCGAAAACGTTGATACGCGTTAACAAATGATTTAATATTAGTTGTGAACTTAGGATTCATAATTTATACGAAACGACGTGGAGAAACATCGATGGAATGAAGAATGCAACGTCGAAGTGTCATCTATCGTTATGACGAGACCAATCGAATAGATGAAAAATAAATGTTAATTAAGTCATATCGATGACGAAAATCCTAAAACCAAAAGACTTAAAAGATATCGAGTTGTCAAATCTTAATGATACTTCTCGAAGAAGCGAATGACATACTAAATCATATTTCTTACGTGATAAGGTCCAGCTGGACGAAACGAAAACAACAAAGGATCGTTGGCACGTACTCGAAGGATAACTCTTGAGGTGGGCTTTTCTTGAAACAAAATGATTATGCATAAGTCAAAGCATGATTTACAAAAGCTTTATGAAATATTATTGCATGAACCGTTATTGATTGCAAATATTTATGTTTTGTTGTGTCCATATCGAGGTTGTTTTGTCCAAATGTGGGACGAGAATTGATTGGTATATCCATGTGGTATGTGAATGAGTTGGTCCACCAACGTTAAAAAGGTAACGATCGGATCCGACTTAGTTGAGGACTAACTCGGATTGTGTACACGCAGTGTTGTGTGTTAAGGTTAGCTACCTCGACCAGGTCACGGCGACTATGTGTAGGTGGCCACCTCCATAGTGCTGTGAATGAATGAACGTATGATTGATGAATGAATTACCAGATATGGAACAACGTGATAAAATAGTCAGGCCTGACACTTTTGGAAAAATGATAAAATATTTGATAGGCATGAGTCTTTAACTAAAATCCTCATGTGCTATTGTGGGCAGTTCAATAACTTTTATAAAGAAAATGTTTTCGGCAATGAGTCCACTGAGTACTTTTGTACTTAGCCCTGCATATTCGTTTTTGATGTGCAGGTTGAGCAAGGATTGATGATGGGTGCGAGGTGGTGCAAAGTGGTAGTGGTTTTGTTGCTTTAATTGAAAGGATTTCTAGAACCTTGAGCATGCATCATCATATGTATGTTCACACGTTTATTTGCTGCCAAACTCTGATGTTTTGTTGGTATCTCGCTGATTATGATACTTTCATATCGTATTAAACCGGAGGTCGTACTGCCTCGAAATGCATACCGATTGGGTTAGACTTGAACATGGAACCTTTTTGGCAAGTCTTTCCGTGACTTGAGTTTGTACCGATACAGCGTATTCCTTTCAGTCTGTGCATTTATTCGCAATTGATTGGTTAATCGTATTGGTTTAAATTATATATATCCGCTGCATTTATCATATCAGTGACGATCCATATGATCCGTACTTTCTTTGGAAGTCGGGTCGTCACAAAGTGGTATCAGAGCACTTGTTCGCTCTGAACCCTAGAAACCCTTTTCTTGGATCTTAAATTGAAAGTTGAGTCTTGGCTGCTGGTATTTGATCGCCATCGCACCGCACTCCATCGTCGCCCCGCTCAACGAGGAAGAGGTAACTATCTCAATTGGAAGTTGTTTAGAAATTGTGGAAGTTGCTTTGAAATGGTGAAAGTTGTTTGAAATGATGGAAGTTTATGGAATGTGAAATGGACTTACAAAAGTCGCATTGTTTTAAGGTTGAAATTGTTTGAAGGAGAAAAGTCTCAAAATTTCAAATGAAGTTGTTGTTTCAATGATTTTGGAAAAAAAAATAAAAAATGAATGAGTAAAATTGAAAAGTTATTTTCAAAATAACTGGTTGTAGATTGAAAAGAGTTGAAAACCCTGTGAGATTGATAAAGGAATGATATGAGAATACCTGTTTATCGCAATATATGTTATGAGTTGTGTTTACTCTTATATGCAAAGCATGCTAGAGGCATAATGTAAATGAGTATGTTTCCCCATGAGAACATAGACTCTTAAGACGCATGATCCCTATTGCGCGAACTTCTTATGAGAACATAAGGTATCCCCGATTGAACGGAATACTAACGAAGATCGAGAACATAGAAATTATAAGAATCTCGGTACGGACGGATCTGAGGATGACAACGCGACGAGTCTATGATGACGAAGCGATTGCTTAACTAGAGGTTCACACTGCTATGAATCAAACAACCTCTCTATGTGGAGGGATTTCGAACACTATACGAGCTATTACTATCGTGGCGATAACGAAGAATCAAAGCATAACATTAAGAAAGTATGTATAAAAAGAAAGATAGAATTTTGAGTATTGTGGGAACGCATAGGATCGAATGTTATGATTCAAATGGAAATAAGGAATTCATAACACAATGATAAATGGTGACCACTTAGCCTTTACCTGAAGGCTAGACATTGAAAGTCTGTTCTATCCTAAGAGACCATACAGTATCTTTCCAAATACCAAACTATGAAAGTAGTTTCATAAGAACTTAGGATTATAGGATATAAAATTTTGGTTCGGATGATTTTACGACTATAAGTCCTTTATCCTGTATAGCCACACCCGAGGAGGTTGTACGTTCCTACTAGATGTGCCAAGGAGATGACGTCGGCAAGTTCTTTGCTCACTTCATGCATCACTGGGCTGTTGCACATGCTCGTGATACGTCATACTACGACGGTGTACTCCGACTGATTGTAAGGCGCCACCCAAGGCAGGGGTGTACACGCGAGATATTGTCTGAATACATATATCGTCGTCGAGAGAGCTTCGATCTTGAGGTAGACTTACCCCATTTCGCCAGTCACCTGAACTACGTATTCATGGTATACGAAGCTGCACCTTGTGGACCGTATATCCCTGAGCGAGAATACACCTAGCGTGATGAGAATCCCTAGTGGCTTCATCCGGAAGTGCCTCACTTGGCATCTGATAGACCTGTATTCTTGCCTGGCTGTGGTAGGAACATATTCGAGGCTGGATCTTCTCGTCCCCGATAAATCACTTTTCTGGTCCTACCACTAGTAGGATTCGAGCCCCGTCATTGCTCGCTCAGACCATCGCTTTTGATCATTCCATGCCAGCACCCACCTCTACCTACCGGTATTTCCAAAGGCAACCCGCCACCGTGCGGACCCATGTACCACGACATCAGAGATTGGCGAATCACGTGGCTTAATCGCATGCGCCGTGAGAGAAGCTTGTGCCCATCTTGTCGCTTTCTCCGCTTCGTGCAATGCCTATGAGGAGATCATGGTCGAGATCCGCCGAGACTTAGCTACTATGGAAGAAGTTGTAGTCTTTATAATCCGAGACCGTGATTCCCACATTCGGTCTTGAGGTCAAAGAGGAGTAGGACCTAGAGGGGGATCCTGATGAGGACCTGCCTGCTGATAATGAAATAAAGGAAATTGATAGTACCCATACTTCCGGTCCTGACTCCGACACGTTGAGCCCTACTTATACCCTGGGCGATTATGGATCTAGTTCTTAAGACTAGATAGTGTTTTGCTTAGATACTTTTGTATATCTTGTGATGCATGCGGAAACGATAAGTCGTTTCGACACAAACTCATATTTTGATGACCTCGGTAGCGTTTAAATAATTGTACACACCGTGATTAGGTACGTGGAGGATGCTGATATTAGTTTTTGGAGCATCATACTCTGTACCTGTCCTCTTTTGGTAAATCTCAAAAACGCTGATGAAAATTCTTGTAGAGGCATTTGATTTGATATGATAATAGCTCATCGAGAGCCATTGGTTGATGTCGTATTATATGATGTTCGACGATGTGCTAGACTTACGCGTATGATTATATATACATATCGCGCTAATACATTTATGATCCTGATGGATGGCATAAGAAGATACTTGATTGCGTGTATTTAAGAAGTATAGAATGCCGACGAGAAGGAAACACCGCGAGGTTACACCCGAAGGAGAGGACACCACTCTACCACCAATATCGGCAAGAAAGATTGAGAGCTAATCCTTAGATAGAATCCGCCAACCTTCAATGGACCGGGAATCCGTGAATGTAGAACTATGGATTCATGTCTTTGTAGCAAACCTTCATTTCCTTCACCGCACCTCTCAAGAACGCTTGTCATGTGTTGCTTTCGGATGACCTGGTCCGCCGACTTGGTGAGAAGCTAAGAGGAAGACTCTATCTGAAGAGGAGTCGAAAGATTACACCTGGGAGGAGTTCAAGGAGGAAGTGTACAAGAAGTACATTCCTAAGAGCTACCGTAAGAAGAAAGAACACGGGTTCTACAATCTACGACATGGAAAGACCACGATCACAGTTTACGACCGTGCATTCTGCGAGATATCGCGGTATGCGTCTCAACTGGTTGACACTGACGAGAAGAGAGCTGAAGAGTTCTGAAAGAGACTCCGTGATGCGATCCTCGCCAATCGGTTGGAAATTGACGCGAATACGTAACCTAGAATCAAATGTGAAAATGAACGACAAATAGATAGGATGTATGCTCCAATACATTGAAGTCGACCCTCTAAGAGCCGCAGGTAATACTTGACCTACGACCCAAAGAGCAATTCGCCTCAACAACACGGGAGTGATGAATGACACACGAACGGGGGATGGATGCCTCGTCGATAAGTCGATAATTGAATTTCTTGGCAAACCAGGCTGAAAATTCAAATGCTTTGCTCGAGCTCTTGTAATTGGTTCATTGGGAACACGAACCAAGTTGGGAATCAACGAACTTTAGGTTGCATCACTCTATCATGAGATCAGAGTGTCACTAGTCGGTCATGGAAATCTGACCTATCGTGAGGCCCTTAATAGAGCATTGGACATTGAGGCTACTTTACCTGAGGATAGGATTGTCCATGTATATCCACCGAATCGCCAAGGAGATCGCGGAAAGAGAAAGTGGGAAGGACCCCACTAAGGACAAGGATCCAACGCTGGCCAGGCTAACAGGAGGCCATGGCAAGGGAATAACGTGTCATCTGGGCACGGGCAAGGAAATTGACACCCTATGGTGCCGCACCTGGCGGGGGAAACCAGAAATTCGTAAGGCTCCCTGCGTGCCCAAGGTGCCATAGGAATCACAAGGGGGTGTGCGCATTCACCAATGAGGGATGTTTCACCAGTGGCGGAAGGGTCACTACTCTAAGGATCGCCAGGATACGCCATGGGGAAAACGACCGCCTAACGTGCTCAACCGAGTCCAGCCAATCCGGCTATCCAAGCTCAACCGTTCGGCAACAAACCCGGTCCAAGATTTCCAATTAATCACGACCATATCAACTACGGCGGCAACGATAACAAAGAATGGTGACACCACAGAAGAATAAGACAACCAACTCCAACAACCACAACAACCGCAACAACAGTACCGCCAACAACAACAACAACAGAAGAAGAACTGCAAAGAACGACAACAACATCATCAACAACAGCAACCGCCCCAGCAAGCTAGGGCCTACGCCTAAACCAGGAAAGGATATTTCCGCAGGAGCCGCCAAGGAACTAAGGAAACTTGGCAGGAATGAGAATACTCCCCCAATTGTCTGTTAGCCTCACTTTGCTTGATCACGGCACTCGTTCTTTTTCTTGTCAAGCATGCGTAGAGAACTTAGGATTTGATCCCAAACGCTACGAACAAATCCCCGAGAATTCCTTCTCCAGTAGGAGGCATAAAAACGGTAACTCACACATGTTCGAACTTAGAACTTAGACTAGGTTTACTTCAGGTCATGACAGATAATCTTCACGTCATACCTATGATAGATGTGGATATAATCATAGAGATGGATTGGTTAACCGAACATAATGCGGCAATCCCTTGCAATGAAAGGAAGATTTCTTTACAACATCTCGGAAAGAAACCTATAGACTTTCACGGGATCAACATGGGAAGGAGAGTCCCAATTATATCCGCACTACAAGCAAGGACGTTGCTGAACAAGACCGAGAACCATGCCTACCTCGTCTATCTCCGGGAGGAAGATCGAATGAGAGAATGATAGAGGACGTCCGATCGTGAAGGAATCCCATGTGTTTCGGATGAACTACCGGAATACCGCCAAACCGATAGATCGAGTTCACGATCGACCTCAACCGTGTTCATTCTCGTGTCGAAAGCCCTATATCGGATGGCACCGAAGGAACTTAAGGAATTGAAAATCCAACTGCAAGAACTCTTGGAGTTAGGTTCCATTAGACCTAGTGGATCTCCATGAAGAGCACGTGTCCTTTTTGTGAAGAAAAAGGACGGTACACTGAGAATGTGCATAGACTATCGAGAGTTAAACAAGATAACTCTTAAGAATAAATATCTTTTGCCCCGAATTGACGATCTATTTGATCAACTTAAAGGAGCAGGAGTATTTTCAAAGATTGATCTAAAGTCGGGATACCATCAACTAAGGATTAGACCCGAAGATGTACCTAAAACGGCTTTCCGTACAAGGTATGGTCATTTTGAATTCATCGGTATGCCCTTTGGACTTACAAATGCCCCGGCAGTATTTATGGATATCATGAATAGTATTTCACCCATACTTAGACAAATTTGTCTTAGTATTCATAGACGATATCCTAATATACTCTAAGAATAACCAAGAACACGAAGAGCACTTGAGAACTGTGCTGCAAACGTTGAGGCAAGAGCAACTCTCCGCCAAGTTTAGCAAGTGTGAGTTTTGGTTAGGCGAGGTGACATTCTTATGTCACATTGTGTCCGCCGAGGGAATCATAGTAGACCCATCGAAGAACAATACAGTTCGAGAATGAGAATCATCAGAGAAACCGAATGAAATTCGTAGTTTCTTAAGACTTGCTGGCTACTAACGAAGATTTATCGAAGAATTTTCAACGATAGCCCGACCTATGACCCAATTGTTGGGAAAAGGAATCAAGTACACTTGGACCGCCGAGTGTGAGGCTAGTTTCGAGATTGAAGGAGTTGTCGACAACAAAGACCGCATCATGATGCACCAAGCGGATAAGGAGTACACGATCTACATAGACGCTCAAGAACGGGCTAGGATGTGTTACGATGCAAGAAGGCGAGTTATTGCTTATGCTTCAAGGCATTACGCCTACACGGGTTGAACTATCCCACGCACGACACGGAATTAGCAATGGTCGACATGCCTTAAAGATTTGGAGACACCATCTCTATGGAGTTAGATGTGAGATCTATACCGACTATAAAAGCACAAGTATTTCTTCGAGCGTAAAGATCTTAACATGAGACAACGTAGATGGTTAGAACTAGTGAAAGATTACGACCGTGGTATCAATTATCACCTGTGCAAGGCCAATGTTGTGGCGATGCCTTAAGTCGTAAATCTCACCCTAGTTTGGGATTCCTCCTCGGTCATGAGGAGATGCTTATAAATGAATTTCGGAGGATTAACATCGAAGTTATAGAGCCTGCTTGAGACGATATAAGGCTGTATTGCAATGTTGATTGCAATCCCAGATTTAAAAGCTCGAATTTTGGATCCTCAGAAGAAGAGCAATAAGCTGGAGGAATTACGAGCCAAAATCAAGAATAATGGCCACAAGGATTTTAGAGTAGTAACATATGATGTTATATGATGGGAGAGTGTGTATTTCTAAAGGACGAAGGGCTTAAGAGTGAGATCTCGAGAGAAGCCCAGAGACGCTTACACCGCACATCCGGAAGCACCAAATGTACCAAGATTTCAAGGAGAAATTTCGGTGGGATGGAATGAAGCGAGACGTAGCTTCATTCGCACAACGTTGTTTGACGTGTCAACAAGTGAAAACACTCCACCAAATGTAATCGTATGAAACCCTACAATCGCCGGACATACCGAATAGAAATGAGAGGTTATAGCCACGGATTTTTATACCGGCTACCCAAATCACTAAAAGGAAATACCGCTAATTAGATTATCATCGATCGTTGACCAAGAGCACGATTTTCATCGATCCTAATAACATATGGATCGGTATATTAGCACAATTATGCGCTCGAGGAATCATAAATTTGCAAGGAGTTCTAAAGACTATCGCGTCGATAGAGATTCAAAATTACATCCAGACTGGATGAGCTTACAAAGGAATTGAGAACTCAATTGCATTTCGATCGTGTTCCATCCACGTATGGACGGACAACCTGAGAGGACCATTCAAACGCTTGAAGACATATTGAGGATTGTTGTCCCGGATAGAGGAGAAAATTTGGAACAAGTGTTACCACAGAGAATTCGCCACAATAACGCCTATCAAACAACTATTGGAATGACCCCGCACGAGCGCTTTACGGAAGAAATGTCGATCACCACTTTACTGGGATGAAGTGGAAAAAGAAGAATATTAAGAACTGACTCTATAGGAGAAGTGATCGAGATTGTGCGACAGATCCGCCAATGGATCAAAGAAGCCTAAAATCGACAGAGGTCGTACGCCGACAAACGTCGCATAGAGCTATATTTTGATGTGGAAAATAAAGTTTTCTTGAGGATTTCCCTGTTAAAAAGAAATCATGAAATCCAAAAAAAAAAAAAAATATGAAGCTGGGACCACATTTCGTAGAACCCTATGAAATATTGGAAAGGGTAGTACCAATAACGCATGATTGACATTGCCGCCAATCTTTGGAAACGTGCACAATGTGTTCCACGTTTCACAACTCAGGAAGTACATACATGACCCTAGCCATGTGATACCACCTATATATATTGTCTCGATGACAATATGAGTTATGTAGAATTGTCTACGGAAATTTTTAACCGACATATCCAAAAACAAAAGAAAAAAAAGAAATACCATTAGAAAAGTTACAACTTGAGAATAAGAATCTGTTATGAATGAGAAATACCCAGATCTTTTCCAAAGTTAACAAATTTCGGGACGAAATTTTTTTTAAGGGGGATGGTATGTAATACCCCGAGAAATTTAAAACTTCGATTATTAATTTCTTTAGCTAAATCGAGATTTGAATTTAGAGCGACTGTTAAATTTTATAATTATAGACGTTTCATTTTTATTTCAAAAAAGAAAATTTAAACGAATGTCGAGAACGAATACAGTTATAAATCGAACCAGATATTTTATATTGGATAAATTATCTAGTCAAACCACATCATTTTTATTCTCCAAAATATTCCACTTTACCCTACTTTACTCTACTTTTTCCCTAAATACTCATCATCACTCCTTCAAGGAATCCCATGTGAAATATTACAGCATCACAATTTTTCTTTCTTTCCTCTCATATTCAATTGAGCAAACCATACTTCTCCATTTTTCCAAGCTTGTCGACAACTGAAAAAATCACCAACAATCAAATATTGTTCACTCCTCATTCAGTACACAAACGAGCAGACTTCACTAAGGTTATACCTTCTCAATTCCTCATTTAATTCTTTTCTCTACTGCCATAATGTATACAAACACATGTATATTGATACCATTAATTTCTACACCTGATTCTTGGAAACAAATCAACATACAATCCAACATATAATATCATAAATGCATAGAAATTCGGTAATTACAGAGTTAGGAATTTTCTTAAAATTTGTCCGAGCCATTAGGGCTCGTCTGTCGTTCGTCAGCCATGGCCAAGTCGAGACGGCGCGGAGGAGGCGCGGTGGTCAGAGCACGGCGTGGTTGTGCGACCGAGGGCTGTGAGCCAACAACGGCTGTTGTTCAGCTGAGGGACGAGCGGTGGTTTGGGCGGCGGTGCGATCCGCGCCCGACCAACGAAGACGGCGCGACGACGTGCTGGCCGGAATCGACAACGACGACGACAGATTCGCGAGAGAGAGAGAGAGAGATGTGCGCGGCATGTGTGTTTCCGCGAGAGAACATAGAGCGGAGTGGCGGCCGTGGTGGCTGTGCAACTCGTCGATCGGCGACGCGTCCGTCGGAGACGATGGCAACAACGACGATCTTGCCGAGAAGGGAAGAGGATGCAGTTTGTATGTATGAGTGTGTGCGTCGATTCGCAAGGGAACCGAGAGAGAGGGGAAATGGGTCAGAGGTCGCGACGGCACCGGTGTGAGACGCCACCGGCGCGATGGCTCACGGAGATGTGGAGGCGGCGGCGGCGATGTGTGTGTGTGTGTGCAAGGTGAGCCAAAGAGAGAGGGAGACGTGAGAGTGGAGGGAGGGGCTGCTAGGGTTTACTTTTTAGTTTTAGGTTAGTTTTGTTGGGCCAAATGGGATGGGCCGATTTAATATGGTGTTGGGCTGATAGGATTTTAAATTTTAAGTCTTGATAACGGGCTTTGTCATATGGGCCGTTATTAATTTCGTTTGGGCCTTAAGTCTTTGGGCCGAGAATTTAGTTTGACTCTGGAAATTTAATTGAAATGGGCCTTTAAAATGAAATTGTTATATGGGCTGAAATAAAGAAGAGATGTGCTTAGTTAGTTTAATTCATCGGATCGAAAACATTTATATCTTTGGACTTAAGATAATGGGCTGAGTGTGGGCCAAATTAAATAAATTGAGATGGACTTTTAATTAAATGATATGGGCTCCTGAATTAATTTAATGAGCTTTTAATTAAATTGAGGATGAGCTTAGACTTATTTTAAATGTTGGGCTAAGTATGTAAATGGATAATGAACTTGAATTAATTACTTTTAGAATCCATTTAATTAAATTGATGATTGAATTAATTTCATATTAATTAAATATGAGATTTAATTCTAATAATCAAATTTTTGAGATTAATTCTTAATTAATTAAATAATAATCTTAATATAAATTATTTAGGGTGAGTTAATTAAATTCATTAGATTGGATAAAGTCTAATTTTTAGAAATTGAATAACATAATTAATTAATTATGTTAAGGGATAATTTGAGAATCATGCTTTTTAAGTGATTTACTTATATAATGAGATGGACCTTATGTAATTTGTTACAAAGGTGTGATTGGAAATAAATCATAATTAGTGGATATCTAAGATGAACTAAATTAATTTGATTGATTAATCAAATATTATTGGACTATTAAATTGATCCATTTAATTAATATTAAATTATGGATTTACTTAATTAAATTGGAGAATTAATTAAGTAATGAGTTGATTATGTCAAGTAGATGCTTGAGGAAATATTATTTAATCAACTCTAAATTATAGAACGGTTGATAGAAGATGATTGATTTATAAGAAACATTTATTGATTGTGTCTTATAGATATGGGTTTCTCGGATAGAATATGTGGGACGTGTGAGACGAGAAACACGTCGAGGAAACGTTAGTAACGAATGAGGGATTAGAACTCGAAAACGTTGATACGCGTTAACAAATGACGAATATTAGTTGTGAACTTAGGATTCATAATTTATACGAAACGACGTGGAGAAACATCGATAGAATGAAGAATGCAACGTCGAAGTGTCATCTATCGTTATGACGAGACCAATCGAATAGATGAAAAATAAATGTTAATTAAGTCATATCGATGACGAAAATCCTAAAACCAAAAGACTTAAAAGATATCGAGTTGTCAAATCTTAATGATACTTCTCGAAAGAAGCGAATGACATACTAAATCATATTTCTTACGTGATAAGGTCCAGCGTGGACGTAAACGAAAACAACAGAGGATCGTTGGCACGTACTCCAAGAAGGATAACTCTTGAGGTGGGCTTTTCTTGAAACAAAATGATTATGCATAAGTCAAAGCATGATTTACAAAAGCTTTATGAAATATTATTGCATGAACCGTTATCGATCGCCAAATATTTATGTTTTGTTGTGTCCATATCCGAGGTTGTTTTGTCCAAATGGGACGAGAATTGATTGGTATATCCAATGTGGTATGTGAATGAGTTGGTCCACCAACGTTAAAAAAGGGTAACGATCGGATCCGACTTAGTTGAGGACTAACTCGGATTGTGTACACGTGTGACTGTGTGTTAAGGTTAGCTACCTCGATCGGTCACGGCGACTATGTGTAGGTGGCCACCTCCATAGTGCGCGAATGAATGAACGTATGATTGATGAATGAATTACCAGATATGGAACAACGTGATAAAATAGTCAGGCCTGACACTTTTGGAAAAATGATAAAATATTTGATAGGCATGAGTCTTTAACTAAAATCCTCATGTGCTATTGTGGGCAGCTCAATAACTTTTATAAAGAAAATGTTTTCGGCAATGAGTCCACTGAGTACTTTTGTACTTAGCCCTGCATATTCGTTTTTGATGTGCAGGTTGAGCAAGGATTGATGATGGGTGCGAGGTGGTGCAAAGTGGTAGTGGTTTTGTTGCTTTAATTGAAAGGATTTCTAGAACCTTGAGCATGCATCATCATATGTATGTTCACACGTTTATTTGCTGCCAAACTCTGATGTTTTGTTGGTATCTGTTGATTATGACTGCTTTCATATCGTATTAAACTGGAGGTCGTACCTCGTTCCTTGAAATGCGCCCTGATTGGGTTAGACTTGAACATGGAACCTTTTTGGCAAGTCTTTCCGTGACTTGAGTTTGTACCGATACAGCGTATTCCTTTCAGTCTGTGCATTTATTCGCAATTGATTGGTTAATCGTATTGGTTTAAATTATATATATCCGCTGCATTTATCATATCAGTGACGATCCATATGATCCGTACTTCCTTTGGAAGTCGGGTCGTCACACACCGTCACGCCAACTGATCAACAAAGGTATGTTTTAAATGTTTCAAAGTGAGATTATGAAATGATGTACGCCATTGATGAATGTTTCCATGTGGATTACAAGTTATTTTCATGTGATGATTTGTGAATTGTCTAATTGCTTTCACATTGTTATTGTGAGTCATTGTACTCAGATAGCTACGTTCATTGTCGTGTTAGGGACAACCCGAACCCTTAACGACCCAAATGAAATTGATTTTCAAATTGGATTTTCAAACCTTTTCGATCATGCATGAGACTTTTGGAACTTACATGACAATAGGTTTCACAAAAACGAAAATGTTGATGACGATATTTTTGGATTCATATCCTAAAATGATCGGAATAAGTTATGGGTTCTCTCACAAATTGTTTGCGTACTCAAGGACTGTTTTGAAAACGTAAGTCGTGATAGCCTCGCTATAACAACTTAGAAAGAACTAGTTCACTGTTTCACATAGAAGCGCTTGAACATAGAAGTGACATGAAAAAGATTGAGGATTCATTTGAGTTACACCTTTATGGTTATGATTAGTTTCTCATATAGGTGTTATCTTATAAGAATGGAAGACGCACCAATAGGAGGTGACATGGAAGACGTACCGATAGGGAATGGTAGGGGCCGAGGCCGTGGACGCGGACGAGGACGTGGTCGTGTACAAGGAAGAGGTTTTGTCCATCAAGAACCTAACCCACAAGTAGCACCGAACCGTACGACTGAAGAAAAGTTCCGCAAAGAGAAACCTCCGACGTTCGATGGACTAGGTGATCCGATGGATGCTGAGAAATGGATACGAGCTGTGGAACGGATTTTCAACTATATCCGATGTGAAGACATGGAAAAAGTGAAGTCGCCACCTACCGACTTGTGGAAGAAGGCGGCACAGTGGGGTCGGAGACGCACTACGATGGCGCGGAGGAACTCGAGAACCTCACGTGGGAAGAATTCAAGATCAATTATATGAGAAGTACATACCAGATGCTACCGTCGGAAAAAGCGACGAGTTCGAATCAAGCGTAGAATCGAACAACACCGAATATGACAGAGCTTTGAACCAATCGTCAAGGTATGCTCCACATTTGGTGGACATCGATGCAAAAGCAGCGAGAGGTTCGTAAACGGATTACATCAAGAAAAATCGATTTCCCTAGCAAGTCATGGTGATCTTACTTATGCACAAACGCTGAGGTCAGGGCTCTTACCATCGAGTCACTTCTGCCGAGAGAGAAAGGAAAAGCTCCCCTGAAGTCAGTATATGCGCCATTTCAAGACAATGGCAAAGGAAAATAAAATGGAATGAGGGTAATGGGGAACTTGAAAATGGGAAGAAACCACGAATCGAATCCGAGCGTAATCAAAATCCGCCTCCAATGATGGGCCGAACACCTTGTCCGGAATGCCAGAAATTCCACCTGGGCAAATGTCTGAAGGGGGCAAATGCTTGTTATTACTGTGGAGAGATTGGACATTTTGCTCCAGCGTGCCCAAAGAAAAATGGGAAAGCACCCAAAGAACCAAACCACGAAATCAACAAAGCGCATCCATGGTCTCGTGAGAAACCAAGGACAACCACCAAACGCGAGGGCCTATGCTCTAAACCAGAAGCAAGCGGCCCGAGCACAGGGAAATCTGACAGGTATGATCAACGTGACTAGTATACCTGTTATAGCTTTGTTTGATACGAGAGCATCACACTCTTTCATTTCGCATGCTGCTTGTAAGGCTTTAGACTTAACTCCTGAACCATCTAGTGAAGCTTTAGTGATTAGCACACCAGGTAGAGAAAGAATGTCTGCTGAATATGTTGTCTCGAACTTAGAATTGAACATAGGTGCTGAAGAATTTAGGGCAGACTTATATGTCATCTCTATGATAGAATTTGACGCCATGTTAGGAATGGATTGGCTCACCAAAGTTAATGCCACAATTTTGTGTAACGAGAGAAAGATCTCATTCCGCACTTGGAAATGAGGGACAAATTTTCATGGGATAAGAATAGGAAAAGGAGTATCGGTGATATCCGCCATGAAAGCCACCAAGATTATGAAGAAAGGAGGTTGCTATGCATTTCGTCACCGACAAGAAAACCGTAGGTGGAGAAAACAATTAGAAAGTTCCAAGGGTTCGAGAGTACGAAGATGTTTTTCCGTAAGAATTGCGGGTATGCCACCGGATCGGCAATTAGAATTCAATCGACTTAGAACCCGGAGCAGCTCCAAAGGTCAAAAGCACCGTATAGGATGGCCCCACCCAATTACAAGAATTAAAGATTCGCTTCAGGGAGTCATTGGACCTAGGTTTCATACAACCTAGTGTATTGCCATGGGAGCACCATCTTTTCGTCAAGAAGAAAGACGGAACATTAAGGATGTGTATCGATTACGTAGAATTGAACAAACTCACTATTGAGAATAGATATCCTCTCCCGTGATAGACGACTTGTTCGACCAACCGAAAGGAGCTCGAGTATTTTCAAGATAGACCTAAGGTCCGGATACCATCACTCAAAATGAGAAGGAGGATATTCCTAAAACAAATTTAGGACACGTTACGGACATTACGAGTTCACAAGAATGCCGTTTGGGTTGACAAATGCCCCACTTTGTTTTATGGATCCGATGAATAGAGTCTTCCATCGAGATCTTGATAGTTTCATCTTAGTGTTTATCGATGATATTCTCATCTACTCTAAGACCGAGGAACAACACGAAGAGCACTTGCGTGTTGTACTTTAGATTTTACTAAACGAGAATTATACGCCAAATTCAAAGAAATGTGAATTTTGGTTAAAGGAAGTGATGTTCATCGGACACATCGTGTCACCGGGGAATCAAAGTAGATCCCGCTAAGGTGGAAGCCGTCAAAGGATGGAGGACACCATCAAACGCCAATGAGATCAGAAGTTTTCTCGACTTGGCAGGATACTACAGACGATTCATCAAGGATTTTCAAAATTAGCTAGACCAATGACACGACTTCTAAGAAAAGGGACCAAGTACATTTGGACCAAGACCGTGAAAAGAGTTTTCAAGAGCTCAAGACAAAGCTAACCACCGCCCAAGTGTTAGCAATCCCGAGGAGAATGAAGGATTCGTAGTTTACACGGATGCCTCAAAGTTGGGACTAGGTTGTGTACTAATGCAAAACCGAAAGGTGATAGCATACGCATCTCGTCAATTGAAGCCCTATGAGTTGAATTATCCGACTCATGACTTAGAGTTAGCTGCAGTCGTGCATGCTTTGAAGATCTGGAGACACCACCTCTATGGAGTCAGGTGTGAAATCTTCACAGATCATAAGAGTTTGAAGTACTTTTTCGAGAAGAAGGATCTGAATATGAGATTTCAAATTTTATTTATTGCCCAAGTTCTGTCATTGAGGTTGTTTCAACTGGGAAATCACTTGAGTTTTCACTTTTCGTGAAAGAAGTTTACAAACAGAAAATTTCATAAAAGCGTCATTTTGAAACTAAGCCTTCATGTGACTGAGAAGTATTTGTGACGGTCCAGCAACCCATATGACCAAAGACATCTCGGTAGTCGTCATTCTGATCTTTGGATCCTATATCCCAATTATTAAATTCAAGGAAAATATTGGTTCAAACTCTCAAAAGTACGACC
This sequence comes from Salvia rosmarinus, assembly GCA_036937905.1. NCBI lineage: Eukaryota > Viridiplantae > Streptophyta > Magnoliopsida > Lamiales > Lamiaceae > Salvia > Salvia rosmarinus. The sequence goes on from JAODLM010000200.1 coordinate 278,346, forward strand.
ACCTCGAATTTCAAACCCTTACTCTTGTAAGTTGTTTTGATAAGTTTTCTTCAATCCTCGAAACACCTAAGTACGATGACCCTTGATGGGCTTTGCGGATACTGATGACAGTAAAGTTATACTCTCATGTGAGTGTTATGAAAATAAAGTTATGAATGATATACTCTTTAGCATTTAGTGCAAGAGTAGAAGTAAAGGAAAATATATGATATTCTTGGGAAATAATCTCATATTAATATTTTATAAAGAGAGAGATTACAACTTATCTTTAAGATAGTTGATTGTCCTTAAGACCTCGTTAGTAGGTTGGACATGTTTAAAGTTGTTGATGCACGAGACTCTTTCAATGGACATATAAGGAATGATAGCATCTTTGTTAACAAATCTCTCTTATTACCTCAACCCTTAGAATTATGCTTGAGCATAATTGATTTCGAATATACGAGACCTTGTATGGTCAAAATGTCGATCACCACTTTATTGGGATGAAGTGAGTGAAAGAAAGTTACTAGGTCCAGATCGAGTACAACAAATGATTGGAAAGGTCGATCACATCAAGCAAAGAATCAAAGAAGCTCAGGACATACAAAAGTCTTACGCCGACAAACGCCGATCGACTTAGAATTCAATTTCGGGATCGAGTTTTTCTTAAGGTTTCTCCTTCAAAGGGGTTATACGTTTGGCAAGAGATGAAAGTTACGACCCGCTATATAGGACTTTTCGAGATCCTAGATGTGATAGGCCTTGTAGCTATAGGTTGGCTTTGCCACCAAGCATTTGAGACGTGCACAATGTGTTTCATGTCTCGCAATTAAGAAAAATATGTGTTTGATCCGAAACATGTAATTAAGACGATGAAGTAGTCCCAGCTGTGACTTAAGTTATGAAGAAATACCGTCCAAATTTCGGATAGAAAATTTCAAGTTTTACGAACAACAAACAAATTGTTCCCGTCAAAGTAAAGTGGAATCATCATGGCACGGAGGAGGCCACGTGGGAACTTGAGAAAAAAATGAAAACTAAGTATCCCGATTTAGATTACTAAGGTATGGAATTTCGAGGACTAAATTTTTATAAGGATGGAGGATGTCATATCCGCCTTTCTTAATAAGATTAGAAGGACTTTCAACTTAGAATTTAAAATGATTCGTGCCCAAAGAAAGAAAATTTTAAATTCCAACAAAAGAATTTATTTCACTAATTATTATAAAGTGATTTCGAGAATTATTATATATTATATGATAATTGAATATGATTTATATATATATATATATATATATACTTATAAATCATTATATCAAAAATGATATACTAATGTTTAATTATTAATTTATAATCTTTAAGATCGGACTTAAGCCCGTAAGAATAAATCATATAATAGGCTTTGGTCTAATAAGGCCCAAAAATGAAGGCCCATGGACAATCAAAACCCTACACTATAAAGGCTTCACTTCTCCTTATTCTTGAACCCTAGCCTCCATTTTTAGAGCTTTACTCTCTTATTTCTGCAGCCAAAAACAAGAAACACAAGGGTATAAGCTCTAAACTTATAGAAATTTGAGTAATAATCGTCTATTATTTTAGTATGTTCATGCATATGTATATGTTTCGGGTGTGTGTGTGTCTTGGCGTGAGTGAGGAGAGAGAGGCAGGCGAGGAGAGAGGCGGCGACGGCTGGCGCGATGGACGCCGGAGTCCGACGTCGGTCGTGAGTGTGTGCGTGCGTCGTGTGTGTGTTGCGTGGTGTGTGTGATGTGCGTGTGTCTTTGTGTATGTCTGTGTGGGTGCGTGGAGAGACAGGCAAGAGGAGATGGAGAAGAAGGCGGTCGCCAGTGATGGCGATTGTCGCCGGTGAAGAGCGTTGTCGGCAGCGAGCTTGAGCTGCGACGGCGTGTCGCCGTGCGTATGCGTGTGTGTAGCAGCTGCAGTGTCGTGTGTGTGTGTTGTGCGTCGATCGTACGCGAGCCGAGAGAGAGGGTCGATCACGGCCGGCGACGTGCCCGACCTGAGCGGCGGCGACGTCTCCGTGAGTGTGCGTTCATGGGTGAGTGGGTGTGTGTGAGTGTGGGAACGAGAGAGAGAGAGGGACGTGAGAGATGGGAAGAAGAGAAAACAAGAAAAAAATGGGTCACGGAATCCGGTCACGCGCGACGCATACCGGAAAACGGGAGGCGATTTTAGGTTTAGGGTTTGGGATAATGTATTGGGCTTGGGTTGTATTAAATTAAATGGGCTTGTTTTCATTTTTTAAATAAAATAGTTGGGCCCATTTTAAATTAAATGGTTGGGCCCATTTTAAATTAAAGGTGTTGAATGCTTTTTAATTAAATTGTTGAAATGTTCAAAAATAAAATAAAATTTTGGGCTTTGTATTGTGGGCGAAATGATTTAATTTTGGGCTTATTCTTTTAAATTAAATGGGCTTGTATTGTTTTAAATCAAATGGGCTATTTTCTTTAATTAAATGGGTTGGGCGAGAATACTATGTGATGTGGGTCGATTCATTTTAAATGTTGGGCTCAGTTTAATTTAAGTATTGGCTAGACCTCTTTATTTATTTATTAAATGTTTTGGGCCAGAATATAATAAAATGTGGGCTTGGATTAATTAATAGTTGGACTTCAATTAATTAAATAATAATTGGGCTTAGATTTAATTAATGATTGGACTTTAATTTAATTAATTACTTGACTTGCTTTAATTAATTAAATCTTTGGACTTTAATTAATTAAATAAATGAGGTTTATCTTTGAGACTTAATTAATTATATTAAGTCTAATTAATTAATAATTAACTTAAACTTAATTATAAGTTTAAGTTATTTAATTATGGTAAGTTAATTAATTAATTATTATTAAGTTAATTAATTGATTGATTAAGTTAAGGTTAAGTTCAAGTTTAATTTACTTTAATTTATGATTATGACCTACTTAATTAATGAAATTAATTTCTTTTAATGAAATTAATTAAGTTATGATGATTAAATAAATTAAATTATGTTAAACAAGTGCATAATTCGATAATTATATTATGTGTTATATTAAGCGAGAATCCTTAATATATATATATGATTTTAGTATGCAATTTAATTGCATTATACTTTTGTAAAAAGTATTTATCATAAGAAGATTATGAAATTAAATTCGTTTTTAAACGAAAAGTCGAGCAAGGGTATTGTTGGTGCCTTAGCCGATATAAATTAGTTTTCAAATTTAATTATATTTTGAAAACTCGGGCTTAACGAATCATAAGCTAGTATCCTACTTTACTTGAACATAAGACTAGCTTTTCGAGACCTATTAAGATTAGTGCTTCTTGTAGGTTTTATCGATCAAGGGGATTAGCGCTTCTTTCCCGAGACGCGTACTATAGTGATTTTTCAGGCTTTATCCTATCGAGGTGGGCTTATCTTACAAAAGTATATTTGAGTTATATGCTCGATATTTCATGAAATGCAAACTGCTTATCCAATAAAATATTTTTGTGCGCCCGCTCTGCTTTAAGGCTCGTATATGTATCGATCGAGATTCTCTTTAATCTAATACGTTAATTGAGAATTGTGTACACTAGTTAGTTGTTTCGTGGGTTGATCTCAATCGGACACTAACATATTCATGAGGCGTTATAAGGGTGCTTGTCGAGATGCGTTCCGGAGTACGTCATGTTATTATGGTGCTTGTCTGGATGCGTTTCGAAGTACATCATGAAATTATGAATTGTCCGGGTTACGTCCCCGATGATAATAATGGGAGCATGTGATCCGACGGTGGCTAGAGGCCCGGGATCAAAGCGAGTAATGTAAGAGTCGTGACAATGGGCCCAAATAAATGAAATATTTTGCATGCTTAGAAGTGGTTTCTCTTTAAAACCTTCTAAGTTATGTTATCATGATTGGATAAACCGCTTACTAATTATGAAATGTTTATGAAAATGCATGCCCACCGAGTACATTAGTACTTAGCCCAAATATTTTCAAATGTTTTCGTGTTGATCAATGGGCGGCCGACGGGCAGCCGAGATTTGAGTTCACTTCAGTATTTTGACGGATTATTTCCGTATTTAGACTTCACCACGAACTAGCTCTAATTTCACCGCTCCTTCTTGTCTATGACTTGAATTGTTCTTTGATAAGCTTAGACTCAATCCTTGATGTTTAGCATTTTGACGTATATTGGCTATCGAAGCACGAAACTAAACTTGTGATCCTGAGGATAATTATTGTTTTGATTGGTTTACATCATTCGATGTCTTCCGTTTCATTTAGGAAGCTATTTCCAAATTCTAAGGGTTTATTGCCTTGATCATTCAAGACAACTTTATTCCTTATATTTTTCGCATTTCATTAGTCGCGTCTCGATTTACGAGCTTCCGTTATATTAGGAAATCGGGCCGTGACAATCTGTCCCATTTAAAATGTCTCACTTTACTTTTTGGGTTGTCCCATTACAAATGTCTCATTCTATTTTAAGAAATAATTATCCCCTGCAAATTTGCAATAGCTATTAGCAATAGTGTGTTTTTTTTTTCTCAAAACAAAGAAGAGCCCATTTAATATTGTTAACATATATACATATGTTATCTATTTGTGTAGATATATAGAAATTCTTGAATTGTCTATTGGTTAGGCCCTTGGTCCTATAACTTATTCCATTCAATAGTTAATTTTCATTTTTGCAAGATTTTTGTGTTTTAGTTATGCTAAAAAAGAATTATTTCTTTAAAAAAAATTCAATATGATCTCAAAAAAAAGGTTCAATAGTAAATCTTTTTGTATAATTTGAATTTTGCAACATATATATAGTATATATTTAAATTTATAAATTACTATACTTTTAATTGATTGAATTTTGTGATCAATACCATCAATTTTCCTAACATAAAATTATGTTTTTTCAAGAAACATCAATAGTAAATCTTCTTGTATCATTTGAATATTGCATACACACACACACACACACACACATATATATATATATATATATATATATATATATATATAGAGAGAGAGATGTTCAAATAAGAATAATTTTTTACGTAAAACGGAGAATCACAAAATCCGTCATGAACAAAATGAATTCGCTATGAAAATTGATTCATCCGTTGGAAAAATTACTGAATTTCACCCCGGTTCGAATCCCATGAGGGGCAAAAATTCCATTTTTTAAGATGTAGTAATTTTTCCGACGAATGCATCAACTTTCAAAACAAAGTCATTGTTTTTTTGTTCTCACGTTCTCACGATAAAAATGGTTTATACATTAATCCTCCAATATATATATATATATATATATATATATATATATATAGGGATGGTTCATGTGAAAATGGAAATAAGTGTAAGAAATATGAATAGATATGTAAGTCTAGCATATCTTTCATATTTGTGTAACACAATTAGAATTATTATGTTGCACATGAGTTTAACACATATTTCATCTCTTCGTATCACATATGCTAAATATATTAGTTTAGACATCTTTCATTCAACAGAAGACAAGAAGGGTTCTAGTCTTGCACAATAATCCGCTGTAGCACATAAAACACAAACTCGTAGCACAACCGAAATTAAATCTCAACCATTGATCCAGCAAATCAAAGGCCCGGATTCATTATCATTTCCTACCAAATTATCATTTCCTACTCGATCCATCTCCTATATATATATATATATATAGGTGGTTATCGTATGGACACTTCTTATAGTGTAAACATGAGGACAAATATATATCAATCCTTGATAAATCAACATGGACGCTTCAAATTCAATGTACAAATTATGATGTAGATGCACAAATGCACAATTATATGTAAAAATATGCATATAACTAATTCGAATGCACACTTAAATATAACATTAAATTTTCAAATCTAATTAATGGACATGATTTGTTCATATTTATGTATATTAAGTATTGTATGTACATAAACCAATTCATATATATATATATATATATATATATATATATATATATATATATATATTTTTTTAATTTATAAATTACTATATTTTTAATCTTAAATTTTTAAAGTTCATAACTTTATAGTTATTAAGCAGAAAATTTTACGTGAGAGTTATTTATTTATTTAAGTTTCCTAGAATGTTTACATATGTGTTTTTTAATTGTAGATAAAGGCTCATTTATAGTATTTCATCCCGGATCAATTCTTTGTCAGGACCGTAGCTTCAATTATTTTGGTTCAATTCTTCAGTTATCCAGATAAAACTAAGTCCCCACCATTGAGAAAACAAACATAATGAAATTCCTAGTTGATATTGAAATTAATAATGTAAATGTGGTAGATGACGTACCTAATCATTTTTCAATTCCATGGATTAGAAAGAAATACTTAGAATAGTTTGACATACTATTTAACTATAAATACCATTATAGGGTTGTAAATTCTACGGCATTCAGTTCTTGATAAATTTTCCCAAAGATTAAAAAAAAATCCAATTTGCCGCCCCAATTATTTTTTTCTATTTATTTCATCATAATCTCGCTTAAATGTCAGTCCATAATCTAATGTACGACCGATCAAGTATCAAACATCCAGCTCGACTTTTTTAACTAAAATAAAATCCAGCGACTTTTACACTGTTCAAATGTATGTTTATGGGACAAGCTAAACTATTTTATAGTTGACAATCAAAAGCTAATATGACGTCATTTTAACTTAAGTGGAATTCTTTTTTCATGTCAAATAATGCGAAATTGAGTTGGCTTTTAATGCATAAAATTTGGTTCAGGTTATATTTACCAGCAATTACCCAATTATATTAAATAATTCATTAATTTTTTAAAAAGATTGGTCGACCATGGATGATCCTCTCCATTGATTTTTTTTTTTTTTAATAAGGTGGAGGTCAACCATTACGGAATTTGGTCACCGTTAATTGGTATGAGGGATATACATATTTGCAAAGAAACTGAAAGTTCGCATCGCTAGTTAATAGCTGGTCCCGATAAAGAATGATCCAAAGCGAAACAATGAGCTCTATATCCACTATAGAGACAGAAGTTAACATATTTTCTCATTAATATCTTTAATTTCAACAGGCACGTCACCACTATTCTCATTTGAATTTTCAATTTTTTTCACTAGAATTTTTACTTCTAGTCTTTTTTTTCCTTTCTTTTCTCACTTTCATAAAGATGTTTCTTAGGCATCATGTTTATACTCAAACCACAACAATTATATAAAATGAAAATGTGATATAGTTTAAATCAATCAATTAATAAAATAATAGTAACACCTGGATGAATTGATGATCGAGATATGTTGTGTCCTGATATAATATATTGAATGAAAATATATCCAAATTTCAACATAGCTCCAAATCTGAAAATCAATTAATAGAAATACCAACAAGCTAGCAAACAAATCTCTTAATATTAAATTATTAATTGCACCAATATTTTATTTTCAATGCACTACATTGATAAGTTTATACTTGAGTCTTGACTTCTTCAGGGAGTCACAATCATAGATTCACAAACCACACGTTTCACACACAATGAATTAGTGATTAGTTCATTCAAAGTCACAATATTAAAAATTAAGAATATTATAATGTAATAACATTAGAATTTACTAACTTGAAAAACAAAATAAACATATATGACGTGCTTGGTTGCTTTGCTTGAATAAGGTTGGCTTGCCCCAAATATCGCTAAGGCTTGCAGCGCTTACCCAAATATATAACAATAAAATTTATCGCGATTATTATCTTTACGTCATTCACCCTCAAGGACGACCTTGATTAATACTATCTACATGTTAAATAATCTTCATAAGATTTGCCAAAATTTGACATAAAAATACAAGAGAGTTTTGTTTAATACATATTAGCGGATCATAATCTATTGGATATATGAATCTAAATACTATAAAATACTTTTAAAATATCAAATATACCATTGAATTGAGTTAGATTTAGATATTTGACCTGTTTAACAAGATCAGTCAAATCACTCAACACAAGTTTTGTAAAATATTTAGAAAATAAATTATTAGGAAAGAAAGAAACAAACTCACACACTATATTTTTAGGCGACTCAAACAATCAACCTATTGACTGGAGGAAAATATCTCACCCAGAGGCTGCGCTCTTGATCGTCATTTTGTAAAATATAATTATATATGAAAGTTGAAGTTATTCTTAAATTATGGCTCAAACTTTGACCATTGTGACTTTTAAGCCGAATTTACAAATATTACAAATATAGCATGTAGTTATCTCCGTTATTCACTTGATAGCACCGGTCAAAATTTCTGACCAATTAAAGCTGAAATGTATCGCTGAAAATTTATATTGGTATCATTAAAGAATAACATCATATTTCAGCTTCCGACAATACATGTTAGCTTTAATTAGTTAAATTTTTTGTCTCGGACTATTAAATAAACAATGAAGATAATTACATATTGTATTTATAATAATTGTAAAGTCAAGCTAAACAATTAGCATGGGTTCAAAATTCGACTATAATTTAAAAATAAACTATAAAGTTATAATTATGCAGAATTGAAACAAATTCATTTCTCTTATTCTTCCCACTTCTGTTTTTTAGCAACTTTTCCATAGTTTTCTTACAAATACTCCGGCCATCTCATTGGCACATCAATTAATTATGTTGGATCTGGTCAAAGGATAACTACCATTCAAATTTTGATTAAAAACACAGATAGAGGTTGGTCTATCTATAGTGGAGAACCAATCAAATAAATTCACATGCTCACCCACCACGACCACCTAAGGTTGCTACTCCAAGTCCATACACAGCTGTAAAGTTTTCAAAAAGAAAGGTCTCAACTTTATTTATTATGAGAGAAGAGACAACCATTGGTTTAGCAGTTAGCACTATCGAACCCTTTTCATCTGATGTTAGCTTCTCCTACAAGCCTATTCTCCAAATCTCTAAAATATCACTTTCCAAATATTTCAGGGTTTATTTAGGAATATAAACTGAATAGTCTTTGACGTTCATAGAAGATACTAATACCCAAAAAAGGTGAAAAAAAGAGTAGAGATTCAAGAGAGAGATTTTATTTTTAGGGTAAAGATAATACTAACAATACTATATTTGTAAGTGGACATAATGTAGGCGATTCGTCTGTATCATGTAGTACAGAGTGTTTGTTTATCTTTTAATATTCTTTTGTATTCGGTTGAAGTAATGATTGATTATTCTATTACTAGGGTTTATAATTTTCATTAATGCTTAATTATTCTATTACTAGGGTTTATAATTATTCATTAGTTTTTATAGTTCAAAATTGTTGGTTAAGTCTGATATTTTTTATTCCAAGGATCTATCTTTATTTTAATTTTGACACACAGTCCAACATACTTACTAAGATAAACTATTTTTTATTATTTAAATTCAGTTTTTAACGCTTGTTCACATTAAAATTTACACCACCAAGTCAACAACTCGTATTATGTGTGTTCTAAACACTAATTTACACCAAGTGGGGACTCATGGAGTGCACAGATCATACCCTTTCAAATTTTCAACATTAATAATAACATTAGGATGAGACTTAACATTGCAAATGATAATTGAATGCATAAAAAAAGAATCAACAAAAGATGCCCTTTGCTTTATAGAACTTTAAGACAAGTATGAACGAGTAACTGCTAAACATTTTGAATTTCAAATCAAGAATCACAAATATCCAATTGAAATGACAGTAGAGATAGATGGTTTTGCTTTTGTGAAAAGATAAATAAACAAGAACCATAAACCCAAAATAAGGCACCAATATCATCTTTTAGGAAAGTTATCAAAGATAAGAAATCACAAGCACATGAGGGAGAAACCCATCTAAAACTGGACATCACCAAAGAAGCAGACTATTAGCCTAACTACATGTTACAACCAGCAATTCTTCATTCCTTCAACAGATATAGAGAGAGACAATAGCAAAGACACCCGAATGGATCCTAAACCACAAAAACCTTTTCTACTCGTTGTCGGGCTTAGGTGCTTCCTTGATCTCCTCAGAGTTATCATCCTGCAAAACAACAAGGAACAAAATCATTGATCACTATCTCCTTACACCAAGAATGAAACCAGAGCACACAGCAGAGGAGGAAAGCACAACAAACCTGCATATCCGAAGTCCACAAGGTGAGGTTGTCACGGAGAAGCTGCATGATCAAGGTGCTATCCTTGTAAGATTCCTCACCAAGAGTGTCCAACTCAGCAATTGCCTCGTCAAAAGCCTAGATAAAAGCACAGATATACATTAGCCTGCGAACAAATATGCCCCAAAATCATCCTATAAAACTTTCTGCCATCGCTACATAAGGAAGTGTGCATAAGCAATGTGTAATTTGGTAAAAATGACAGACCTGTTTTGCAAGATTGCAAGCGCGATCAGGAGAATTCAAGATCTCGTAGTAGAAGACGGAGAAGTTGAGTGCCAGGCCAAGACGGATTGGATGAGTAGGGGCCAGCTCAGTATTAGCAATGTCCTAAACATAGATTCAAAAGGCAGGCTCAGTCAAACAGTAATAATCTTCGAAATATGAAGTTAGGTCTGTAACGATTAATGAATTTGATAATTTAGCACAACAGATAGATAGCCAATAATTAATATGGTAGTTGATATTGATTTACTAAACAAAGAGTAAGGTCAGATACAGCTATAACATTCAATTAACAGCACGAATCAACGCCCAGGTTCTCTGCATCCTTCGCACCAAATTAATGGAATCTCAACTACACTAGTTACTCATGAGGAAGATGATACATCGCAATTGGGGGCCGAGGTCAAAAATACAGTTTTTAAGATTAGTAGCGTTTATTAGCTTCAAAACCCTAATTATTTCAATCAATAATACTACGGAAAAAAATAAATGAAAATAGGGATTCACGATATAACTACACCGACATTCTCACACTAAGAGATCAAAAGTAACAAAGAAGTCAAATTATCGGAAGAAAAAAAAATCGAATTAAAAATGAACCTGAGCGGACTTGTAGGCGGAGAGAGTGTTCTCGGCGGCTTCTTTGCGCTCGGCTGCGGTCTTAAACTCGGCCAAGTAGCGGTGGTAATCGCCCTTCATCTTCAAGTAGAAGACCTTGGAATCTCCGTTGGAGGCGGATCCGATGAGTTTGGTGTCTAGGAGTTTGAGAATGCCGTCACAAATGTTGGAGAGCTCCGCCTCGATCTTAGATCTGTAGCTCTTGATGGAGGAGACGTGGCTCGTTGCCGCGGCTCTCCTCCTTCTGCTCGATGGAGGAGATGATCCGCCAGGAGGCGCGGCGGGCGCCGATGACGTTCTTGTAGGCGACGGAGAGGAGGTTGCGCTCCTCCACGGAGAGCTCGTCGCCGTCGACGGCGTTGACGACCTTCTCCATGAACTCGACCATCTCCTCATAGCGCTCGGCCTGCTCCGCTAGCTTGGCCATGTATACGCTCTCCTCTCGCGGGGACGCCATTTCAGATTTGGAGGAGAGGTTTTGATTTTTAGAGAGAGAATATTGGAGTGTGTGTTTTTGTTTCTCGGAGAGATAGAGAGAGTGGGGTGGGTAGTGGGGAAATAGAGGAGGCAGTTTATTCTTTTTCTCTTTGAGGAAATATAATTGAAAAGTAAATTAAAATAAAATATTTGATCCCCTATAAAATAAAAATAAAATTTTAAATCCAAATCTTGGAATAAACGGGTTGGGTTTACTGGGCCTTGTTTTCCTTGAGCAATATGCTGGACAGGCTGGACCTATTGGAAGAGAGAGTTTCAAAATTTTATTTTTATTTTCGTTTTATCTTATACATTAATTATTATTCAAGTAAATATCATTTTAAATCCTAAATATATTTGATATTATCAATTATAATTTATATTATTGATTTTTTTTGAACTATCAATTTTGTATTAGTTGTCCCCATCCATTTTCGCCTTTAGGAAGTTGACATGACTTGACGAACAACCTCAAGACGCCTTTTTATGCTATATAATTTTGTTAAAGAAAACATGTTAAATAATCGTGGTAATCCAATAAGCCATGTCAACGTTCTGGAGCCAAAAAATATATCGATGCACCGATTGATACAAAATCTATAGCTTAAGATTTAAAAATGTTTCAGAATTCAAAATATAATTGATAGTGTCAAAATAGTTTGTGCTTAAATATTTTATTGTAGAATAAAAACACAATCTAGTTTTAAGGTTTATATCATACTAAAAAGGTTAATTAAATGTTGCCACAAAAATATGTGAAGACGACGAGTTTTGTTAAGAATTGTGGATGCTATCTTATACAAAGATAGAAAGAGAAAATAGCATTGAAGAAGAATGAGATTGTGAGTATGTAAAGAGAAAATGAGGGATCGTGTTGAGGTTGAGGTTGAGGTTGAGGATGAGGAGTTTGAGTTCGCCTTAGTGACGAGAGGATCTGATGTCTTATCTGTTTCGCTGACAAGAAATATTTTACAACAACCGTTAATGACATAAAAGATATCGTTTTCATATCAATGGGGAATTAATTTCTTCCACATCATGTTCTTAGTAACACAATCAGTTTTTCGATTGTCAACTCAACAACTCGATACCGAAAAACTAAATTAGTTCTAAATTTCAATTCGAATTCTATTTATGAGGCTTGTCATGTGGCCGCCCAAGTGTCTCCTCCCTACAATCTCTTTCCTTCGTTTTCCTCTTATTATGTGGGTTACTCGGAAAGAAATTGCTTTGCAGTTTCTGGATTAGTGTGATCGTCAATTTATGTTATGTTGAATTGTGTGGCCAACGCATGTTTCGGTCTTGTTCGCTATATGATTTAGATGATTATGTCTTCATACTTATATTGGTGTATGATTCGACAGATTTTGAAAGATCGTATTCGTCAATCATACACGACTAAGCAAACATGGTGTCGTTTGTTCGAGTTGTACAAGAAAAATAAAAGAATACTCTAAGGATTCGTTTATTTCACAAGAAATTAAAGTTAATTTTAAATATGTTTCATAGGAAAATGATTCCAAGAAAAATAAATCTTAATTATAGATTTCTTATCCTTTATTTGGAAAACATCAAGAAAGTTATTAGGATTATGAACAGCAATAACGATAATTAATATATGACATAAAGTATGATTTAAGTCATAGTTATAAAACTTAAACTAAAAATTTCTTAAAATAAGTTATTGATAATAATAATAATAATAATAATAATAATAATAATAATAATAATAATAATAAAGTATATTCAATTCATAGTTCTAAAATGTAACTAAGATTTTCTTAAAATAAGTTATAGTTTGGGTTTCAATAAAATGATAAAATATATTAAAAATACATAAGATTTGTTAAGGAATAAGAATCTTGGAATATTGCACTATTTTTTTTTTTAAGATTCTTTTTACTTTGTTTTCTTGTAAAAATCCAATCAGAGAAAGACGAAATCCTTACCAAACAAATGGGCCATAAATTAGAGAGTGAATAATCAAACCCTTACTTTTTGAACCAATGCTGTAGTATGTCATATAAATATATGTTGGCTGATGTATTCAATTTAATCTATATATTAAAGCACTAAGCATTAACTTCGACATTATAAGGTGGATTTGTTGATTTAAAAGGCTGAATCATATGCGGTTGAAAACTAAAAGATTCATGTCAATTTCCAAGTCTTTGAACAACAAGCCGGTCTTTTTCTCAAAATTAGGTTGACGCACCTCATGAGTCATGAGTCATGCTCAATAAAAAAAAGGAAAAGGATAAAAGAATTATATTAAAGGGCGATTAATACTAATTGTAGTAATTGGGTGAGCCGGCTTGCCAATGGGCCATTAGAGAACGTGATTCTCGTGAAATCAATCCTAATTACTCGTCAGCCGCTCAGGCAATCAAAAATTAATGCGATTTATTTCTTTTTCTTTTTTTGAGTTGACATTGACCGCCAATATTTGTTTATTTAGAGCTCGATCTAGTGATAATGAGAAAAAAAAAATTGATAGTTTATTGAAAGGGAAAAAATTTGAGATGTATGATTAATTTGTCTTTCTCCTCGTAGGGTACGGATGTTATGTTTACTTTAAATATCTCCCGTCTATGATTGTTTTGAAATATGCATATGTAGGAAGCCGCTCTAAAATTCAAATTCATATGCATCGTACCTGTTGAGATAAACCATCACCTCAAATTCAAACTCACAGAATAGCTTAAATCGCCTCGATGGACTTCAAAGCCAATATAAAGTTCTTTTTGTCTAATTAAAATATTTTAAAACGTGAGAAAATATAAGAGACGGCGTGGAACCATGATTTTGTATCGTGAATTATATGAGGATTCCTACAAGACGTACGATGGATGAGAGAAACAAGAATATTATATTAACTTTGAAAATCAATTTATTTGCATTGTTATTTCACCATAGAATCATAAGAAAGAAATTAGAAAAAAGGAGTTACCAAAAGCACTTCAATTCCATCGTGAATTCAGAGGGAGAAGTCTAAAGATGATAACTACGACAAAAATATTGATAATAAACAAACTTTACATAAAATCTTACATGAGGCTACCAGCGACAATGGCAACCTGTTGTGCGGGTGCTTAGCCCTCCACCACTTTTAATGGTGCGGTAAATATTTTCTCCTTCTCATTTAAAGTCTTCCATTTTTTTTGGTATAAATATTTAAGATAAGGGGTATAAAGTAGTTAAATAAATAAAAAATAGGTGTAGTCCACGCTTTTGCAAAAGATAATTATTTTTTAAAATGAAATTGGACACTTATAATGGGACAATAAAAAAAAATATTTTAAATAGGACGAAGAGAGTAACTCCTTTTATGTTTAGGTTTTAATCTTTACATCCTCTATACATTGTGCATTTTGCATGTGCTATTGTTATAAGTCAATTTACTCATAATAGAATCAAGGTTGCCCTGACATTTCAAGAATCCTAGATGAAAAGGAAAAAATGACCCATTAAGAATGAAGCTTCGAGGATTTTGTTACCAGCTAGACATGCTTGTGTGACTGCACAACTTTATTAATTATAAAATGCAATAAATCAAAAAACATAGATCAAATAATTATGAAATGATTTAGATTTTTTTGGTTTTTGAGAAGCAAAATCATCAATAACGTCTTCAAGATCAAATTTATCTAATACCTCATTTTCAATACATAAAGTTGCTAGTCCATTTAATATTTCTTGTGACATAATAGAACACATATATAATTTTATCAATTCTTGTGACATAATAGATCACTCACTAGGTCGTCGTTGCTCTTCGTGGGTTCACCGCCTCCTGCCGCCGCAGCCACGACATCGCAGCCACCGCGACATCGTCTCCTTCCCCCACCCATCTTGTCTTTCTTCCTTCTCTCAAACCCAGCAAAAGAAATAACCCTAGATCTAGACCTCTCTCCCTGACGGATGATTTTCAGATGAGGGTTCGCCGTCGCGCGTCCCCCAGCGTCTCCGGCTCCATCGCATGTCATCACCGACGTCCGATCAATGTCACTACTGGGCATCGTTGCTCTGCCTCTGACATCTTCGTGCCATCAATCGCTCCGTTTTCATGCCACTACCAACGTCGCCTCCTACCACTCATTCTGCCGCGACGCACACACACACTCTCATCTCTTTTCTCCCCATTTTTTTTCTCTATCCCTCACCTCCTCTTTCCTTTGCATAGGTTCACCGTCTTTGCTAGACTCCGGGAAGGCCCCGTCGTACGTGGATGCTTGGCATCGTCTTCGTCATTGTCACTTCTTGGACGCATACACGCATGTACAAGCACATGTTGGGTCTGTCCCTTTCTTTCTGATTTTGTTTATTTAAAGAAAATTATCTAACATTCATTTCTTTCACAAATTTGCCATCGGTAGAAGTCGGCGAGAGCGCCACCGTCGACGCCCTTTGGTGAAGAAAAATAGTGGCCCACAACCACTGAAGCCGTGTCACTATGGTTTCACGGCCCATGATCGAGCCCTAAGTGGCTTGGTCTAAAAGGACAACAACTAAGTTCTAATGTTATTCTTGGTATGATTAGCTACGATCAATGATTCATGTGTTTCTATCCTTCGTCCATGGATGTAAACTGTAAGAAAATGGAATATATTTATATATATATGTTGGTTTGATGTGGCAGGTTGCTTCTCCACATTCCTTAATGCATTTATCACTAAAAATTGACACTGAATGAAAGCAGGAGATGGAACAAAAATGGATGTACGTTGTGGTACCTTCTGTTGCCTTGTTTGAAATTTTCTGTTTGATTTGTTGCTGGAATAACTGTGTGAATCAATAATTAATCAAGTCATAATTGTGGTTTATTAAAGATGATTAACTGAAAGGATTTGGAAAATAAGGGATGAATAAACATTTACCTCAACACTTTGAGAAGAAAGTTGTTTTCCTCATTCTTGGAATGGTGACAACAATGTGTGATGAAGGGTAAAGTGTATTTGAATTGTTGCTTTGTTCTACAAGGTACAAAACTAGGTAGAGGTGTAGGAGAGGTACTTAATGGTAAGTTGATATCGATTGATTGTAAGAGTTATAAAAAGTAACTGAAAAGTTAAAAAGGTTTGATGGGATTTCTGAAAGGTGCGATGCGACGTATATTGCAATATAATTTATTTGGCTCGAAAACGTTTCTGTATTAATTCTCGACTTTGTTAATGTGTTTAATTCGATTTTGATTCTCGTTCATCGAATACGCGGTAAATCAATTATTCGATATAATAAAACGCGATTTCATTGAAGTAGTTAAAAGTTAATAATTCGATATAATATATTTAACGATGAGGGGTATTACAATCAATCGTTGTGAGACCATATATTTTGATGATAAAGTTAGTGGAAAAGCCGTGGAACATGGCATTGGTGCCTGTCAAGAAGAAGTATTCGAATCGGCCCCGAAATATATGATTGGCTGCTTTCTCCTAGGAATATAACGATGAGGTCAGAATCTCCACCGTTGAACCACCATGAAATGGTTCCGCTTGGAAGCGGAATAGCGTCTCCTTTATTGATACTTCTGACTTTCTCTTCTTAACTGTCTGGCAATATTGTTATAGAGTTATGTCATAGTCAATTCATATTTTGAGTTGTATTTTCTAAAAAAAAAAGTTTTATAATTTGGCACACACTACTACAAATATACCTTTTCTCTACACCTCATAGACTACGTTTTTTCTTAAAAAACGTAGTCTATAGGTATAGATTACGCTTTTTTATCAAAACTGTAGTCTATGTGCAATTTTTTTTTAAATATAGACTACGCTATACTTAATATGCGTAGTCTATATGAAGTATTGACTACGCTTAACAAAAGCATAGTGTATGTGCGTGTTTTTTACACCCAATACACTACAATTATAAAAAGCGTAGTCTATGTGCATAAATTTTTTAAAAAAATAAAATTTACACCTTAAGTTTCGAACAATTAAAGAAGGGGCATTTCGCTTTTGTTCTCCTTCCTCTCCCTCACGCTCTCCGCTTTCTCTCATCGGTCCTCTCCCATCTCCTCTAAGCTCTCACGGCCAATGTCCATCTCCGTCTCAAATATGCCGATGCGCATGCAGAAGAGTTCACCGGTGTCGTCAAGCTCTATTAGTGGCATGGTTGGTGGTGTTTATTTTTTAATTTTAATTAATAATAATTACGTAATTGTGGTATGCTTTTCGCCTTTTCCCGGTTTTGTCTTCTTCACCGAGTGATTCAATTCAACATCGAGGCCAATTATTATCGCTGCCTCGCCTATAATTGTGGTATGCTTCTGGATGTTGGAATTCATTCGACAAGTACAAAATTTGTGCAGAATTATTTGTCGGTTCTAGCATTGATTCCTTCACCTGGTCCGATTGTGAATATCATCTTTGAGCCGTGTGTTTTCCCTAAGTACGACGTGAGCATGATCCGAGAAGCTTTCCATTGGCCTTTTATGGTCATTGTCGAATAAAATGATTTTATGATTACAACGTTAACTTGGTGATATTTTTCGGCGGTGTTGCTAAACATCCGAGTCCGCAAATACTATGTTCTCATCTATTTGGTGGATAATTGGTTTCACCGGGTTTCTTCGGTGGTCAAGTCTAACTAGTGAAGCACCTCAACTTTACTTGGTTTGTCCGAGTATATCTATCAAGGTATTTCAATTTTGCTTATTTCTCATTTGTGTTTATGTATCCTCAACTTTTTCCATGCAGCTTTGCATAACATTTTCGCCTTTGATGTGTTTTTTGTTGTCATTTGTGTTGTTGTGGCTTGTGTTATCGACTTGCGGTTTGTCACTTGCTCACCTTGTATCATTGCAATCTTATATGCTTTGTTGCCGACCGTAGGTTACATGCTAGTATCTTTAGTTGTCGCAATCGGTAAAATCATGCCATGTCGATGTGAAACGGATCTTGCTATTTCGTAATAAGGTTTAGACCATACTTGTTCAACAAACCGAAGAAACTTTCCACATATTGACTTGAGTTGCTGCTCATATATCAGTATGATTTTTTATGGTGTTACTAACTCCACAAGTTTCTTAATAAGTCGGAAGAATAATTTACCTCTCGCTATGAGGTGCGATGAATGATTAATGCCATCTTGGACCTTGGTAAAATCCAAAATCACACCTTAAAAAGAGAAGTTGGAAAAATATAAAGTTTTAGCTGTCAGATGTCCAAATGATGCTATATTATATCTTCCACTCTTTAGGTGGATGTCTAGTCAAAAGCCCAGATGTAGCCCATATTCATGTCCCACCTAATTCAAGCGAATGTAACGAATAAATACTTGGTATATCGTGTCCATTGACTCAAATTGATTTTTCCTTGCTAAATTCCTTTGAACTAATTTAATCAAAGGAGGAACGTGATTATCAGAACCTTGTTAAGCAAACCTATCTTAGTTCATCAAGCACCAACAGTTCATGGCGAGGACTTTCTGTCGTTGACATGTCTTATACTTTTTGTTACTTTCGATACCATTGCTAATTGTGATGTAACTGTAACATGTTGTGCTTCTGCAGTCCTGATGGGAGGACTTGTATTTAAACCAACAAAGAGAATTATGTGGGACTTTGATGATGTCAGTTTATGCCATAATGTGTGTTTTCGTCTTGTTTGAGTTACAGGAATGAGCTACTAAGGATGACATTGAGAGACTACCTAAATACAAATTCGGAAGATTGGTGATTTTGAGAAGCAAAGTGGTGAAATTCAAGGATCATTTGGTGGAATAATGACCGAATGCGACACCGACTCACCCATAGAGCATGTCCTTCCTCCGAGGATCTGATGTCCACCTATACTATTTATAATTCAGTATTGTTGCTTTTGCAATCTAGAGCATGTCCTTCCTCTGGAGGATGCTGTATGTCCACCTATACTATTTATAATTCAGTATTGTTGCTTTTGCAATCCAATTGATGAGTTATATTCTATGCATACTGTGGAGTTCGACCATTTATCATAATAGTTTGATGTGTCTCTACACTAGTTGCTATTGGCCTATTGCTAAGCAGTATATAGCTCAGCATGGGCAAAATATCAAAAAAGCGTAGTAACAAATGGCTTAACCATTTTCACCAACATTTGAGACTTGTTAAGTTCTCATGAATGTTTTGCTAATGGAAGGAAGAAATATGATGATTTTGGCTAGTCAACAGTCCCAAACCAGGATATTGACATGAAATTGTTGCCTAAAGAATAAAAATTTTCACTAATGGGTATAATTTCGAAAAGCTCGGTTATAAATTGATTTCTGTTTGAAGAATGGATTTTTCCCCTTCGTGTATTTAGGCGAGCTTGGGTTCTTAGATTGTTTCTTTATTGTAAGATTTGGTTGATAGGTTAGTAGAATTTGAGACATCGCTTTATGTGCACGCTATTCTTACGTGTAGTAAACTATTTGTTACTGTAAGTGGAACCTTATCCACAACAAGAAAACCCGATGTACTTGGCTCGTTGGTCCCAAATATTCTATTAGCATCATTTCTTGTTCAAATCAATATTATCAAGAAACCGAATATTTCCTCGACAACAAGAAGAAACCAAAAGCATTGTGTAAGACATTCTGCTCAGAGTGTCTTGATTGTATATAGTCATTTTGTTATCTTGTCCTTATTGTTGGTGATAACTTGCGCAATCTTTGACTATGTCCTTAAAGGGAAGTAGTGGTCGGTCCGCTAAAGTAACATACATCTTTTTAGTACAAAATCAGCTAAGATGGCCTTATATGTTCAATTTCAAGGGCCTTTAATATTTTCTTTAGCTTGGTGTAGATAGATAGTATAAAAGAATAGGTTAAGAGGGTAGATTGAACCATGTACTTGAGTCCGCCAAGTGTGGTGGAATCAACTAGGTTCAACTTTTTCCATTGTGCTTCTTCATCTCCCGCTTAAGTAGAAAACTTTTGGTAGTCGTCATTGTTAAATATGCATGTATTTATTTTACGGGTCCACTAGATAGATCATTTGGTTCGATTATAAAAGGCATCACGTTATCTTGCCACAAAGCCTTAATTTTGATATTGTGGTCACTTTAATAGTAACCTTTCTTGGAGTTTGAAAATTGAAACTCATAGTCTTGCTTTTTAGTTCTCTTAGTAAACATCTCTTGATTCACCGCTCACTTTATTTCTCGGGCTTTTCCTCGTAAATGAATTAGGACAACAACGCCTTCTTCATGACGTAGGAAAGTGTACGAGGTTCGCATTTTTAGTCTTGTTCTTTCTATATGGAACCGTATTTTTCTAACCGCCTTCTTTATGGAGGAGTTGTGTTGATTGATTGTGGTTTATTGGTCTCGCAGCAGCTTGAACTGTTTGGAATTCTGCTCCAAGATATGCTCTAGTTAACCGGATTATCCAAATCAAGAGTGGATTATTTCATCGAGGAGGAAGATTTTGTTGAGGTCCACGGAACTGCTTCGAAGCCTTTTGTGGAAAAGCTCGTTGATGGTAAAATATCTATACAACTCATTTGCTAAAGTATAGTGAACTCAAGTCATAGTGATCGGCAACATCCCGATAAATAACTTTGTTTGGTCACTGTGCTTTTCCTAGTTTTTACCCTAGAAATGAATTTCATCCAGAGGTCGGAAGGGTGAGATATGGAGGTTCTTATATATATGAGGAATTCATGCCCACCTGGGAACACATGTTAAGGTTGTTCTTGTGCTTTGAAATTTCCATGAATGAATTCATATGAAACTTGTATATTTGAGAATTTTATGGCCATTACCTTTAGTTGTTGTTCCCTCATGCAGATACGCCTTTCTTCTAACCAATAAAACTATCATAGATGTCCTTAAGTGTAGATGTTGTTTGAATTTCGCTAGATATTTTCATCTTATTTGATTAAGAGCGATATATTTATTCTTGTTTAATCTTAGGTATATATGGGCCTTGAATATGCTCATGCAGAGGCAAGGAAATCTCCGTAGTTGATTGTTGTAATGAGAAACTCGATGGTAAAGAAGTAAGTAAATGTTATTCGTGATTTCATTCATTTGGTGCTCAAATATACAAAGTGAATTTATGTATGTTAAGATCTTAATATGAAAGTAAATGTTTGCCACATAGTATGTATGCAGCCTTTTTGTGTAAGCGAGCTATGTGCGAGTCTACTTCCAATTACCATTTCTTACCATCGCTACCACCTCGATTTTCTCAAAATTTATGAGTCAAAGCAAACGAAAAGACCGAACCAACATCTCATTCTTCTATAATTTTTTGGTTCAGCCTCAGATTGCACTATGGCCATGTCTAATATTATATTATTTTACCTTATTGTGTCTTCTTATTATAATCCTCTAGATGATTGAAAGTTCATCATGAAAGATATTATCAAGAAGATATGAAGAGTGGTTCTATTTTTTAGCGTTCACATGTAAGATAAACATTTCATTTATGTTCTTATTGGGTAAAAATCTTTAATATAATCATTTTGACCTCAAAGAGTGCTAATATTCTATTTTGAATTGTTAATAATTTCAAAATCGGACTTACTCTCAAGAGGACATTGATGAAGTTCGTGTTGAATGGGTCAATCTCATGCTTCTTCACATATAGTATTGTGATGTTTTAGCTGTAAGCTATCGATCTTTGAATTATTTTGAATTGTGATATGTGGATACGCTCTTATTGTTTTGTTATGTGATATAGCCAATATTTTCAGATAAAGTGATTTTGTAGCATTAATGAAAACAGTTGTATATTTTTGTATAGTGATTTTGAATGTAATGAAAGCAAGTATATTTTAATCTCATTTGCTATTAGATTGCGTTATTAATCAGTACGGGTTTTAAATAAAGAATTAACTACGGTTGAAAATTTTCAACCGTAGTACAAAAGATATATTGACTACGGTTTAAAAAGTCAACCGTAGTCGTATGCTAAATTGATTACAGATGTAATAAAAAAAGCGTAGTATATAAAATATAAAATTTGGTATAAAAATCGTAGTAATTTATAAAAACCGTAGTAAATTTGCATTAAGACTACGCTTTTTACCCAAAAACCGTAGTGTATGTGCGAAAATTAGTGTAGTCTATAGTCGATATAGACTACACATAAAACGCGTAGTGTATGAGAAATTAACCGTAGTCTACAGTCGAATAGACTACGTTTAAAAAGCGTAGTGTATGTGCGAAATTAAGCGTAGTCTATAGTCGGTATAGACTACACATAAAAAGCGTAGTGTATGCGCGATAAGCGTAGTCTATAGTCGGTATAGACTACGCTTAAAAAGCGTAGTGTATGTGCGATAAGCGTAGTCTATAGTCGGTATAGACTACACATAAAAAGCGTAGTGTATGTGCGCCTAGCTTTCTCTACACCACTTTTCTCTACGGTTCAATATGCATATAGACTACACATTTTATGCGTAGTTAGAACTGTTTTTTCTAGTAGTGACAACCCGAAATAATGGACCGACTATATATTTGTAGGTTCGAGAAAAATTAATACCTGATTGGAATTTGATAGCCCGACGAGCTCAGCTGGGTGGATCCTTTCCTGTCGATGATAACTTGCTCGTCATAGACGCCGACTTTGACGTGGATGATAAATCTCCCTTTGAATTTGGGCGGGTTGCTTGAAAAGCAATGTTGATTCTCTTGTACTTGTTGCTCCCGTCCTTGGCCACCACCACATCCAGCACCAATAGTCCCGCCGTCGCTTTACCCGAAGCTTGCGCTCTGCTGTCCCGAGCCAATACAAGAACCGCTCCTCAAACGCCAGTAGGCATGCGGTGGGACACTATCTACGTAGCTATGAGAATCTTGACGTTGAAGAGCTTCAACGTATGGGAGAGCTCCACCATGATGTTTGACGGCGCCGTGCGTGAGTTGAGTGGCGTTGAGCATCCCATTATGTATGACAGACATGCAATTGGGCTTGTTGATCTAGTCGGTGCAGATGGTCTGGTATGCATAGATGGTGGTCATCTAGCTCAGCAGCTCTTTGGAAATTCACCATTCATTTTTTTTTTATCAATTTAATGTAGAAATTTAAAGGTTGCGTCACGATGGACTCGAACCCAAAACTTTGACCGTTAACCTCATTTTTTTGTATTTTGTATATATGTATAAGAAAGAGAGTGAGAGAGAACAATTCATGTTTTGCATTTTGTATGTATGTATGAGAGAGAGAAAGAGAGATAATGCAAAACATATATGAAAAAGCTGATTTTTTTTAAAACAGCAGTTGATCACTCGTTAGTCGAGAGGGCGATCTGCTCTACTTCTTAAGATGTTAGGGAGCAAGTTAAAAAATATATGACGATTGGAAGTTAGTTATTTTTCACGGTAAATATTAGGGTGTATTTGCTACTTAACCTGTTTTACTAAGCTTCAAATTATTACTAATACATGGCATGAAAATGCTTTATTAACTGGAGATAGTTATAGCTATGAATCAACTAAGAAACTGACTACTACTTTCCATGTCTACTTTATCACACAATTGTTCAAGGCCATAATTTTTGTGATCGTTGCAATATCCTCTATCCCAAAATTTTCGTGTATCGTTGCTGTTGTCTTCTCCTTCTGAAGCGAGCAACGGGGAATGAATGTCGTTTTTCGAATGTTAGTTGTGACTAGCCATGGCAAGAGGCATCACTAAGCAAGTGATGGTGATGAATAGCAGAACAAGGCTGTTTGATGTTGTCCCTACTGAGTTAGGCTCGCCCGTCGGCCCATAGTCACCGTCTGTTGGTTGTGTGCCATCGCCACTGTCCCCGCCGGGCGAGTAGGGATCGAAGGTTGTTGTGGGGCTGCAATTGGCAAAAAATAAAAGAGAGCTAATAAATAGCAATTGCAATTTAGGAATTGGAGGAGAAACCAAATCAAGACGACCAATTCCAAATCAAGTTCGACAAAATCTCCAGAAACCGAAAATAACTTCTAGCCATCCACTACCCTAGAAGAATCAAAAGCAACTTCTCGAATGAGATAGCACAGGTTGGTAAGATCAAAAGAAACTAGCATCAAAATTTGTAAAATTATGGAATTGCATCATTTTATTTTAAATTCCGATGCAAAACGTAGTCATTTTCTCTAGTAATTATTTATTATAAAGTACTGAAAATGCACGTCGACTTTGCATCGACAAAAATCGTTACTAGGAATATCTTTGTTACAAACTCAATCATTTGGACATTTGAGTGACATTATCGATAGTTCAAAACATTTTGAGATTAAGCACATGCTTTAGGATTTAAATTAATGTTTACATTTTTTAATTATTAGGGATAGGGGATTGAAATTTGTTCACAAGCTGAGAGGCTTACCTTGGTGGTGGTAGGGCCGTGGGCGTGGATGGAGGCGTCATGGGGCTGATGGAGGCGTTGTGGGGCAGATGTAGACACTGAGAAGCGACAGCTGCCACGACCTGAGGCGATACAGGGTGTCAAAGCAAAATAAAATGATGTAACCGCTCGAGCAAAGTCGGGATTCATCATACTTGGATCAGTGTTGGTGATCTGCGATGCCCCTCCAAAGACACAGCTCGTAGGGATGGGGTTCTTCCGGTAGTAGTCATTAAAAGCATATGAGGCGTGGCCGGCCAGCGTGCTGGGCTCCCAGCATGCCCCGTTAGGTTGAATGGCGGAGCAGTCAGCTCCGCCATACCCACAAGCATAGTCCAGAGCCACTTGTAGCGCAGTCTGTGAGGTTGAGGGGTTGGCTATGCACCAAGCTCCTCCGCCCGATGAGATGGGTCCCATCGTTGTCGGAGGCATTGGGTTAGGGCCACTCATTGAGGGAGGCATCGGGTTAGGGCCCGTTGTTGAGGGAGGTAACGGGTTAGGCCCCGTTGTTATGGGAGGTAATGGGGCCGTTGGATTCAATATAGGTGTTGTGCCGGTTGTCGTTAGGTTCACCATCGGTATGTCGTCTCTCTGCACCTCTTGATAGGCCAGTTTCTGGCTTGATTTATGTGGTTTTATTGGTGTTTTCTCTGCACTTTCTGTGGCTAGAAGAGGCAAAAAACAAGTCGGCGTGTCATGTTTTCTACAAAAGATTCCTTAAAAAAGATTGGTATGAGGGATTGTGATGATCAAGAAATGGCAAAAATGCATACATATATTACCTGACATGAAGAGAAGAAAACATAGGAAAAACAGCATTGTGTGACGCACAAGTTTGCCCTCTATAGCTCGAAATCTCTCTTGAAATGCGTGATTGCGATTTTAAGCAAGAATTATGGTGGCTGAATGGAGAAGCTACCTATATTGGCTTGATGGAAATTATATAGAGCATAGGGTGGAGAATCATCAATTTCTTGCAGTGAAGAGAGAATGTAAGAAAACTTAAGGAATGAGGCATTGGTGTCGTGGGAAAACTTGATGCCTAAATAGGAAAGGAATGTGCAGTTCAATTTATCTATTATATTAATCTGAATTTATGAGATGTGATGTTATGGCACCTCTTTTTTTTCCTTTTTGTCCATCGCCTTCACTGTTACATAGTACCTGGTCGAAAAAGCCAGAGAGAGACAGAGAGACAGAGAAAAGAGGTTCTATCTTTATATATGTAAAGGCATAATCAAGTGCCAATTTTTGTTTCAACTAGTGACTTTCCGCTGTAAATGGTCTGATAATTTTGTATTTTTATCTTCTTTTGGCATTCAATTCACGTAATTGCAGTTAGGAGTAATTTTTCCTCTTTTCTTTTGTCATTACATGTTACAATTACATTGAATGTTTTTGCATATGCTATTTTAGCAGGTATTACAAGAACAAATATGAAATTGTGGATCCATTTATTTTGAAAATGGGCGGCAGAGATCAAATCCAATAGACGACAACCCAAAACCTTGCATACCTGTTTATATCATTAAAGGTCTCGACTGTCTTAACAGGTCCACATAGATTTCGTTCTTGAAATGCAAAACTTTCTTGAAAATTATATACTATTACAAATTCGATGGCATTGCTATCTCGTGTTAGAATATCAGCAAAGTATTCTCCTCTCGTTCTTGAAAAGGTGGGAAAGAAGAGGAATCACATGATATCTCCAATTTAAATTATTTAAATAGTGTAGAAAAACTCAAAGTAAAGTTTAAGAATTAATTTCTTCTAAGTCCCTCTTTGCTAGAGTTCGAAATGCATGTTATTTGGCAAAGAGTCAACAGGACAGCTATATGGTTGATTCAAGATCAACTCACATTATGCAGGCCAAGCTAAGTCCGAATATACTATTAGTTTCATCATTTAAGTTTCAAAATGTGGCCGGATTCTACAACATACTTTGCCATAGTAAAAAAGCTTCACATAATGTCTAGAGGGAAATATATAATTTAGGACCAAAAGTATTAGAGTATATTCAACTAGACTACACTTCACATATTTACATACACATACCTCATAAACTAACTTGGTTCAAACCTATAACTGATTCAATATTCCAACTCATTTTATTTCTCGAAAATTAAATAAAAATTACTTGTTAAAAACTATTTCCACCTTTACAATCAAATGACAACGATCACTATATATAATATTTTTAAAAAATGAATTTGAACATTTAGATTTGAACCGAGTTAGATTTTTGAGGTCATTTTTGTAAATATCTAAAGTGTAGTTTATAATTTAAACTATGCTAATACTAGGGGTGAGCATTCGGATTTCGATTCGGATTTTGCCTAATCCAAACCGAACCGAAAATTCAAATTTTGAGAGAGAGAAAATCCGATCCGAAAATCTGAAATCCAAAAAATTTTATAAAAAAATCCAAACCGAACCAAAAAATCCGATATTCTAAAAAAACCAAAAAATCTGAAACCAAATTTTGTTAATTCTTATAAATATAATTTAAAAATATTTAAATAAATTATTTTTATTATATATAATTCAGATTTTTGGATTACAAAAATCCAATCCGATCCAAATTCAAAATTTGGAAAAATGTCGATCTGATTCGAACTGAAAATCCGAAAAATCTAAACCGAATTTTAAATTTCGATTTGGTTCGGATCGAATATTTGGTTATCATATATTTTGCTCACCCCTAACTAATACTTTGGGTCCAAAATTTTACTTTTTTCAAATTAAATTATAGTATCGCCAAGAAAATTCTCGTAAACACCTAAGACATATATATAGACAAATTAGCCCACACGTTTACTCAATTGGTTAAGAACTGATAGGTGTGGAGCAAGACATAGCAGCAACGATTCTCTTGTATTGTAACTCAGAGATAAACATCTGTGAATTAGGGCGTGGTTTGCATTATACATTCGTTCTCTCTTAGCGTAAGTTTTGACATTTTTAAAGAGTTGTCTAAATGGTGTTCAGTTCTCGATTAGAATCAAATCGAGCGGAACCGAAGCCATTTCGATTAATTCGGGTTCGATTTCGTGGTTGAAATTGCTTTGATAACCGATAACCAATTGGTTCGTAATCAAAAATATTTTTATTTTTTAATTATTATTTTTAATAACTTTCAGTTTTTTAAAACTATTATTTAATTAATTTTATTTTGCTTTTTCGATTAACCAAAAATCGAACCTTAATAATAAATCATTTTTGGTTAACTGAAATCTAAATCGATTCGATTTCGCCATTTTTTCGGATAAATTTTATTCGATTAACCAAAGTTGAACCGTCTACCACCCCTATTTTTTTACTTTACTATATCTAAAAAACTTTTACGTTAGTCTTTATCCATAATAATATATGGATTTTATTCTTTCCATATCAACCTAGCATGAATTGTCAATGAATTTGTCTAGAAACTCCTACATGCCAATATTTTATGTTTGACAAACACTCATGCGTATGCCGATCACCATGCATGCTCACATTAAAGTTGCTGTATTATATTATTTAGATAATTAATGATAATTTAGTTTATTAATTATTAATTAGGATGTATTAATTATCAATAATAATTATTATTTTTAGTTAAAATTTATTATTTTCAATTAGGTTTTATTAATTCATTAAAGTTTATTAATTCTAATTAGAATTTATTAATTTCAATTAGGGTTTATTAATTCAAATTAGGGTTTACTAATTTTAGTTAAGGTTTATTAATTCATAATTAGAGTTTATTAATTTATAATTAGGGTTTATTATTCAAAATTAGGGTTTATTATTTTCAATTAGGATTTATTAATTTCAAAATTAGGGTTTATTATTCAAAATTAAGGTTTATTAATAGGGTTTATTAATTAAAAATTAGGATTTATTAATTCAAAATAGGGTTTATTAATTCAAAATTAGGGTTTATTAATTCAAAATTAGGATTTATTATTCACAATTAGAGTTTATTAATTATTAATTCATAATTAAGATATATTAATTCAAAATTATTATTTATTAATTTACAATTAAAGTTTAATAAATAATTTTAATTAGAATTAATTTAAACTAATTAATTAATTAATTATGATTAATTAATTAACTAATTAGAGGTGATCTCACTATGCGCGGGCGCGCACAGACCCGTGCACAGGAGACCATCTCTTTATGTTTTAATGGATCTGTCAACTATTTTTTACTTGCACCACAAATATATAGCTGCCAAATTTGTTATCACGATTGATAATCAAGTCATTCATGAGAACTCCACCAATACAAATTCACGATGCTTTATTAATGCACAGTATACATGATTTGATGTCAAGTCATTAATAATTTTATCATCACTCGAGCTCAAACCACAATAACTCAAATATTAAGTCAATATTTCTATATTTCGTGTCAACTAGTAAATATACATAGCAATATGTATTCACGATTAGTTGAGATAGTTAAAAATAATATAAATTGATTGTTTGTTTGCTAAAATGGAATGAAATTTTGAGATATCCGAAGACCTTTGTAGAATTTCTACGATTTGAATTAACTTCACTATAAAAATTTAGCCAAACAACAACGAAAAAATCCGTCGTTAAATTGCAAAGTCAACGACGGAGCATCGACGGACAAAATCTGACGATGTTAAATATATTTACCGCGATGATTTTGATGTCCATCGACGAGTCTAAATTCTTAGAAAATATGAATATAATATTTTACTTATCTCGTTCTCGTTGTTCACTTAATAGCCCATGTAAAAAATTTCAACCAGCTAAAGCTTACATGGATTGTCGGAAATTGATACGGTAAGGAGCCCACTATACAAGCAGCCAACCCCATCTCCAGCATATTGGTCCCGGTGATTCTTGTCAACTTTAGTTGGTCAGAAAATTTGATGCGGTCTATCAAGTGAGAAACGAAGATAAATACAAGCTATATTTATAATTTTTTAAAATTGGACTAAAAATCACTATTTGATGAAAGTTTGAACTATAGCTTAAAAATAACCCTTATAAAAATGAGGGGCAAAGTTTTTCTAGTCTACTATGTCAAGGCATAAAGGATTTCAATTTTAAAGAATATCAAGAGGAATTGAACTATTGAATTACTTGACTTTGACTTTTATAACTGATCGTAAATATCCTATTATATTCTATTTATAATCTCTCGTGTATGATTTGATATACATAAGATGTATACGTGTCCTTTTTCCGATATAAATAAATATCACATATTTTTCACGTACATTCTATTATAAAAAAGCATTGATTTCAGAAACGTATTATTAAATTCGTCGAACTCAAGCGTATCCGAATCAACACAATAGACCTAACTTTGGAGTTTGAAGTTTGCAAAACTTGCAAATTTATATAGAGATTGCTTCCATTCAACTTCTAGCAAATTCAAGAAATAATATAAGTACAGTTATATGTATCATTGAATTTGTATATGATCTGTAAAGAAATGGAAAGATATGAAATCGTGAAAGATTTAGGGTCTGGGAATTTTGGTGTTGCGAAGCTTCTTTGATCAAATATTATTGAATAACATATACGATTCGATAGAGAGATAATATTGTATAGGTGCCATAAAATGTATCTAATCTCTACAAAAATAATAATTTTAGCCACGATTTACTCGATTGACAAAAAGTATGCCCGATTGACAATTTCAAAAGAATGAACTTAAGTTCAATAAACTTGCAAGTTTTTTTTGTTAATATATCATTTATTTATTCGTGCTTATTCAGACTAATTAATTAATAATTATCTGCAAGTTGGGCAAACACTTGAACTTAAGCTTTGCTCAATAAACACATTTGGTTAAGAGAAATTATATTTTGTCGACACGTTTCTAACTAAAAATAATTTTTGAATAAGCTTGAGTATGAATCAACAGAATCTGATTGGCCCAAATATAATATAATATTTGTTATTCCCCATATTCTTTTAAATACTACTCCCTCCGTCCCAACTAACTTGAGTCGTATACCATTTTAAGCCGTCCCAACTAATTTGAGTCATTTCTATAAATGGAAATAATTAACAAAAAATAAGGGATTTTAATTGCAATTAACAGTTAATTAATAGGTTGATTATTGGCTAATTAAATTAAATTAATTTATTTTAATATGCTAATTTTAACTAAAAAAATTAATTAATTAATTTATTTAAAAATTAATTTATTTAATTAATTTAAAAATAAATTAAATTAAAAAATAATTTATTTTAATATGCTAATTTTAACTAAAAATTTATTTATTTATTTAAAAATTTATTTATTTATTTAATTTAAAAAATTATATTAAATTAAAAAATTAATTTATTTTAATATGCTAATTTTAACTAAAATAAATTAATTTATTAATTTATTTAAAAATTAATTTAATTATTTAATTTAAAAATAAAATAAATTAAAAAATAATTTATTTTAATATGCTAATTTTAACTAAAAATTCATTTATTTATTAAAAAATTAATTAATTTATTTAATTTAAAAATTAAATTAAATTAAAAATTAATTTATTTTAATATGCTAATTTAACTAAAATAAATTAATTTATTAATTTATTTACAAATTAATTAATTAATTTATTTTTAAAAATAAATTAAATTAAAAAATTAATTTATTTAAAAAAAATTAAATTAATTTATTTTAATATGCTAATTTAAAATAATTAAATTAAATTAAATTAACTAAAAAAATTAAATTAATTTTAATATGCTAATTAAATTAAGGATAATTTAAAATAAATTTATTAAGTAAATAAATAAATTTAAATATAAAACAAAATAAAATACAAAATATATATACTTAACACATAAACCACTTTATTACCAATACACTTAAACACTAAACACTCTCTCCTTAATTCCCGTGCCCAAAAGAATCGCCCCAAGCCAGCCGGGACGGAGGGAGTATTATTTTTCAAATTATTATATATTATACATAAAAAAAACACCAATTAAAAATTAATGCCATTTTTTGTAAAAGACTATAGAATATTACCAACTTTTTTTTCTCTTACTCTTTCATGGCGTTTCATTCTTTTTCAAAATCATATTATTGTGTTCACAAAAATATATGCAGTATGCATTTTAGTTAAAGATAAATAAATAGATTTTGAATAAACAAGTTATGATAATTTAAAATTATGACACATATTAGGGATGTGCATCGGTCAGTCTATTCGACCGATCGACCAAATTTGCACGAACCGAAAACAAAATAAAAATGTAATTTTTAGAACCGAATCGACCAGTATAAGTTTTTTGAACAACCAAAAAATCGAACCGAGAAAACCGATAGATTTTTGGACAGTTCCCGAAAACCGACATTAGATATATTTTTTAAATATCTATTTTAATTTCAAAGCACAAACATCACGAAATTTCAAAACATCACAAAAATCTAATAAAACATCACAATGTTCATCCTAATTTCAAAACATATTACAAAAATTCAATAAACATCACAAATAAACAAAGACTTAAATAAATAATACATATTTATATTAATAGGTTTTGGTCAGTTCAGTTCCCGATCGAACTATTTTATCATGAATCGATAAGCGAACCAAAATCTATCGGTTCTATAATTTTAAAATCAAATCGAAAATTAAAACTTACAAAAACCGTATCGAACCGATCGATTTTTTCGGTTCGATTCGGTCCATTCAGTGCACACCCAACCCGATATCGTAAGGAAGCTTGAAAGAGGGAATTTGAGATCAACACTTAGACAATTTTTATATATATATATATATAATTTTTAATGATAGTTTACTATTATATTTAATTTGATTACATAATTATTTTTATCATTTCACTAATGTGAGAACTATTTTTAGTCCTTCGATCATTAAGATCTACGATAAATGCATTACTTTGTTCGATAAAATTAACCACATGAAACGCTTTTTAACACAATAATAAAGGTTTCCCACGTTCACACGAAAGATGTAGTTCTGATGAGAACCAACACACACACACACATATATATATATATATATATATATATATATATATATATTGGGGGGTAGCATACAAATCATTATTATCGTGATAACTGCAAAAGTTAATGTAATATTTGTGAAAATTGATGCATTAGTCATAAAAGTTACCGCATCACCAATTTTTTGCCCATTTTGAGATTTGAACCAAAGTGATGCATTCATCCAGCGAACGTGATAACTATTTTCAGTCATTTGATCGTGAAGATCTATGGTAAATGCTTCACTATATAATGCTTCACTATATTGGATGAATTCATACATAAGTTTGAATCCTATGAGAGATGAAAATTCTATTTTTTGAATGGCGTAACTTTCACGACGAATACATAAAACTTGGCTATGATGGGTTCACTGTCATATCCCGTCTTTCTCAATAGGATTAGAATGACTTCCGAACTTAGAATTTAAAATGATTCTGTAGTAGCCCGAAAATTTTATAGTAATTGATAAAGATTAATTAAGCATTATTAAAGGTTTAAAAGCTATTTAAGCTTAAGGATTTAAAAAAAAATTCAATATAGTGAAGATATTAATCGGTAGGAATCTGATTAATTTAAGATTTGAACATGTGAGATTGAAAAATGTGGAGATTTAATAGAATTGAGTTTAAATGTGATAAAATGTGAATTATGTGTTTATTAAAGTATGTTTGTATGAAAAATGCTATTTATCCGAAAATAAGTTATAAAATGCTTTAATTATTTTTATATGGATATTTTATTATAAAATGAAAGAAACTATTATCCAAGGTATTAAATCATGTGAATAAATTTATTTTAGCATTAATTAGTGATTAATGAATTTATTTATGCTATTTTCAAAAATTTAAGAAGCTTAATTGAATGAATTGATTTTTATTAAATAAAGGGATTTAAATTATACAATATGTATCTAAATTAAATTATGAATCTAAGTTGCATTACATCTTATAAATTGTTATAGATAAATTTTATTTAATTAAATAAGTTAGAATATATGTATTAGTTAAAATTGAGGTGCACTTATAATTTTATAGAAATAAGTGCATAATTACTATGAAATTTGTTCTAAATTCAAATTAAATGTAAATAAAGTATCTAGAAACCTAGCATAAGAAATAAATCATCTTCTTCCCTATTTTCTTCCCAAAACACACGACCCACACACACTTTACACACACTAAAAATTTCATCTACACTTTTACTACACAATTAGACTTGGAATTAAAGGGGAATTAATCCTAGCAAGGTAAATACCTCATTTGATCAATAATTTTATTGTTTAAAATTCAAAATAGCATGTTCTATCCCTATGGAATTTTCAAAATTTTAAAGTTTTAGCTATGGATGATTTGTTTAATTTTTGTTACATGTATTGATTTAATTATGATTATGGAGTTAGATTAACATATGTTATGGATTTAATTTGCTTAAATTCATGAAAGTGAAAAATTAAAGAATGACACCTAAACCCTAATTTTTGAATATGATTCATATGTTATGATATGATTGAATTAAGCTTGAATATATGTTTACATATGCTTATAAACATCATATAAATGAAGAAATTAAAAAATTAAACCATGCATGTTAATATTGAAATTTTCAAAATTTCATGTAGTATGAATTTGATGATTTTGATTTTATTTGATCCATTTGACATGATAATTATGTTTAGAGATATAAATAATGTATAAAATGAATTTATAGAATTTAATTTAATCATACGCATTATGTTCAAAAATTTCAAAATGAAGGACATTAGGAACTATGATTTCTTGATTTTATTTGATGAATTTGAATTGATATTTGAGATCTATGATAAAAATAAGGCCTAGGTAGAATTTATGGGAATTTTGAACATAAGTATCAAAAGTTAGAAAATTAAAGTTTAAGACTAAAGTTATGATTTTATGTGAAAATTCTTAAGTAAGACTTGAATGAATGATGAAATAATGATCAATGATGCTAATTGAGTATAATTATATGATATTTGATGTTGAATAGGCTATAGATATTCAAAATATCGAATGTAGTTAAATCGCCTTAGCGATTAACGCTGAAATATGTGATATTAATCTCACATAGAGTTCTTAAATGTATATTTGATGATGTGATGATGATATTGGGAGTTTGGGATGACTTTGGAGTAGTTTGGTATGTTTGGGCTATACATATTACAGATGTTACTCACGAAATTTCGTAGAATTAGACGTTAGTAAGATAATTTGTATGTTAATCGATAGTTGTTAATATATATATATCTAAATTAGTAAGAAGGATTACTAAAGTCAATGATAATCTTATGTTATAAGGATCCAGCAGAGGAAACCGGGAAGTAAAGAACGAAGAACCAAACTTGTTGGATCGAACGTCACGAGGCTGGTAACGCATCACGAACTTTATTACGAAGCTAAACATATGATATGTTATGAGTTTGATTGCTTGTGAAAACATTTGATCACCACATGATAATCATGCTAAATGTTTTACCACATTGTGGGTATGACGGCAATTACCTATCTGCGGTAGGAAATACGAATTATCGTGCATGTGTAGACGGTCGTGAGCTTGCTCATGTAGCCGCCATGGTAATCGTGGCGAGGCCTACTTCCCTTTACCGAACGACGAGATAGGGTATGACCGTAGTTGTGATCCTTCGGACCAACTCGGTATGTTATGCCAGACGCTTCAAAATAAAGTGTGGCGAAATTTTATTATGTGAAAGTTTTCTTATGAACATCAATATAGTCATCTTATGAACTACTATTTGAAAGAAAGGTTTTCGAATGAAATGTTACTTTGAAAGATATATCGGCATTATCCATCGAGTACTTTCTCGTACTCACGCCTCCAAAATGTTTTTAATACGCAGTTGAGTATGGCCGAGCCGTGGTCGGAAACCGAGCCGATATCATCTCGATCTTTTATTTTGATTGTTATGTTCAATATCATGTCTTCATACATGATATTCATAAACCCTCCGCCGCTAGAACTTTGAAAACTTTGAAACCGTATTTTGATAAACCATGTAAATATTTTGAAACCTTTTTATAAATGGCGAGGTCAGTGTCCTCATTTTGATAATTGCCGTAGTTGGATATTTCCGAATGCAGTCGGCTCACTCTATTTACAAACGTTATATCGTCTGCTTGTTTCCAAAACCTATCTTCTAAATCACTCTTTATTGAAAGATTATCGTTAATTAAACCACCACGGCTTGATTATTTAGTTAATTAAGTAATTAAATAGTCGGTCGTGACAGAGTGGTATCGAGCATTGTTTCGCTTTGATCCCAGAATTTTCTTTCTTCGAGCCAACTTCTCTTGTAAACCTCGAGTTGTTGGTAAAGGCTCGATGTTCCACCATCTCTTCACCAACCGTAAAGTAAGCTGTAAGTGATGTGTATAATTGAATGAAAGGTGATTATGTGGAACATTCTTAGATGGTATGTGTGAAAATAAATGATATGTGATTATGTTGTTTCTAATTAGTATAAAAGTTATATTTGAATATAGGATGGTACGGAGGAAGGCTATTGCTCGGAAGAATGTTGATAATAGGCCGGCTGGATTAGGCAGCGTCGATAGTTTCTTTTCCTTTAGAATCAGAGAGGAGCAGCACCTGCCGTTTGCTCTCAAACAGTTTATGATGTTTGTGGAGATCGCCTAAAGAGTGCAAGGATCGAGTTAGACGGACTTCTCGCATCGGTTAATGCTCTACCTCCTTCGCGAGGATGGGCATCCGAAATGGCTTTGAATTATGTACACATTGATATGGAGTGCATCATCGGTAATCTCGATCGATTCGTAGACCTTATAAAAGGCATTATCGAAAAATAGGAGATCCTCCCGAGTTACCATATCGTCCTTTTGATCAATTTATTCCAAATAGCTCATCGATTCTAGATGATTTTCTTCATCCAAAATGGGAGAGATTAAACCTATGTTCCGTGAGGTTATCATTCCTAGTCCTCCTTCTCGAATCTTGTTCGATAGTGATAATCTTTTTCCTCTCGACCTCAAGGGACCCTAGATGATTTAGATCTGTTTGAATGACCATTTGACCGAAAACTCCTTCACCACCTTTATCTCCTCTTCCCGAAATATCCTTAATCATGTCTCCCACCGAGGTAGCCCAGAATTTGAACAACCACTATCACTGGCACTTCCTATTTGAGACCTCTAGTCCGACGAAATGCCCTCTTTATCCGATCCTTCCTTCTTTTGCTGTGAGAGGCGCCACTCACCACCGATCATGCTCATACCCTCAAGATAAAAGGAAGAAGAGCTAGAAGAGGAACCCGAGGAAGACCTCAAGAAGATGTAGATGGTT
This sequence comes from Salvia rosmarinus, assembly GCA_036937905.1. NCBI lineage: Eukaryota > Viridiplantae > Streptophyta > Magnoliopsida > Lamiales > Lamiaceae > Salvia > Salvia rosmarinus. The sequence continues at coordinate 315,440 of JAODLM010000200.1, forward strand.
AAGGAAAAATCGTGGTAACTAGCTAAGATAGTAGGTGAGCTACCAAATGTATATATGAAACTAACTTGTGTGTAAAAGTCCTCTACGAGGCAATTTTCTTGTAAATTATAAACTGCTTAATTTTCCTCAATGTGATTAAACCACTATGTTTTATCTGTTGTGATGATTATATCTTGTTGATGATGCAAATTACAACCCTTTCCTTTGTTAATATTTTATTTATCATTATGAAAATAATAAATTTCTTTTGAAGTGAAATGCCTCCTCAAGACGGCCGTAATATCAAGAAAGAGCTAGTCGACCACTCCCAAAACCTTCCCGAACGAAGCCTTGATGATCGTGAACCTTCTCCTCCAAATCGAAAAATAGTCGAGCTTTTCCTTCGTCAAACCCACCAAATTTTACCGGCTGGTAGTCCCGCCGGTCGAGGAATGGGTACGCACTGTGGAAAGGATATTCGATTCTCGAATGCAACGATCGAGTGTTTATCAGGCATAAATTTTCGATGAAAGGACCAATGGATTTTGGTGGGAAGCCGTGCGTAAAACCCTTACCCGGAGCAATCGGCGAACTTTACATGGAACAGTTCAAGGAAGAATCAGATGCTAAGTTCATTCCTCAAGCTATAGGAGGCGTAATGAAATTGAGTTTATGAATCAAACAAGGAATAGGAGCGTGGTGAGCACGATCGAGAATTTCGCACACTATCTCGGTATGCATCATACAAAGTGGAAACCGATGAAAAGATGGCCGAGATATTTCGTCGACTACGACCGAAATTCAATTATTTTAGTCATTAACCACCCATGTCTTACGCAGAAACTCTTAACCGCGTTAGACATGGAAATGGAGATTCAAGTCGAAAAGCATGCTATCGAGACTAATGTTGGCATACCACCGTGAATTATACCAACAAAATCCTCCCAAATGGAACAAAATATAAAGGAAAAAGAAATGGGAGATGCGAGAAATTCAAGCAAAAGACCGTTTAAAGACAGAGTTCACAGTTGTCGAGATCATTCCGACCACCGACCATCGACAACCACTTTTTCCTCCGAGTCGATAAGACCACCCATGTGCCCTCGCAACCGCATACATTTCGGTTTATGTCGGAGTGGGAAGCAACACTTGCTATTCGTGTGGGCGTATGGTCACTTCGCTCGCCTCGTCCATACGCATGTAATGTGGCGGGAGAGAGAAAGAGGAAAATCTTCGCGACCGCTCGATCGTGAAAGCAATGACAGATATCCACAACCACCTCGTTATCAACTTCCTCCACCGCAAATGACCGCAATTCCGTAAGCTTCACCACAGACGCCGCCTCAATCTCTACAAATTCAACCTCAACATCAACATGTATGCTTTGAAACAAAACAATCGAAAAGAGTACGGAAATCGATGTATGGCCCGCTTAAAAGGTGTACTGTTATAGTTTTGTTTGACACGGAGCATCGCATTCTTTCATTTCTACCGCATGCGAGATAATCTTGAACTTCCGTAGAATCATCCGGAGTAGGGTTCAAAGTATTTACTCCGATAGGTGGGGCGACAAGAGTTGATAAAGTATGTCCTAACTTAGAATTCGAGTTAGATCACTTCGCTAAAAGTCGAATCATTACGCCTTATGCATGTGGGACGAGATATTATCTTGGTATGGACCGTTAACGGAAAATTTCGCACGATTCGCTAGAACAACGAAATCGATTTCAACCACCGGAAAAGAACCCACGTGTTTTTATGGGATTGATGAGAGAAGAAGAAGGTGCTCGTGATATCGCCTTCACAGCGTAAAAGTTGATAAGATGTAACGAAAATCATGCCTATCCGATATGCTTAAGCAAGGAAGACAAGAAGGATAGGAGGATTGAAGATGTGCCGCTTGTTCGAGAATATCCGATGTATTTCCGAAAAATTACCCAGATACCGCGGATCGACAATCGATTTCACGATCGATCTCGAGCCGTGATCCGCGCCAATTTCCAAAGCACCGTATCGGATGGCTCCTAAAGAATTGCAAGAATTGAAAGTCCAATTACAGAACTTCGGACTTAGGATTTATTCGACTGCCGCCACACCCGGGAGCACCAAAGGTTATTCGTCAAAAGAAGGATGGCACCTTAAGAATGTGTATCGACTATCGAGAATCAATAAGGTGACATTGAAGAATAAGTATCCACTTCCTCGAATTGACGACTTGTTCGACCGCTTGAAAGGAGCAAAGGTATTTTAAAATCGATCTAAGATCGGGTTACCATCAAGTGAAGATAAAACCCGAGGATATATCGAAACCGCTTTTAGGACTCGATACGGACACTATGAATTTGTAGTGATGCCGTTTGGGTTAACAAATGCTCCAACAGTTCATGGACCTCATGAATCACAGATTCCATGAATATCTCGATAAATTTGTATTAGTGTTTATCGATGATATTTTAATCTATTCAAAGAGCTAACAAGAACACGAGGAGCATTTGAGAATTGTATTGAAAAGCTAAGGCACGTAGATTATATGCCAAGTTCAAGAAGTGTGATTTTGGGTGAAAGAAGTAAATTTCTTAGGCATATAGTCCTCGGAAGGAATTAAAGTGGACCCCGCCAAAGTCCAAGCAGCTCAAGAGTGGAAATCACCCACGACTCCAAATGAGATTCGTAGTTTCGGGTTTAGCCGGGTACTATAGAAGATTTATTGAGGATTTTCTAAAATTGCTAAACCAATGACGAATCGCTAAAGAAAGGGATAAAATTTCAATGGACTCCGTAACGCGAAGACAGCTTTTCAAGAACTCAAAGAAAGATTGACCAACGCCCTATCTTAACCATACCGATCCGTAAAAGATTATACCATATACACGGATGCGTCGAGAAATGGAATATGATGCGTTTTAATGCAAGAAGGAAAGGTCGTCGACACGCTCACTTACGCTTGAAGATTCACGAACACAATTATCCTACTCACGATCCGGAGCTCGCAGCAAGGGTCCACGATTGAAAATATGGAGACATTATCCATGCGGATCGAGATGTGAGATTTTCACGACCACAAAGTTTGAAGTATTTCTTTGAACAAAAGATTTGAATATGCGACAACGAAGATGGCTCGAGTGGTCAAAGACTACGATTGTGATATCAAGTATCATCCCTAAAAGCTAATGTCGTAGCGTATGCCCGAGTAGGAAAAGTCGAGAAATTAGGAACTCTTTAACGGACCAAGGAGAATTATTAAAAGAGTTCGAGAGAATGAAGTCGAAACCGTGTTACCTCCCGAAATATTCAAGGAATTGTAGCGTCATTGATGGTACTTCCGGATTTGAGAGCTCAGACATCGAAGCGCAAAGAAAAGATAAACAACTTGAAACTCATGAGCAAAGATTCGAATGGGAAATTTTCCGAATATCATGAAGTCGAGATAATGCGATTATGTTTGGTAATCGCATATACGCACTCAACGATACGTAATTGAAAATGAAATTTTGAATGAAGCTCATAAGGTTCCGTATGCGGCACATCCCTAAGTACGAAGATGTATCGTGATCTTAAACAAAAGTTCATGTGGACTGGATGAAACAAGACATTGCCTCCTACGCCGAACGGTGTTTAGCGTACAACAAGTAAAAGCTTTACATCAAAGACCATACGGAAAATTACACCTCTTGAAGTGCCCGAATGGAAATGGGATCACATCGCTATGGATTTTGTAATTGGTTTACCCAAGTTCAGACGAGGAATACGGCTATATGGGTAATCATTGATCGATTAACCAAGAGCGCCATTTCGCTCCAATTCGACAACGTATGGAGCGGATAAATCGCACGATTTATGTTCGGAAATTGTTCGGCTACATGGAGTGCCGATCTCAATCACCTCGCATCGTGATGCCAAATTCACCTCTCGCTCGGGCTACTTTTCAAAAGAATTGGGTACTGATCAATTTTAGTACCGCTTTTCATCCCCGCATGCACGGTCGACCGAGAGAACAATTCAAACCCTCAAGATATGCTCGAATCTGTGGTGCTTGATCGAGGAGATCAATGGAACAAGTCTTACCATTGATCGAATTCGCCACAACAACAGCTATCAAGCTACGATCGGCACGGCACCTTATGAAGCACTTTATGGCAAGAATGCGATCACCTCAGATTGGGACGAGGTAGGAGAGCGGAAGATTCTCGCCCGTAAGCAATCAAGAAATGGTTCAAATTGTACGACAAATAAAGCAAAGAATGAAAGAAGCTCAAGATCGACAAAAGTCCTATGCCGATCATCGCCGCATGTAATTGAAGTTTGAAATAGGACAAGGTCTTTCTTAAAGTTTCCCAACCAAAGGAGTTCACCGCTTTGGAGTAAAAGGAAACTCAAACCAAGATTTCGACCTTATGAGATATCGAACGGATCGGCCTCGTAGCTTATAAAGTTAGCGCCGCTAACTCGCTAATGTACATGATGTTTTCCATGTCTCCCAACTCGTAAAATATGTGTATGACCCAACACATATCCTTCATTATGACGAGATAGTTCCCGATACTTGATTTGAGCTATGAAGAAAGACCAATGCATTCTCGACCGGAAGGAGCAAAAGTTAAGGAATAAGATTATTCCTTTAGTAAAATTTTGTGGAAACATCACGGTCCGTAAGAGACGACGTGGAACTAGAAGAACAGATAAAGGAGAAATACCCGACTTGTTTAACAAGGTACTAAATTTCGAGGACGAAATTTTTTTAAGGAGGAATGTAGTAGTCTCAAAATTTTATAGTAATTGATAAAGATTAATTAAGCATTATTAAAGGTTTAAAAGCTATTTAAGCTTAAGGATTTAAAAAAATTCAATATAGTGAAGATATTAATCGGTAGGAATCGATTAATTTAAGATTTGAACATGTGAGATTGAAAATGTGGAGATTTAATAGAATTGAGTTTAAATGTGATAAAATGTGAATTATGTGTTTATTAAAGTATGTTTGTATGAAAATGCTATTTATCCGAAAATAAGTTATAAAATGCTTTAATTATTTTTATATGGATATTTTATTATAAAATGAAAGAAACTATTATCCAAGGTATTAAATCATGTGAATAAATTTATTTTAGCATTAATTAGTGATTAATGAATTTATTTATGCTATTTTCAAAAATTTAAGAAGCTTAATCGAATGAATTGATTTTTATTAAATAAAGGATTTAAATTATACAATATGTATCTAAATTAAATTATGAATCTAAGTTGCATTACATCTTATAAATTGTTATAGATAAATTTTATTTAATTAAATAAGTTAGAATATATGTATTAGTTAAAATTGAGGTGCACTTATAATTTTATAGAAATAAGTGCATAATTACTATGAAATTTGTTCTAAATTCAAATTAAATGTAAATAAAGTATCTAGAAACCTAGCATAAGAAATAAATCATCTTCTTCCTATTTTCTTCCCAAAACACACGACCCACACACACTTTACACACACTAAAAATTTCATCTACACTTTTACTACACAATTAGACTTGAATTAAAGGAATTAATCCTAGCAAGGTAAATACCTCATTTGATCAATAATTTTATTGTTTAAAATTCAAAATAGCATGTTCTATCCCTATGGAATTTTCGAAAATTTTAAAGTTTTAGCTATGGATGATTTGTTTAATTTTTGTTACATGTATTGATTTAATTATGATTATGGAGTTAGATTAACATATGTTATGGATTTAATTTGCTTAAATTCATGAAAGTGAAAAATTAAAGAATGACACCTAAACCCTAATTTTTGAATATGATTCATATGTTATGATATGATTGAATTAAGCTTGAATATATGTTTACATATGCTTATAAACATCATATAAATGAAGAAATTAAAAAATTAAACCATGCATGTTAATATTGAAATTTTCGAAAATTTCATGTAGTATGAATTTGATGATTTTGATTTTATTTGATCCATTTGACATGATAATTATGTTTAGAGATATAAATAATGTATAAAATGAATTTATAGGAATTTAATTTAATCATATGCATTATGTTCAAAAATTTCGAAAATGAAGGGGACATTAGGAACTATGATTTCTTGATTTTATTTGATGAATTTGAATTGATATTTGAGATCTATGATAAAAATAAGGCCTAGGTAGAATTTATGGGAATTTTGAACATAAGTATCAAAAGTTAGAAAATTAAAGTTTAAGACTAAAGTTATGATTTTATGTGAAAATTCTTAAGTAAGACTTGAATGAATGATGAAATAATGATCAATGATGCTAATTGAGTATAATTATATGATATTTGATGTTGAATAGGCTATAGATATTCAAAATATCGAATGTAGTTAAATCGCCTTAGGCGATTAACGCTGAAATATGTGATATTAATCTCACATAGAGTTCTTAAATGTATATTTGATGATGTGATGATGATATTGGGGAGTTTGGGATGACTTTGGAGTAGTTTGGTATGTTTGGGCTATACATATTACGATGTTACTCACGAAATTTCGGTAGAATTAGACGTTAGTAAGATAATTTGATGTTAATCGATAGTTGTTAATATATATATATCTAAATTAGTAAGAAGGATTACTAAAGTCAATGATAATCTTATGTTATAAGGATCCAAAGAGAGGAAACCGGAAGTAAAGAACGAAGAACCAAACTTGTCGGATTGAACGTCACGAGGTGGGTAACGATCACGAACTTTATTACGAAGCTAAACATATGATATGTTATGAGTTTGATTGCTTGTGAAAATATTTGATCACCACATGATAATCATGCTAAATGTTTTACCACATTGTGGGTATGACGGCAATTACCTATCTCGCGGTAGAAATACGAATTATCGCAAGATGTAGATGGTCGTGAGCTTGCTCATGTAGCCGCCATGGTACGTGGGGAGGCCTACTTCCTTTACCGAATGACGAGATAGGGTATGACCGTAGTTGTGATCCTTCGGACCAACTCGGTATGTTATGCCAGACGCTTCAAAATAAAGTGTGGCTAAATTTTATTATGTGAAAGTTTTCTTATGAACATCAATATAGTCATCTTATGAACTACTATTTGAAAGAAAGGTTTTCGAATGAAATGTTACTGAAAGATATATCGGCATTATCCATCGAGTACTTTCTCGTACTCACGCCTCCAAAATGTTTTTAATATGCAGTTGAGTATGGGCGAGCTGGGTGGGAAACCGAAATGATATCATCTTGATCTTTTATTTTGATTGTTATGTTTGAATATCATGTCTTCATACATGATATTCATAAACCCTCCGCCGCTAGAACTTTGAAAACTTTGAAACCGTATTTTGATAAACCATGTAAATATTTTGAAACCTTTTTATAAATGGTAGGTCGTGTCCTCATTTTGATAATTGCCGTAGTTGGATATTTCAATGCAGTTGGCTCACTCTATTTACAAACGTTATATCGTCTGCTTGTTTCCAAAACCTATCTTCTAAATCACTCTTTATTGAAAGATTATCGTTAATTAAACCAATACGGCTTGATTATTTAGTTAATTAAGTAATTAAATAGTCGGGTCGTGATTCGTGCTTGATGAAAGAAAATTTTTAAAATTCCAACAAAAAGAATTTATTTAACTAATTATTATAAAGTGATTTCGAGAATTAATATATATAACATAATAATCAAGTACGATTTATATATATATATTTATATATAAATCATTATATCAATAATATCATGTTAACGTTTAATTTATTAATTCATGGTATTTAGGATCGAACTCAAGCCCGTGAGAATAAATCGATAAGGGGCTTTGGTTTAACGAGCCCAAAACGAAAGCCCATGGACAATAAAAAAAAAACCCTACACTATATAAACTTATCCTACTTCCATTTTGGAACCCTAGCCTCCCTAATTCATTCATTCACTCACTCTTCCTCCAAGCTTCAACAAAAAAAATCCACACAAAGGTAGATTTTAATCCTCTATTAATTTTAGTATGTTTATGCATATGTGTATATGTTGTATGTATATATGTGTGTGCTAAGTTTATGGATTGGGTGTGTGCTGTGTATATTGTGAGTGCCGAGAGAGAGAGGATGAAGGGGAGAGACGGACGAGAGGCGAGGGTGGGTTCGGTCGGCGACGGCGGCGGGCTCTCGGCAACGGCGCGCGGCCGGAGAGAGAGGAGGCAGCATGTGAGAGCGTTGTGCGTCGCGTGCGTGCGTGTCTCCGTCGCATCGCGTAGGTGTGCGTGTGTGCGTGGGTTTACAAAAGGAGAGAAGCTAGCGACGGCAATGACAAGCGGCGCGGGCGATCGTGCGTGACCGATCTACGCGCAGCGCAAGGCGTCGCGCCGTGTGTGTGTTGTTGTGTGTATGCGCGTATGCCGTCGTGCGTGCGTATATACGCAGAAAGGATGGCGCAGAGACGAGGAGGATGGCCGCACCGCGAGGTCGCCGAATCGACACGCGCGTGGCGCAACGCAGCAAGGGGTGGGGAAGTTTAGATCCGAGAGACGCGTGAAGGAGGCGAGAGAAGAGATGGAGAAAAAGAAAAAATTGAGGTCGCCGAATCGCCTACGACGGCGACGGTCATGGGAAAACGGCGCCGAAAGTGCAGGTTTTGGGTTAGGGTTTGAGAGTTAATGGGTCGGGCTTGTGTTGTTTTTAAATCAAATGGGCTTGTGTTAATTTAATTCAAAGTTTTGGGCTAAAATTTTAATTAATGTATTGGGCTCTTCTTATTCGTCAATAAATTAATGAAGAGAGATGGGCTGACTTAATTAATTCATAATGCTGGGCTGGGCTTTTTAATTAAATGTCGATGGGTGATTTTATTTTAAAGGATGGATGGACTTTTAATTAAAAGTTCGATGGACTATGTTTTAATAATGGTAGAGAATTAAAAGAATCAATAAAATTTATGGATTTGGGCTCCAGTGAATTTATTTAATAAGTTGGACCCTAGTGATTAATTAATAGTTGGATCTTAGATTTAATTAGTAGTTGGACTTCAATTAATTAAATTCTCGACTTAAATTAATTAAATCTTTGAGACTTAATTAATTAAATTATATTAAGTCTTATTAATTAAATAATTAACTTAAACTTAATTATAAGTTTAAATTATTTAATTATGGTAAGTTAATTAATTAATTAATTAATTACTATTAAGTTAATTAATTGATTGATTAAGTTAAGGTTAAGTTCAAGTTTAATTTACTTTAATTTATGATTATGACCTACTTAATTAATGTAATTAATTTCTTTTAATGAAATTAATTAAGTTATGATGATTAAACAAATTAAATTATGTTAAATAAGTGCATAATTTGATAATTATATTATGTGTTATATTAAGCGAGAGTCCTTAATATATATATATATATATATATATATATATATATGATTTTAGTATGCAATTTAATTGCATTATACTTTGTAAAAATATTTAACAAAAGAAGATTATGAAATTAAGTTGTTTTTAAACGAAAAGTCGAGCAAGGGTATTGTTGGTGCCTTAGTCGATATAAATTAGTTTTCAAATTTAATTATATTTTGAAAACTCGGGCTTAACGAATCATAAGCTAGTATCCTACTTTACTTGATCATAAGACTAGCTTTTCGAGACCTATTAAGATTAATGCTTCTTGTAGGTTTTATCGATCAAGGCGATTAGCGCTGCTTTCCCGAGACGCGTACTATAGTGATTCTTCATGCTTTGTCCTATCGAGGTAGCTTATCTTACAAAAGTATATTTGAGTTATATGCTCGATATTTCATGAAATGCAAACCGCTTATCCAATAAAATGTTTTTGTGCGCCTACTGCTTAAGGCTCGTATATGTATCGATCGAGATTCTCTTTTAATCTAATACGTTAATTGAGAATTGTGTACACTAGTTAGTTGTTTCGTGGGTTTTCTCCATCGGACACCAACATATTCATGAGGCGTTATAAGGGTGCTTGTCTCGACGCGCCCGAGTACGCCATGTTATTATGGTGCTTGTCTCGACGCGTTCAAGCACGCTATGAAATTATGAATTGTCCGGGTTACGTCCCCGATGACAATAATGGGAGCATGTGATCCGACGGTGACTAGAGGCCCGGGATCAAAGCGAGTAACAAAAGAGTCGTGACAATGGGCCCAAATAAATGAAATGTTTTTGCATGCTTAGAAGTGGTTTCTCTTTTTTAAAACCTTCTAAGTTATATTATCATGATTGGATAAACTGCTTTTACGGATTTATGAAATGTTTATGAAAATGCATGCCCACTGAGTACATTAGTACTTAGCCCAAATATTTCCAAATGTTTTCAAGATGATCAATGGGTCTTGACAAGCAGAGTGAGATTTAAGTTCACTCCGTGATTGACCAAGTTATTCCATATTTAGACCATGGCGATTAACTAGCTCAAATTTTATTTTCCTTCTTGTCATGACTTGAATTATTTCTTCCGATTGAGCTTAGACTCTAAATCCTTGATGTTAGTATTGTTGATGTATATTGGCTATTAGAGCACGTAAACTAAACTTGTGATCCCGAGGATAATTATTGTTTTGATCGATTTCATCATTCGATGTCTTCCATTTTCATTTAGGAAGCTATTCCCAAATTCTAAAGGTTTATTGCTTTGATCATTCGAGTCAACTTTACTCCTTATATGTTTCGTGATTTTATTAATCGCGTCTCGATTTACGAGCTTCCATTATTTTAGAAATCGGGCCGTGATAGAGTGGTATCAGAGCATAAGTTTTCTTTCGTGTCTCTGACTGCCAAAACCTTTTCATGTCGAGTCTAGAATAGTATCCCTAGACTTCTTGAAATCTCAAGACTCTCACCACCGTCACGCCAACCGATCAACAAAGGTATGTTTTAAATGTTTCAAAGTGAGATTATGAAACGATGTACGCCATTGATGAATGTTTCCATGTGGATTACAAGTTATTTTCATGTGATGATTTGTGAATTGTCTAATTGCTTTCACATTGTTATTGTGAGTCATCAGACTCGAGATAGCTACGCTCATTGTCGTGTTAGGGACAACCCAACCCTTAACGACTCAAATGAAATTGATTGTCGAATCGATTTTCAAATCTTTCGATCATGCATGAGACTTTGAACTTATATGACAATAGGTTTCACAAAACGAAAATGTTTGATGACTATATTTTCGATTCATATCCCAAAATGATCGGAATAAGTTATGGATTCTCTCACGAACTGCTTGTGTACTCGTGACTGCTTTTGAAAATGTAAGTCGTGATAGCCTCGCCACAACAACTTAGAAAGAACTAGTTCACTGCTTCACATAGAAGCGCTTGAACATAGAAGTGACATGAAAAGATTGAGGATTCATTTGAGTTACACCTTTATGGTTATGATTAGTTTCTCATATAGGTGTTACCTTATTAGAATGGAAGACGCACTAATAGGAGATGACATGAGAGACGCACCGATAGGGAACGGTAGGGGCCGAAGACGAGGACGTGGTCGTGGACAAGGAAGATGTTTTGTCTATCGTGAACCTAACCTACAAGTAGCACCAAATCGCATTTAATCAAGAAAGGTTCCGCAAAGAGAAACCTCCGACGCTCGATGGACTAGGTGATCCGATGGATGCCGAGAAATGGATACGAGCGGTGAACGGATTTTCAACTATATCCGGCGTGAAGACATGGAAAGTGAAGTGCGCCACCTACCAACTGTGGAAGAAGCCGACTCAGCGGGAGCCGGAGACGCACTATGACTAAGGAGGAACTCGAGAACCTCACGTGGAAGAATTCAAGACCGAATTATATGAGAAGTACATACCGTGATGCTACCGTCAAGAAACAGAACGAGTTTTGGAATCAAGCGTAGAATTGAACAACCATCGAATATGACAGAGCTTTCAACCAATCGTCAAGGTATGCTCCACATCCGTGGACACCGATGCAAAACGTCTTTGAAGTTCGTAAACGGATTACGCCACGAAATATCGATTTCCCTAGCAAGTCGTGGTGATCTTACTTATGCACAAACGCCGAAAGCGGGGCTCTTACCATCGAGTCACTTCGCCGAGAGAAAGGAAAAGCTCTACAGTGTCAGTGCATGCGCCATTTCAAGACAATGGCAAAGGGAAAAGAAATGGAATGAGGGTAATATGTAAACTTGAAATGGGAAGAAACCCCGAATCGTAATCCGGCGTAATCAAAATCCGCCCAATGACGGGTCGAACACCTTGCCCGTAATGCCGAAATTCCATCTAGCAAATGTCCAAGGGCAAATGCTTGTTATTATCAGGAGAATCGACATTTTGCTCCAAAGATGCCCAAAGAAAACGGGAGAGCACCCCAAAGCCCAAACCTTGAAATCAACAAAGGCAAATCCGGTCCCGTGAGGAAACCAAGGACAACCACTAAACGCGAGGCCAATGCTCTAAACCGTAAAGCGGCTCGAGCACATGGAAATCGATGTATGATCAACGTGACTAGTATACCGTTATAGCTTTGTTCGACACGGGCATCACACTCTTTCATTTCACATGTTGCTTGTAAGGCTTTAGACTTAACTTCCGAACCATCTAGTGAAGCTTTAGTGATTAGCACACCGTGTGGAGAAAGAATGTCTCATTAATATATTGTCTCGAACTTAGAATCGAACATAGGTGTCAAGAATTTAGGGCATACTTATATGTCATCTCTATGATAGAATTTGACATCATCTTAGGAATGGATTGCTCACCAAAGTCAATGCCACAATTTCGTAACGAGAGAAAGATCTCATTCCACCTTGAAATGAGGGATAAATTTTCATGGGATAAGAACGGGAAAAGGAGAATCGGTGATATCTCGCCATGAAAGTGTAGGGAAAACTATGTTTAATTTCGTCCCGGATCTATCTTGGATGTTTAATTCACCATACATTGATTATATACCTAGCATGCACCTATATAATTAATTGCAACACGTAGGGTTTTCTGTTTACCTTTGGATCCGCCGAGCGGAATGGATCGAGACTCGTGCTTTGATCTTCCGGATCGATCCCGTCGCCCAATCTCTAACGCCGAGCGAGGACGATCTATGGAGAATGCTTCGAAAATCACCTCAAACCCTCTATGTATTTTCGAGAATTCTCTCACTCACAATGAGATTCACGAAAATATGTGTTGATTAATTATGATCATCCACCTAGATTTAATCTCTTACCTCATATTTATAATGCATTACCATAATCCCATATGGAAATTACCATAATCCCATATGGAAATTACCATAATCCTTTATGGAAATTACCATAATCCTTTATGGAAATTACCATAATCCCATATGGAAATTATCATAATCCTATATGGAAAGGATTATTACCATAATCCTATATGGAAAGGATCTATGCATATCCCATAAATATAATAATATCCTTGTAGGATAAAGAGAATAAAATCTTGCCATAGAGAGACATAGTGGGGCGCCAATTTTCCTCCAAAAACGGGCCCGGACGGGCCACCAGGATCAAATGCAAGGAATAAAGATGGGCCTCAAATAAATTAATTATCTTATGTTCACCTGTAACATAAATTAATTTATAAACATTTATTCATGCCACTAGAGAATAAATGTCGACTTACCCTTTATTACCAAGTTGAGTCTGCTTGCACTTAGACATTACGAATCCCCAGTATTTAAGATATCGAACGTCCATTAATTATTTATAAGATTCTCATCGCTAAAATAATTAATATCTTTAATTCTTTAAGTAGTACCACTCAACCTTATTATTGTACTTGAGCTAACTCAACCCGCAAGCGTTTAGTACAATAAACCTTTGAGCTCCTTAAGGGACGCCATCATCCTAAACGGATACGCGACTGATACGATAACTAGCATGACATACAAGACCGCCACCACCCAAGACGCGGAGAATATCGGTTAGAACATATAACCTCACCCATAACAAGTCAAAGTGATGGTCAAGAACTCATACTCACCTAATACCTTATCGAGATTTAGATCATCGTAAGTCACCGAGATCTAGGTTCTTCACTACTACGATAGAAGAACTCATCTCACCGTGATCCTTCAATACGCCGAGACGCACTAGCATAGACAAGCAACCAAGTCAAGTCACTTCTTATCTATACCGCAACCTATACCGACAACTCGTCATCAAGTCGCCTCACCGTGAAACTTTTATATCTCATTAGCTTCGACCAATCATACGTACTTCGTGATCTTCTACACACCGTATGATCTAACTTATATATGAGATAAGGGACACGATATATGCAATCAAGTATTCATTTCGTATATGAGATTGTAATAGTGGTAATAGAAACATTGTATACAAGCTCAACCAAAACCGCTTTCAAGATACAACCAACATTCTCCCACTTATACTAAAGCAAACTTTAGTATACAATGTGTCTCTCTACTAGCTATTACAAACAAAACCATCACTTTGCTTCTCCCACTTATACAAAAGTTTCCTTTCTAAGTGGGTGCCATCTAGCGCAATTCAAGTCCTCTAACGCCCCGACGTAGACTTATTGCGGCAGTTTTAGCGGGTGCCATCTAGCGCAATTCAAGTCCTCTAATGTGCCCAACGTAGACTTATAGCGGGCTTTGCCGTGAATGGATCCGCTAGGTTATCCGTCAGATCAATCTTTGCAATCAAGACGCCCCTCGCCTAACGCTTTCATATGACATGGTACTTTCTCTATGTGTTTGGTCGCTTGTGGTCCGTGGTTCCTTCGAGTTTGCCATTGCACCGAGTTATCACAAGAAACCATGATACTCTTGGGCAAACCAGTACCACATCTTGATCCATGAGGTAGTTCTTGAACCATACAGCCTCCTTAGCAGCCTCCGCCGCTACATATTCGGCCCATGGTAGAGTCCGCAATGCATCGCCGCTTGCACTCGCCAGATACGGCTCCACCTCCCAAGGTAAACACATAGCCCGAGGTGACTTTTTCTCATCACGGCCACTTGAAACTGAAGTCCGAATAACCCAAAGGCATTAGACTATCTCGCATGGTAACCAGCCTATAATCTCGAGTCCTTTCGTGTACTTGAGTATATGCCATCGCAATTCAATGAGCTTGTCCAGGTTAGATCGATATCTAGCTACTATGCCTCACCGTGATAGCGTATATCGGGCCTCGTGCATAACATTGCGTACATGAGACTTCCTACGGTGGAAACGTAGTGAACTTGTCTCATTTCCTCTATCTCCTTTGCAACATAGGTGATCGCCCTTAGATAAAGCGAACGCCACGTCCGAAAGGTAGCAATCCTTTCTCGGCGGTCCGCATACTAAAACGAGTAATCATAGTATCAATGTAAGACGCCGAGATAAGCTCAACATTTTCTTCTTGTGATCTCGTAAACCTTGATCCCAAGAATGTACGTGATCTCCTAAGTCTTTCATTTGAAACCGATCGGATAACCAACTTTTACGCCCCGATAACAACTTCCCATTGTTACCAAATAGAAGAATGTCATCTACATAAAGTGCAAGAAATACCACATCACCGCTGACATCTAAACGATACACACAACTTTCGCTAGGCAACCGAGTAAATCCATAGACTTTACCACCTCGCCCAAACGTAAGTTCCATGATTCGCATCATTGTCTTGTATCGCCACCGACGCCCATGGGTCGATTATTGCTCGCTCGCTTTCAGAACTAAACCAAGATTCACCCACGAACATAAATCGCCGGGTCGACGAACAACCTCCCACTACGACGAGGTGCTATGACACAATGACAACGCGGGTGCAGAACTTGTGGTTCTCTATCTCGCACAACTTGTCGGGTAGGTACCACTCAGACGGTCGGTATCTCCAGTGGAACTCGACCCACTTCAATTTCTTGAAGTATCTCGTGTCAATCCTCCCACTGTACACCTACATCTCGCACCTTTGGTCTAATCGGTGGTGGAATACGATCATCTTCTAATACTTGAAGAATGATTTCAACTTTGGACTTATGATTTTTAATATAATCCTCTTCTAAGAATCGGGCATTAGTGCTAATAATGACCTTCCGATCCTTAGACTATAGAATAAACCACCTTCGCTCGCTCAGATAGCCAATAAACAAATTAAGGCCGGATCTAGCTCCAACTTGTCGCCTTCTTGTTCAAAGACACGTGGCCGGATCGCCCCATATCCTTATGTGGCTTAAACTAGGCAAGGTCCAAACCACAACTCGAAGGGTCTTTTCGATCGACTTGATGGTACTAGATTTAGCAAGTATGCCGCCGCTTCTAAGGCATCCCCGTAACTAAATAGGCAATGTTGCATAACTCATCATTGATCTAACCATTTCTAAAAGAGTCCTATTTCTTCGCCTCACACACCATTTTGTTGTGGTGTGCCCAAAGAAATGCGCCGTGAGGTAATCCCACACCGCACCAAGTAGTCCATAAACTCGTTATCGAGGTATTCGCCACCGCGATCGATCATGATGACTTGATACTCTTACCAAGCTTCGCCTCCACTTCCGCCTTGAACTCTTTGAATTTCTCAAAGCACTCGGACTTGCGCGAAGCGGTATACGATCCGCACTCGAGTAATCGCCAATGAAGGTGACAAAATACTCTTACCTCCACGATCTTGTGTGGACATCGATCCACACAGTCGAATGGACTAGCTCCAACACTTCTTTGGCTCTATTACCCTTCGCCATGGATCCGGTCGACATCTTTCCTTCTATACAGATTCGCAGATCGGGAACGGAGTAATCGTGAGATTACCCAACGCCCATTCTTAGCCGCCTTTTGGATCCTATTTAGATTAATGTGACCTAATCTAAGATGCCAGAAAAGTGGTGTCATCTTGCAAGAAAACTTTCTTTTTAGTGGTTTGATGAAGATGCAACATAGTTATATGTATTATGTTTTGCGTAAATAGTATAAAGCTTAATTATATAAAGTGCCAACACGATAACTTCGTCATTTCTTATGATAGAAACACCACTATCAAAAATAATGTAATATCCATGAGTAAAAATTTCAAACAAACAAGGTTCCTCCGAAAATTCGCACATATAAAACGCCTTTAAAACTAAAACTGTTGTCTCAAACATAAAGTAACATCTCCGATCGCAACGGCCTCGACTCGCCGCTGCCCATGGAGATCGTTATCTCGCCATCATACAGCCCATTGTCCGCAGGAACCCTCGCAAGGTGTAACAAACATGATCAACAGACTCGTGTCTACTACCCAAGAACGGGTAGAACAAGTTGCTAAACATGTTCACATTAAAGCAAACGGCTGCACTCGAGCCTCGAGCCTAGGGCACTTAGCCTTCCAATGCCCGCCCACCGCTTGAAGCACTTGCCTTCTCCTTCGGCTTCTTCTGCCTCCTGGCAGCCATGTTCTTGCTCCCATTACTCCCACTATTTCCTCGCCTCTACCACCTTTGGTGCCCCTTTTCTTTTCCATTTTGCAACGGAAAATTTGGGCCCTTAGATGTGCTAGCAAGAGCATATGCCCTTTGCCCATAACTCTTCCGCACCACGAGATCATTGAGCAACCGACTAAGTGTATAGTCGGTTTTGCTCATGATCGCATTCACGCCGAAAGTTCTCAAAAGACTTGGCGGTGTATTGAGGATGATATCGACCTTGTCACTGTCAATACCTCCTCCCAACCGATCAAGACTATCCATGAGACGAGTCATGGGAGACATATTCATGGACCGAACTTCCTTCTTCCATCTTACACGCCAAGATTTCTCTCATTGTGTGAAGTCGATCGTCCGATCCGATCGCCCAAACTTACCTCGAGACTCGACCAAATATCGTCGCGCTCACCATCGATCGATGTCGCACCGCAAGCCTTTGGACATAGTAGTCATCATATAGCATTTAGCCATATTGTTTGACTTATTCCAAAGTCCGCCGACTCTCGTCGCTCATTAGTCGATCGCCGAAGAAGGCATCGGGTTTAAGAGTAGTGAGAACAAACATGTGTTCTTCAAATATAAGAACATATTCCATGTTTCGCTTCCACTCGATAATATTTGGACCGGATAATGGATTTTGTGCGAGCATATTGATAATCGGTAAGAGACATATCCAAACGATAATGTAAACACATAAGCATACGATCGCACATAATTGTAATAATAATATTGTAACCTTTGATAAAACAATATTAATCGAAACCTCCAATCGCCCAAGGAATCCCACATGCAAGCCACGCGTGTGGACGCCACACACGAACCCCCGACTGCACTAAAATATACCTTTTAGTCGCTTAATTTCAATCCATGTCAACTTATCCTTACGACAAATGAAATTAACGATCGACCTTACTAGACCACATCACTATCGCAAAAGGGACTTCATGGAAGTTGTACTCGAGGTGATGTCTCAAGCAATGACCACAATTTTAACAAGAGAAAATGAATTCTTAGAATTGGCATACCACTAGACCATACCGCCCAATCCAAATTCCTTTGTTATCTCATTTTAAAACTATCTCTAGAGAACTTATGAAAATCGCACATGCAAGCCACGCTGCTGTGATCGCTACACATGAAACTCCCACTTCAATAGATTAAAATGTTTTATTTAGAAATCTCATCTAACAAACTTATGACAAACAAAGGCAAGCAAGCCACGCTGTGGATCGCCACTCAAAGTGCGCCTCACTTTGTTTAGAGATCAAAAGTGGAGGTCAAAAGTGGAGGTCTTGACATTTTAATTTTAAAATTAATTTGTCGGGTTGCTTGCTTAGTCTTTTGTTCAAAAGGTTTGTCCATGCAGATCACGTAATCCTAACATGCTTGTCTATAGAACTCAACATGTAAAACATGCTCGCAGTAATTCTAAAATATGCTTGAAAACGCGATAAACCTAGCATGCTTACTATGAGCATCCAATTACGAAAACACGTAAAGGTTTGTCAACGTAATTTAAACATACATAGCATGCTATCGCATAATTTAAACATCCGTGACATGCAATGAACGATAAAAATAAAATAAAACGCTCATCGTGGCTCCACTGTGGAATCGCACTTTCTCGCCTAATCTATTACATAGAATTGCAAAGCATGATCTTTATAATCTTCGAAAACGGCCTCGCGTGCACGGGCACGGACCGATTCAAACGGGCCTCGCGTGCACACGGCACGGACCGACTCGCCAAACAGATTCGGGCCGAAAACGGATCCGGCTCGCCCCATCACTGACGCGTCCGCGAAGCGCCGCGCACGCCATGCGTGCCCGCCGCCGCACGTCGGCGACCCGCTTTTCCCGCCGCCTCGATCGAGCTTCTTTCGTCTTCATTTTACTTTTACGTATAAGATTTACGTAAAAATAAATCTATTCTAACCACGGATTTTTCGTGGTGAAAACAAAACCGACAAAATAAAAACGAGCCACGATGAACGATGATTCAACAATTAATATATTGCGCACGTAATAATCAAACGTGAATTAATCCAACAGAGCCAAGATATCGATCCTGTGCTCGATACCAATTGTAGGGAAAACTATGTTTACCGTCCCCGGGATCTATCTTGATGTTTAATTCACCATACATTGATTATATACCTAGCATGCACCTATATAATTAATTGCAACACGTAGGGTTTTCTCGTGTTTACCTTTGGATCCGCCGAGGCGGAATGGATCGAGACTCGTGCTTTGATCTTCCGGATCAGATCCCGGCCGCCCAATCTCCAACGCCGAGTGAGGACGATCTATGGAGAATGCTTTAAAATCACCCTCAAACCCTCTGGGTATTTTCAAGAATTCCTCTCACTCTCACAATGAGATTCACGAAAATATGTGTTGATTAATTATGATCATCCACCTAGATTTAATCTCTTACCTCATATTTATAATGCATTACCATAATCCTATATGGAAATTACCATAATCCCATATGGAAATTACCATAATCCCATATGGAAATTACCATAATCCTTTATGGAAATTACCATAATCCTTTATGGAAAATACCATAATCCCATATGGAAATTATCATAATCCTATATGGAAAGGATTATTACCATAATCCTATATGAAAAGGATGTATGCATATCCCATAAATATAATAATATCCTTATAGGATAAAGAGAATAAAATCTTGTCATAGAGAGACATAGTGGGGCGCCGATTTTCCTCCAGCTAACGGGCCTGGATGGGCCAGCCCAGAGATCAAATGCAAGGAATAAAGATGGGCCTCAAATAAATTAATTTTCTTATGTTCAGCACAGAACATAAATTAATTTATAAACATTTATTCATGCCACTAGAGAATAAATGCTGACTTACCCCTTTATTACCGAAGTTGAGTCGGGCTTGCACTTAGACATTACGAATCCCCGTATTTAAGATATCGAACGTCCATTAATTATTTATAGCATTCTGACTGCTTAAAATAATTAATATCTTTAATTCCTTAAGTAGTACTACTCAACCTTATTATTGTATTTGAGCTAACTCAACCTGCGGTTTAGTACAATAAACCTTTGAGCTCCTTAAGGGACGCCATCATCCTAAACGGATACGGTGACTGATACGATAACTAGCATGACATACAAGCACCGCCACCACCCAAGACGCGAGAATATTGGTTAGAACATATAACCCTCACTCATAACAAGTCAAAGTGATGGTCAAGAACTCATACTCACCTAATACCTTATCGAGATTTAGATCATCGTAAGTCACCGAGATCTAGGTTCTTCACTACGGTCGATAGAAGAACTCATCTCACCGTGATCCTTCAATACGCCGTAGACGCATCAAAGATAGACAAGCAACCAAGTCAAGTCACTTATCTATACCGCAGCCTATACCGACAACTCGTCCTCAAGTTGTCTCAACAGGAAACTTTTTATATCTCATTGCTTCGACCAATCATACGGACTTCGTGATCTTCTACACATCGTATGATCTAACTTATATATGAGATAAGGGACACGATATATGCAATCAAGTATTCATTTCGGATAGGAGATTGTAATAGTGGTAATGAAAACATTGTATACAAGCACAACAAAAACTTCTTCAAAGATACAAATCCAATGAAAGCCACCAAGATTATGAAGAAAGGAGGTTGCTATGCATTTCGTCACCGACAAGAAAACTAGAGGTGAGGAAAACAATCGAGAAGTTCCAGTGGTTCGAGAGTACGAAGATGTTTTTCCGTAAGAATTGTCGGTATGCCACCGGATCGGCAATTAGAATTCACAATCGACTTAGAACCCGAGCAGCTCCAAAGGTCAAAAGCACCGTATAGGATGGCCCCACCCAATTACAAGAATTAAAGATTCATTGCAGTGAGTCGTTGGACCTAGGTTTCATACAACCTAGTGTATCACCATGGGAGCACCATCCTATTCGTCAAGAAGAAAGATGGAACATTAAGGATGTGTATCGATTACGTAGAATTGAACAAACTCACTATTGAGAATAGATATCCTCTCCCGTGATAGACGACTTGTTCGACCAACCGAAAGGAGTCGGAGTATTTTCCAAGATAGACCTAAGGTCCGGATACCATCACCAAAATGAGAGGAGGATATTCCTAAAACAGCGTTTAGACACGCTACGGACATTACGAGTTCACAGAATGCCGCTTGGGTCGACAAATGCCCCACTGCTTTTATAGATCCGATGAATAGAGTCTTCCATCAAGATCTCGATAGTTTCGCCTTAGTGTTTATCGATGATATTCTCATCTACTCTAAGGTCGAGGAACAACACGAAGAGCACTTGCGTGTTGTACTCGAGATTTTACGAACGAGAAATTATATGCCAAATTCAAAGAAGTGAATTTTGGTTAAAGGAAGTGATGTTCCTGACATATCGTGTCACGGAGGAATCAAAGTAGATCCCGCTAAAGTGGAAGCCGCCAAAGGATGGAGGACACCATCAAACGCCAATGAGATCGAAGTTTTCTCGGTTTGGCGATACTACGACGTTTCATCAAGGATTCTCAAAATTGGTTAGCCAACGACACGCCTTCTAAGAAAAGGGACCAAGTATATTTGGACCGAATCATCGTGAAAAGAGTTTTCAAGAACTTAAGACAAAGCTAACCACTGCTCTAGTGTTAGCAATCCCAGATGAGAATGAAGGATTCGTTATTTATGCGGATGCATCAAGTTGGGACCGTGTTGTGTACTAATGCAAAACCGGAAGGTGATAGCATACGATCTCGTCAATTGAAGCCCCATGAGTTGAATTATCCGACTCATGATTTAGAGTTAACCGCAATGACATGCTTTGAGGATCCGGAGACACCACCTTTATGGAGTCGGTGTGAAATTTTCACGATAATAAGAGTTTAAAGTAATTTTTCGAGCGTATGATCCGAATACGAGATTTCAAATTTTATTTATTGCCCAAGTTCGCTATTGAGTTTGTTTCAACTGAAATCACTTGAGTTTTCACTTTCGTGAAAGAAGTTTACAAACGTAAAATTTCATAAAAGCGTCATTTTGAAACTAAGCCTTCATGTGATCGAGAAGTATTTGTGACGGTCCGACCAAGACATATGACCAAAGACATCTCAGTAGTCGTCATTCTGATCTTCGGATCCTATACCCCAATTATTAAATTCAAGAAAAATATTGGTTCAAACTCCCAAAAGTACGATCACCTCGAATTTCAAACCCTTACCCTTGTAAGTTGTTTTGATAAGTTTTCTTCAATCCTCAAAACTAATAAGTACGATGTAGGTTGACTTATCTTGTCACCTAAGTTTTCGAATTTGTAAGTGGTAGACATCAGTGATAATGTACGTAAGTTCAAGATATATTTTCCTCTATGAAACACCTAAGTACGATGACCCTTGATGGGCTTTATGGACATCGATGACAATAAAGTTATACTCTCATGTGAGTGTTATGAAAATAAGGTTATGAATGATATACTCTTTAGCATTTAGTGCAAGAGTAGAAGTAAAGGAAAATATGTGATATTCTTGGGAAATAATCTCATATTAATATTTTATAAAGAGAGAGATTACAACTTATCTTTAAGATAGTTGATTGCCCTTATGACCTCGTTAGTAGATTGGACATGTTTAAAGTTGGTGATACACGAGACTCTTTTCAATGGACATATAAGGAATGATAGCATCTTTGTTAACAAATCTCTCGCTTTATACCTCAACCCTTAGAATTATGCTTGAGCATAATTGATTTCGAATATACGAGACCTTGTGTGGTCGAAAATGTCGATCACCACTTTATTGGAATGAAGTAAGTGAAAGAAAGTTACTAGGTCCGGATCGAGTACGACAAATGATTGAAAGGTCGATCACATCAATCAAAGAATTGAAGAAGCTCAGACGTATAAAAGTCTTACGCGACAAACGCCGATCCGACTTAGAATTCAATGTCGGGGATCGAGTTTTCTTAAGGTTTCTCCTTCAAAGGAGTTATACGCTTTGGCAAGAGAGGAAAGTTACGACCCGCTATATAGGACCCTTCGAGATCCTGATGAATAGGCTCAGAGCTTATAGGTTGGCTTTGCCACCAAGCATTGGAGACGTGCACAATGTGTTTCATGTCTCGCAATTAAGAAAATACTTGTTTGATCTGAAACACGTAATTAAGCACGATGAAGTAGTCTTAGCCCAGGACTTGAGTTACGAAGAAAGACCTATCCAAATTTTGGATAGAAAAGTTCAAGTTTTACGGAACAACAAATAACTTGTTCTCGTCAAAGTAAAGTGGAACCATCACGGTACGGAGGAGGCCACGTGGGAACTTGAAGACAAAATGAAATCCAAATATCCCGAACTAGATTACCAAGGTGAGGGATGTCATATCCCGTCTTTCTCAATATGATTAGAATGACTTCCGAACTTAGAATTTAAAATGATTCGTGCCCAATGAAAGAAAAATTTTAAAATTCCAACAAAAAGAATTTATTTAACTAATTATTATAAAATGATTTCGAGAATTATTATATATAACATAATATTCAAGTACGATTTATATATATATATTTATATATAAATCATTATATCAATAATATCATGTTAACGTTTAATTTATTAATTCATGGTATTTAGGATCGAACTTGAAGCCCGTGAGAATAAATCGTATAGGGGCTTTGGTTTAACGAGGCCTAAAATGAAAGCCCATGGACAATAAAAAAAAAAAACCCTACACTATATAAACTTATCCTTCTTCCATTTTGGAACCCTAGCCTCCCTAATTCATTCATTCACTCACTCTTCCTCCAAGCTTCAACAAAAAAAATCCACAAAAAGGTAGATTGTAATCCTCTATTAATTTTAGTATGTTTATGCATATGTGTATATGTTGTATGTATATATGTGTGTGCTAAGTTTATGGATTGGGTGTGTGCTGTGTATATTGTGAGTGTCAAGAGGAGAGAAGGAGAGGGGAGGAGAGAGAGACGGACGAGAGCTGAGGGTGGCTGGTCGACGGCGGCGGCGGCGGCTCTGGCTGCTAGCGTGCGACCGAGAAGAGAGGGGAGGCAGCATGTGAGAGCGTTGTGCGTCGCGTGCGTGCGTGTCTCCGTCGCATCGCGTATGTGTGCGTGTGTGCGTGGGTTTACAGAGGGAGAGAAGCTAGCGACGGCAGCGACGCGGTGGCAGCGGCGATCGTGCGTGACCGATCTGTCGCGTGTGTGTGCGTCTGTGCCGTGTGTGTGTTGCTGTTGTGTATGTGCGTGTATGCCGTCGTGCGTGAGTATACAGAAAAAGAGGGAGGCAGGAGACGAGGAGGATGGCCGCCACCGCGAGGTCGCCGGAATCGACACAGGGGTGGCGGCAACGCAAAGAAGAAGAGGAGGGTGGGGGAGTTTAGATCCGAGAGAGAGACGTGAAGGAGAGGCGAGAGAAAGAGATGGAGAGAAAATGAAAAAAAGAAAAAAATTTGAGGTCGCCGAATCTGGCGTCATGCATTGATCGGCGGTCACGGAAAGTGAAGAGTTTTGGGTTAGGGTTTTGAGAGTTAATGGGCTGGGCTTGTGTTGTTTTTAAATCAAATGGGCTTTGTGTTAATTTAATTCAAAGTTTTGGGCTAAAATTTTAATTAATGTATTGGGCTCTTCTTATTCGTCAATAAATTAATGAAGAGATGGGTGACTTAATTAATTCATAATGTCATGGGCTTTTAATTAAATGTCATGGGTGATTTTATTTTAAAGGATGGACCTGGACTTTTAAAATTAAAACGATGGACTATGTTTTAATAATGGGCGAGAAATTAAAAGAATTAAATAAAATTTATGGATTTGGGCTCCAAGTGAATTTATTTAATAAGTTGGACCCTAGTGATTAATTAATAGTTGGATCTTAGATTTAATTAGTAGTTGGACTTCAATTAATTAAATTCTTGGACTTAAATTAATTAAATCTTTGAGACTTAATTAATTAGATTATATTAAGTCTTATTAATTAAATAATTAACTTAAACTTAATTATAAGTTTAAATTATTTAATTATGGTAAGTAATTAATTAATTAATTAATTACTATTAAGTTAATTAATTGATTGATTAAGTTAAGGTTAAGTTCAAGTTTAATTTACTTTAATTTATGATTATGACCTACTTAATTAATGTAATTAATTTCTTTTAATGAAATTAATTAAGTTATGATGATTAAACAAATTAAATTATGTTAAACAAGTGCATAATTTGATAATTATATTATGTGTTATATTAGCGAGAGTCCTTATATATATATATATATATATATATATATGATTTTAGTATGCAATTTAATTGCATTATACTTTTGTAAAAAGTATTTAACAAACGAAGATTATGAAATTAAGTTGTTTTTAAACGAAAAGTCGAGCAAGGGTATTGTTGGTGCCTTAGCCGATCTAAATTAGTTTTCAAATTTAATTATATTTTGAAAACTCGGGCTTAACGAATCATAAGCTAGTATCCTACTTTACTTGATCATAAGACTAGCTTTTCGAGACCTATTAAGATTAGTGCTTCTTGTAGGTTTTATCGATCAGGGATTAGGTCGCTTTCCAGACGCAGCACTATAGTGATTCTTCAGGCTTTGTCCTATCGAGGTGGGCTTATCTTACAAAAGTATATTTGAGTTATATGCTCTGATATTTCATGAAATGCAAACTGCTTATCCAATAAAATGTTTTTGTGCGCCTACTGCTTAAGGCTCGTAAATGTATCGATCGAGATTCTCTTTAAACTTAAAGTGTTAATTGAGAATTGTGTACACTAGTTAGTCGTTTCGTGGGTTGATCTCCATCGACACTAACATAATCATGAGGCGTTATAAGGGTGCTTGTCCGGATGCGTCCCGAGTACGCTATGTTATTATGGTGCTTGTCTCGATGCGTTCGGCACGTCATGAAATTATGAATTGTCCGGGTTACGTCCCGATGACAATAATGGGAGCATGTGATCCGACGGTGGCTAGAGGCCCGGGATCAAAGCGAGTAACAGAAGAGTCGTGACAATGGGCCCAAATAAATGAAATGTTTTTGCATGCTTAGAAGTGGTTTCTCTTTTTTAAAACCTTCTAAGTTATGTTATCATAAACTGCTTTTACGGATTTATGAAATGTTTATGAAAATGCATGCCCACTGAGTACATTAGTACTTAGCCCAAATATTTCCAAATGTTTTCAGGATGATCAATGGGTGCTGACGGGGCAGATCTGAGATTTAAGTTCACTCCGTACTTTGACGTGTTATTCCATATTTAGACTTACGCTGATGAACTAGCTCAAATTTTATTTTCCTTCTTGTCTATGACTTGAATTATTTCTTCTGATTGAGCTTAGACTCTAAATCCTTGATGTTAGTATTGTTGATGTATATTGGCTATTAGAGCACGAAACTAAACTTGTGATCCTGAGGATAATTATTGTTTTGATTGGATTTCATCATTCGATGTCTTCCATTTTCATTTAGGAAGCTATTCCCAAATTCTAAGGGTTTATTGCTTTGATCATTCGAGTCAACTTTACTCCTTATATGTTTCGCATTTTATTAATCGCGTCTCGATTTACGAGCTTCTATTATTTTAGAAATCGGGCGACATTCACCATAACAATTAGTAGAGTCGACAAAATTGGCCCGACCCGATGGGTCGGCCCGAGGTACCGGAATTGGGGTCGTGTTGGGCTCGTGAAAATATTGGTCCGAAAAAATCGGCCTAAAAGCCCATCCACATAGCCCATCTGGCCGACTGTGCTTTGGGGCTAAAAAGTTTCGGGGTTAATCTGCCTAAAAGCCCGCCCACACATTTAAATTTTTATATTTTATATTAGTAGTAAATACGAAATAGTAAATATAGAAAATAAAATTGATGTTAGTAGACCTAATTTATCTTATTTATTTTGAAATTGATGTTAGTAGACTTAATTTATTTATTGTTATCATATTTTTAAAATTAAAATAATATTTTATTAAATTAAATATTGGACGGGTTTGGCTGATGGCCCAGATGGGTCAATGGGCTACCATATTTTTAGTCCGATAGCATTTGGTAAGGCCACCACCCAAGAAAACAACAAGTCTGAATGGTCGGGCCAATGACGACCCGCCGCCTTTTGCCGACTCTAACAATTAGGTCAGAATGGTTCGGTTTCGCTAACCAACCGAATTTTTCCGAAAAGTGGAACCAAACCGAACTGCTTTAAATTTTCGACAACCAAAACCGATCGGTTTACTTGGTTCGGTTTTCGCCTAACCGATTAACCAATTAAAATTAATAAATAATAAAATAAATAAAATAATAATTTAAAATTGAAACTTATTAAAAATATATATAATATTTAACAAATAATTAATAAAGTAATCATTAAAAATTGATTTTCAGAATTTTTAATTAATTAATTAGTAATTGAAATAATAATTAAAAATAAAAAAAGGTTTTCGGTTCCGAACCGTTCGGTTATCGGTTAACCAATAACCGAATTTTTTCAACTCTGAAACCGAAACCGAACTGATAACCGAATTTGTCGGTTTTCGGTTGACCGAATTTGTCGGCTGTTCGGTTTTGCCTAACCGAAACCAAAACCGTTTAGACACCCCTAATAACAATAGTAGATTCATTATACTTGCATATATGAAATTAAATGAATCAATGAAAAATGATAAAGATATATTCTAGAAAATCATAGAAATAAAATAAAATAAGAGAATGTATCTTCAAATATACAATTATTTAGATTTGCATAATGTAGAATAACTCATTTGTGATAATTTATGTAGTTAATTGGAACGCCAATTACAGCAAAAGAGTTGTTCTCTCCCGCATGTTTTAAAAAATTAAGTATGTAGCCGAGGCACTTTATTGACAAATTTTAAAAATTTAAAATCATGCAGTATACGATAAAAATGTCGTCCATAAACAAATTCTTTTTTTGGATTAGAAAAAAGTTACTGTATGAAATATAAATTTCTCTCCTATTCAAAATAAATGTATTTTTCTTCGACATTTCCAAATTAAATGTCATTCTAGCTCTATTTATTTTCTGATCTCATTATTATCTCTATAGCTCAATTCAAAACTCACATTCTTTATTAATTAAAACTTACAATTTATTAGAGGTCTTTGGTGAAAAGAAAATTTCTTAATTTGCGTCCATAAAGTTAGAATGACCGATGACGTATATTTTGAATAGGGGAATTAGCATTTTTGATGCATCAATTATGTGTCACATTTCGATTCTTTCATTTTCCAAAACCTTTCTACAATCGTTAGGCAATAAATTTCTGACAAAAATGCCTCTATTGGTGGCATAATTTTTTTTTCTGCTTGTACATATCATTGAATGCCAAAAAAATAAAAATATTAGATGTATGAATGTAACTCAGCTCTCAAAATTAAAGCAATATTTTGCCGTTTGAACAATAAGAAAAATAATTGTAGTAATAGTTTTGCTAATAATTCTCATCTTGCTCGGGAAAGTAAAAAATTGTTTGTATTGCAACACTACAAAATTCTGACAAAAATAACTCATAAATCACCTCAAAAGAATTCTTAAAAAAACAAACATTTCAAAAATAGATAGGGGGCCAGAAGGTAGATGATCCCGTGATATATAAACATCATTTCGACCATTGATCGTAAATATATACACTTAATAAATAAATATATTTACTTTTGACTTGTAATCAATATTTTTCTTAATTAAAAGATTAAAATTATAGCTTTAAAACATCATTGTCAGAATACATATAATGAAATTATATTTTTATTGTAATTTATTTTTCTAAGTGATAATTGTGTTAGTATTTATTTTTATATAAAAGATAAGCATAAAAAACTTCCGTGCATCTCACAAACACAAATATTGGTAGAGATTTTATTTTTCGGTTTTATTATGTGCATTTTTAAAACAAGTCCAAGTACGAAGTACCCATATTCATGAAACTGGATTTGGAACCAGCCAAAACAGCCCGATCTTGAAAGAAGCTAAAAAGGCCGGGCCAAAAATCCTTTATGCCAAAACAATATATAAGGAGACGTAAGAGGCTAAGCGTAACCCTAATTTCGTTAAGAGGCTAAGCGTTTCAGAGTAGAGCATCCGCCTCCTCTGCGCTTCATTGAAGATGAAGGTTTCTTTCTCTCTTTAGATTTGCAGTCATGAATTTGAATCTTTCTGTGAATTTTCTCCTTTTATTTTCTTTTTAATCAATTTGCTTTTTCAATTGAGTAGTTCAACATTGCAAACCCGACGACTGGATGCCAGAAGAAGCTCGAGATTGACGACGACCTGAAGCTGTAAGTGTTTACCTTTAATTAGTTATTGCTCAATGCGTGATAATGTAGAGCTCTTTGTTAGATGGATGTGTTTGCAGTATATGTTTTATGTGTTTGTGTGGGAATTATAAATTTTGATAATTGCTCTGTTGCGATAGTGAAATTGTTCTATAGTGCACAGTGCCTGATTTTATGCTATATGTTGTATTTCTTTTTGAAATAGATTCTATTATTTAGTTGCTTTTTTATGTTTTGTAGACATTTTTCTCTGCTCTTAGCCCTTAGGTAAAGTTTAAATTTTGTTGTCAGAATTCATGGGGACCTTTGGTTCTTATATTTGTTTATGAAACTAATGAGCCCGAAAATGCCATGTAATTAATTTGAAATTTTGTATTGTTGCTTCGTGAAATCCATATGTGTCTATCTTATATTATATTACTGTATTCTACTTCATCTTCTGGTTCCATAAGTGCTAGTGTTTGCAGTTCATTAGTAGCATCGACTCAAATGCTTTAGCTTGAACATATTTTATTCTTGTTTCTGTTAACTGTGAATTTAGCTAGCCAGTGTATACCAACAGTCATGTGATAGGAACATGGAGTAATATATGTTTCTATTGTAAATTGCAGTAGGGCATTCTGGGACAAGAGGATCTCCCAGGAGGTCAATGGGGAAGCAATGGGTGATGTACGACTCCTCTCTATAATCATGTTCGGTTTGATCATCAAATTAGACTTAATACTTGATCTTATGTTTTAACTTATGAATTGATAATTTCAGGAGTTCAAGGGGTATGTGTTCAAGATTATGGGAGGTTGTGACAAACAAGGTTTCCCCATGAAGCAGGGAGTCTTGACTCCTGGCCGTGTCAGGCTTCTTCTCCATAGAGGTCTGTGATGATAGTTTCACTGGCTATTTGCTGTAGTATCTGGTCTTCTCGCATATATGGGAGCTAAAATCTTTATTCAACAGGAACTCCTTGCTTCCGTGGTTACGGAAGGAGAAATGGGGAGCGCAGAAGGAAGTCTGTCCGTGGGTGCATTGTTAGCCCTGATCTCTCTGTTTTGAACTTGGTAATTGTCAAAAAGGGTGACGACGAGCTTCCTGGACTAACTGATACTGAGAAGCCAAGAATGAGGGGTCCCAAGAGGGCTTCAAAGATCCGCAAGCTATTTAACCTTAACAAGGAGGATGATGTGAGGAAGTATGTTAACACTTACCGCAGAACTTTCACCAGCAAAACAGGTAAGGTTTTTTTCCTATATTTTTATCCTAACCTGCGACATGGAAAACCAATAATTTGGCATCATCTTATGTTTTGAATTGTTTGTCGTGCAAACAGGCAAGAAGGTGAGCAAAGCTCCTAAGATTCAGAGGCTTGTGACTCCCTTGACATTGCAGAGAAAGAGAGCTAGAATTGCCGACAAGAAGAAGAGGATCTCCAAGGCTAAGTCAGAGGCTGCCGAGTACCAGAAGCTTCTCGCGACCCGCTTGAAGGAGCAGAGAGATAGGAGAAGCGAGAGTTTGGCCAAGAAGCGGTCTAGACTCTCTGCTGCATCAAAGCCATCAATTGCTGCGTAATTGATTTCCTCTGCAATCCCCTTTATGCTCTGGTTCTGCACATGTCGCAGAAACTGATCTGAGTTGAGATAATTTTGAATCTTCTTTTATAAGGAGAATGTTCTTGAATCTGTTCTTTTACCTATATTTTATTTCCCCAAGATTTTGAGATGCTACTATTTTCTTTGAATTCCATTAGCTACTTATGTATGCATTTTAAGTACATTTTTGAGTAATCAATTCTTGTTTCTGGCCTTATCGTTCTATCCACATATTTTATCTACTTTTCCTGCAATATTCATTTTGTTTTCTTGACCCCATTAATTCAAAAACGCACAACCAATTTAGCATTGTAATATCCATACATACATATGTGATGCCTTCAACACTTCAAAATCATGGTTTTACTTTTGATGATTCACCACCAACAACAATGCTCTCATGTTCTATGTATCAACAATTTGTTCATCTTTTGTTCACTAGCAATTGATCTTCTGAGATGCTATTAACAACCCTACAGTTCCTCCGAATCTCTCCAGGTTCCCCAGACTGTAGGTTTCCCAACTTAATCATCCCTTCCACAAACGCCTCGAAAAACCTCGTCTGATTCTTGCTAAAAATCTTGACATACTTTCTCGTCTGGCGCAACGAAGCCAGCGTTTGATCTGAATTCAGAAACCCTCTCCCTCCGACAAGGTCCTTGTAATATTGGTTGTCGAATCTTTGAGGTGTTGCATCCAGGTCTCCGGTCACATTACCATCTCCTCCTAATGGACAAAGCTTGTCGAGCTCAACCCGGTATTCAGGGTCGATGGCTGGGTCGGGCTGGCCCGAGCCCGACTGGTTGTAGAGCCTGAAGACTATAGAGAAGCACCTTGCTTTGCCAATGGAGTGGGATCCAGAAAGGGCCACCAAATCTCTGACAGAGAGATTGAATTTGGTGAAAAGGGATATGAGGGAGGTTGCATTTGCCCTTGGACTTGGCATTATCTCATTTGATGCTTCTTGGCTGGCAGTTAAGCTGTCTTGCCTCCCTAGCTTCACCTCCCATTTTGGCCCTCCACTCTGCTTCATTCATACGCAAAAGTACATGCTTATAACGACTCAAATCTTTCTCCACTTGTTGAATATACACGATATGCATTATTGATGATGTCATTTTATTCATGTGGTATGTATAGTGTTACTAGAATAAGTTCCTTTTTGGTACGAAAGCAGAGGGGATAAGCTATCTCTTTTTATTCATTAAAGATATTTGCTTGAACACATGGAAGTAGGAAAACGTTCATTTTAGGCTGATTCTAATTCTATATTATCTAACCGTTACAGTCGGAAAATCTTTCGCATTCAATTATAATCAGATTTAAACGAAAAAAAATCTTTACAATCGTCTATCCATTCAATATTGAACGCTTGATAAATCCTAATTAAAAGTTAATCAATTCTATTTTAATTTAATTGGTGTACCTGTGGATGCACACAAGTTTTTACCTTATATTTTAAATTTGAGTCATCAAGAGAAATATGAAACTGAAAACCATCTTTCCCTAGAAATCAAATGCGTCTCTGATATTCCTTTTTCATTCATCCGCTCTGCTTCTCACTTCTATTTATAAAAAAAACACTTTTTCTTGAAATTCAGTTTCCGCCTCTCTAATTCAACACACACAAAAGCAGAAGATGGCCGTGAAAAATAATGGAAGTATAATTACCAGGAAAACAGCATCTCTGGCAGCCATGATGAGAATATCGGCACAAGAAACAACTCTTGGACAAGCCATCTCCAGTGCTTCCTTAATCTCATCGATAACTCGGAACGATCTCAACGAGTTCACATTCGACAACGCCGATTTCTCCCCCGCCATTTCCGCCGTTTCATCCAACAGCAACGACCCATCGCAACCCTGCAAAACATCAAACCACCATTATCTTTCATTTTCATTCTCATTTTTTTCATCTTTAATTATCTTAATCAAGATTACGTTAACGAAGCAATCGTGGAACTGCAATCGCATGACGGAGGCCGCAGCTCTAGCTTCTCTCGCCATGGCGCCACTCAGCACATCGCGTACTATCACTTCGGCTCCCGGGCAGCTCTCCGAGTAGAAATTCAGCCGGAGGGGCGGCGCTGCGGTGGCGACGGCGGAGCAGAGGAGGAGTAGGAGGATAACAGGATGGGACATTATTTTGAGCAGTGATTTCGGGATGCGTCAGTGATTGGATTTATAGGATTTTTTTCAGTTAATAAAAATTGCATATTCATTTAATAAACTGGTAACTAAACTAAAAGTTACTTATCAAAATGCAGTAATCTTGAAGCTCTTATATTTTGTTTCTTATTTTAAGAAGAAAATATCACCGGGGAATATTTTTTTTCTTAGAAATATATTTTGTTTTCATAAGGAGATGATATTTCATTTCTTTTTTAGATATGAATGTTTTATGCAGAAAAAAGTTCACAATTTTGTCTTAAGGTTTTCAGAATGTTAATTAGGGGCCGTTTGGTTCAACCAAGAGAAAATAAAATGAATCAAGAAAGATAAATGAAAAAAAGAATGATTCTTAATTTCTCAATTTGTTTGGTTTAGAACTACAAAGGGAATCGATTATTTGGTTTAACAATGAAATTAACTTTTTATAATAATAATAATAATAATAATAATAATAATAATAATAATAATAATAATTTTATAGTGATTATTATTACAAATATTATTATTATTACTACGATTATCAATAATAATATTATTTTTATAAACATTAAAAAATTACTATGTATAACTTTTATTTATAATCTTATATTTAATGCGGTTTAGAGCAAACTCCCATACGTTCACGAACCTGATAAGAGATAATATGTGAATTCCTAATTCCTTAGAAATTTATTGGTTTAAACTTTCAAGAGAAGTGATTACAAAATCTCAGTTTTCTTATAGATGAGTAATCATTGGGTTCTTTGACCAATACTAGTACTTTTTTATCTGTGCTTTCGAACAACTAACACTTTGCTGCTTACTTGGACTTACACTTCCAACTAAACATAACAACTATTTGGTTGGGCTGGGTATTGAATTTTTCTAACTAAAGTTTGAGTGAACTTCTTACAAGTAAAAGCAAATTTCTAAGGATAGACTTCACTATCTAGGCTTTTTGATATACAATATGATGCCTAGAACACAGTAGGAAAGAGTATGCATGAATCTTTAAGTAGAACAATCGTGAAATTCTTTTTGATTTCTGAGTGTTCTAGAGTTGTGAAGATGAAAGCTGGAGATTCGATCAAATGCTTTGATTGCTAGATTTTTCATAAACTGTGTTTCAGGACTTTGTCCGCTATTTATAGAGATGAGATTTCAAATTAAACGTTAGAAAGTGACCAATTGAAATTCAAACTCTATTGTACATTGAAAATGGCCGTTAGATTAGTCTTATAGCATCTTTGGTCGTCTTCAAAAATATCGTATGATGTAGAGAAAGTGTGTCAATGTTTGTCGTTCGACTACTTGAACAACTTCCTTGAGGGTCAAAGTTTTTGACTCTCAGAGTCTTCAAATTAATTGTCTTCTTACGAGTATTGACGACTTAAGAGATGCACTGATATGTTGTTTCTCAGCATATCAATACGCAACCTAAGTCTTCCGACTTCAATGCATAGCAGTTTATGGTATAAGTTTGCTGGATTTGATCTGATGACATTGGTTGTCTAGAACTTATGGATTCATCGGAGTGTGGTGGTATTCTAGAATGCTTCAAGTTGTTACAAGGAATTAATTGATTTGATTAAAGTAAGATTTTTGGTTTTAGATTTCAAATTTGCTTTCTAATAATGCTTGCTTTAGTCTAGGTAATTGGATTTGTAATCCTTCATGTTGCCTTGGATTTTTTTTTTTTGCTGATTTTGTTTTTGGTGAACGTTTTATTTCACACTCGTCGTGCTTGATTTAATACATATTTAAAAAAAAAAAAAACATGTTTAACCTAACATTTAAAAGTTGTTAGACGAATCATTTATCTATGAAAAAGCTAATATGATTTAATTCTTTTTTGTTTAATATTTTTTAATATTAATAATGTCGTTCAACATAGAAAGTATATGCATGTAATTCGAGAGTAATAGATGAAGTGCGAGTGCTCTTGTCAATGAAGTATTTTGTGTTCTTTTGGAGAAAGAATATTGTGGGGCCAAATTATTTTTGTAAGTGTCAACAATGTATTGGGTAGTTGGTATTTTTGAATTAAATAATCATTTTATTTTCGTTTAGTTTCTTGTAATAGTGAGACCAATAATAGGACCAAAAGGGTGAGTGTTGGAATTTATGGGACAACGGCCGACAAAGAGTTTGTTGCGGGTAGAGAGGTTGCATTTAAAACTGATGATGAAAACCAGTAAAAAGAAAAGGAGGTATATTGAAATGCAATCCCATTTAGATAACTGGATTTATCTTATATTATGTTCCTTCTATTTAGATAACTGGATTTGTATGACTAAGAAATCTTACCGTGTAAATATCTAATTTTAATTAAGTCACATGATAAGTGGATTTATGGATTGACCTAATTGGTGGTGGTGTAATAGCATTATATCATGACATAGATTATAAATTTGAATTCTACTAATATTTCTAAGTCAAAATATTATAATGTACACTAAAGTGATATCACCATTTTATAAAAGAAAACGAAAAAGGACAGAATGTGTTAGGGCACATGACTAGAATTTGGTTTCCTTAGATTGATTAATTCCGTATTTGATTGGTTAACGGTATGGAATTTGTAAATGTGATAACATTGAAAGTTATCATGTTTGCCATCCACATTAGTAACAATTATGTAAAATTAAGGGTTGTGTGTTCCTATAGTTTGCCCTCCACATTTCCAAATTAGTAACAATTATGTAAAATTAATGGTTGTGTGTTCCTATAAATAATATATAGTGTTATAAAGTAGATAAAAAGTAGAGAGAATAAGATATAGAGATAAATGAGCGTCTGTTTATTGTGAAGCTAAAAGCCACTATTTATTGGGAGATACAAATCTAGGTTTAGGATTTTGGTCATCACTTATATATGATAAATATATATAGATTATATATATTTACAACACTCTCCCTTGAATGACCAATCCTAAAAGAAAACATGTTGCATTATTAAAACCTTGACAGGAAAACCCAATGGGACAAAACCTAATCGAAGGAAAAAGAGTAAAACGGCTCCCCCTGAAAATAGTTATTGTAGATCTTTGAGTTTTGCGTATGTCGATCTTGTGTACCAACTTTATGAACGTTTATGTTGGTAATACATTTATGAATAAGTCCGCTAGACTACCCTTGCGAATCTTGCATGTATCATCTTTTGAATTACGAATACGACCATATTATTTTCATACAAGACTCTTTCTTGAATATTATTGTTTTGATGTTCATGTCTCGTTAAAAATCTCTTCGAAAAAATCCGATTCAAAAAATTGATAAGAAAATAGTACATGATATACATTTGTTCCTCTATTGCATTAGTTGTCTCGTTAAAATCTTAACTAAGAAACCAACCCTATGGAAAAACTTAGTAAAGAAAAAAATACAATCATTTGGCCTTCAAGACCATTTGACCTTTTAGGTCTAATCTTTGTGATTATTTAGAAATTATCGCTCCCTCTCAAGATAACAATCTTGAAAATGATACACTTACACTAAATGTGTAACACGAGTTGTAGTATCCTCATAGGAGATAGTGAGGGATGTATCTTATAGCATAATATATATATTCAGTCTGGAATTTAGTATCATTAGGGATCAGAATCAAAATCGAGTAGCCACTAATATTGAATCTCGATTTCTTTCAGAAAACATACCAACATCATATTTGCCTTGAAGATAACAAATGATATGGTTAATTCCATTTCAAATTCTTGCTAGCATGTTAACTTGAAATTTTGTACCATGCCTAATAAAGTAGTACTCAAATAGCACACAAGTAAGGAACTTTTGGTCATAAAATAACTTTGTTAACTTCATTTGGTCTAAATGATCAAATGAATTTATCTAAATTCATGAGTCTGTAGCACATGAGTCTGTAGCATTTCAAGTGATGGGATAATCATTAGAGAACTAAATAGATAAAATTTATCTAAAAC
The DNA here is from genome assembly GCA_036937905.1 of Salvia rosmarinus. Taxonomy (NCBI): domain Eukaryota; kingdom Viridiplantae; phylum Streptophyta; class Magnoliopsida; order Lamiales; family Lamiaceae; genus Salvia; species Salvia rosmarinus. The sequence continues at coordinate 352,780 of JAODLM010000200.1, forward strand.
CTCTTTCAATTAGGTCAACTGGTATAAAAATATTCCATCAAGGAGATGCTTAATCTTTAAGTTGAGACAATACTTAATTTTACCTAAGTCTTTCAAACTCCGTCTTTAGGCATGAGTTATTATTCATATATCCTCTTCAGGAAGAATATTAATCCATAACGGAAGAATCTGTTTGATCAAAATTTATTTTAGGTTTCTGCTTAAACCTTTGAGCTACTAACCTCGCCTATTTTCTCACTACCTTATTATTCACATTTAGCGAGTTCAGCTCTACCTCAATTGCTTTGTATTTTACGTGGTCCTTCTGACACTAAACTATCATTTTTTTCTAGATCTAGATTATCAATTCAAATTGAATAAGCAACTTGTTGAGGCACCAAGTGTTGTAAACAACTATAATTATACATTTTTCTGTATTTACAAAGTTCATAAAACCATATTCTCTTTATTTTCCTTCATATTTTGATCTGATTGTTCTGTAATCTCAATGTTATAATTATTTGGTGCACATGCAAATATATTGAGATTTTCTTCTTCAGGACGATCATCTTCAGGAGGTATTTTGTGATACAATTTATTTATTTGATTTTGTATCCCGTGAATTTTTTTATCTTTAGCACCAATAAGTAATAAATCTCTCACGCTTCTAGCGTTGAGTAGTATTAACAAATTTATTTCGTCCATAATTGACTTTAATTCTTTGTGGTGCATATATAATAAGTATATGAGATTGTATCACTCATTTGGTAGCCAATAACTTGTTGAACTTTAAGTTCATATAATAGAAATGGTTAATCCAACGAGAATATTTCAGCATTCTCACATTCATATTGCATATATTCCCCTAATGTTGGAGATAATTTGAATTGGATTATAAAATCAACGTACTGATTTTATAAATTGATCCATAGCTATTGGCTCTAGATATGTATGTTCGACGAAGTATACATATAACATTTCGTAGAGCACATATAGGTACGTTTGAGTGGTAATAAAAGAATTAGCCAAATGAAAAATCTTCTTCTAGAAGTATTATAATCAAGTACTAATTGTAAAAGGATAATATTGAACCCAAATATTCATGTCTTAATAACAATTTGGTTACTTGAATATAAATTTAATGCAATATGATAATTAGATGATAAATCATGTATAATTGATTTGATGCTCATGAAGAGAATCAATTAAAGCTCTTCTAGAGCCAATAAATTGTCATTTAAAATTATAGCAACCCTTCAAGGATTGTTTAATAGCATACTTCAACTCAATTTCAATATCATTCCACAATAAGTAATTGAGCAAATCAATGTCAATATGACATAAAGTTATGTTTTCCTGTAAGGATAAACATACATCACTAAAATATGAATTACTATTCAAGAGCATGTAATATTCGTCAAAAATATTAATTTTGTTACTTTAGGAGCAACAATTTAATTAAATGTAATAATAATGAATAAAATAATTCAATAACAAGAAGGAATAATAAAAATACTTGAAAATAAAAATAAAAATTGCAAGCTCAATGTTTTAACATTCTTCAGGAATATTAATTTTTTCTCAGAAACACATCATATTTAATAAAAATATGATGAAAATATCATTGTGTTTCATCAAGAACTTCAACGATTCATTCTTAACAATCTTCAAGATTATTAAGAAGTGCAAATTTATATTTCTTCAATAAGTTATTAAAACATATTGATACAATGATTAAAAATCAAATATGTCAATCGATGAAATTCATGTCAAATCTACATAGTATATTGAATCATGCTTAACAAATATTCTAACCCACAAAATATCACACCATAGTCATTGAATTGAATAAAGATAGCAGAACATGTGGGCACCCAAAATAATTCCGTAGAAATAAACTAAATTCCTAAGGCATGAAAACAAGCAGCTTCACACTCTCATAAACACATTATGAAGTAATATAAAATTGACTAAACTTATAAGCAATCATCGAATTATATCATTCAAAACATAATCGATGGACCCCACTCAATTTAATTGTTGATATAAACAATCAGACTTCATACTAAAGAAAACAAAATAAGGAATTCCTAAAACTTCACAATAAATGAAATAAAGAGAATCGAAACTTATGAACCATCATCTGAGTACGATAATCTCCTAATTGCATTATAATAAAAAAACACAACAACAATATTTTCAATTTTACGACAAGCGATTTCTTGGTTAGATAGGAATGTTGAACATATATATCGAAGCCATAAACTAATATGTCAATATCAAGAATATTACCTTATACAAAAGATACAATTCTTTTCATGGGTATACTTCCAATACCGCTCAATGATTAGAGACTCTGCTCAATTGATTAGAGATTAAGGCTGATAACGTATTATAAAGTAGAAAAAAAAAGTAGAGAGAATGATATGGAGAGATAAATGAACGTCTGTTTATTATGAGGTTAAATGCCTCTATTTATAGGGAGATACAAATCTAAGGTTAGAATTTTGGTCATCACATATATATAACAAATACATATTATATATATATTTACAATATATATATATATATATATATATATATATAATACAAAAAAGTCTTCACAAATATAGAGAGATGGAAGCCTGCATCTAAATAATCATAAAACAATATATTATTTAAGAAAAATACTATTTTTATACTCCAAAAGTTCCAAAATTTTCATAATTATATTCATCATATATGAAACTACAAATTAATATCAATATTATCATTGTTGTTAATAATTCTATCATATTATTAGAAAAAATCAATTTTATTTTTCTATGTGGTGCCAATTCCAATCCAATCGTTAGTTGGTTAAATTGAGACCACAATCAAAATTATCTTAACATGAGCTACAAAACTCTCAAATAAAATTTTCAATCCAAAATCGATTTGACGTCGAAAATTTCACCTTAGTTTTGGAATTCTAACTCCACAACATCAATTTTTCACAACTCAATTACTCTATTGGCAGACGTCCGATGACGAATTAAAAATTTGGACGGGCATCCCAAATAATCGACTTCAAATTCTATTTCAACGTCGAAATATAGACTTCAAACTTGTGTTGAAACCCCTTACGTACATCTCTACCCCATCCAAACTACACCAAACAATTACTCCAACATCTGGTGTTTAATTGGCAATAGCTTTCAATATATATATATATAGGATTGGATTTGGTTAAAATAAAAACATTTTATCATGAAAATTATGAGAACACTCGCATTAAACGTATAAAGTAAATATATTTCACATATAAAATAATTATACTGCGATAACATTATGCGTTCAGTATATTATTATAGTATAGTTACTTTATGCGTTCTGTGCTAGTGTTTTTATGGTTACCACAATAAGAGATTTTATATTAACAATTTTCTATATATATTAGTGCAAAAGGTTTTTTACATTCAAACGATGCTCATATTATTGTGGAATAAGTGATATAATGTAATTGTTAACAACAATGATACACATGTATTAAAATATTAATATATGATTTTACATATGTCGGAATACGATTGTAAAAAAAAATTCAAACATTAGAATATAAATGAAAAGCTTTTTACGTGTATGAAAGAAGTTTATGTAATATGATAGAATTATTAAAATATTAATATATGATTTTACATATGTCGAATCGATTGTAAAAATTCAAACATTAGAATATAAATGAAAAGCTTTTTACGTGTATAAAAGAAGTTTATGTAATATGATAGAATTATTAAAATATTAATATATGATCTTACATATGTCGGAATACGATTGTAAAAAAATTCAAACATTAGAATATAAATGAAAAGCTTTTTACGTGTATAAAAGAAGTTTATGTAATATGATAGAATTATTAAAATAGTAGTAATATATACAGCAATTTGCAATTTCGTAGGATTTGCCTATTAAATGCTTTTATATATGTGCAAAAAGGTTTTTTACATGTGAAAACAGGTTTTAAAAGAGAAAAGCTAGAAGAATAATAGGGTATGATTGTTAATAATTATAAATAAGTAATTTGTAATTAGTTATTTTCTATATAGTCAAAAGATTTGGAATAGAAAAAAAAAAGACTTAAAAACGACAATTTCGTAGGCTTTGAGTTTTTTATTAATTTATATATAGTGCAAAAGGTCTTTTATGAGTGAAAACGCCTACACGTGTTTCAAAAAAGTCGAGGCGAAAGCTTACATCTGAAATATCAGAGCCAGGTTTCGATCCTGGGACCTGTGGGTTATGGGCCCACCACGCTTCCGCTGCGCCACTCTGATTAGTTGAGAACTAGGTTATATTAGAATTTGAAAACTGATAACCTACGTCCTTGCCACATGGGATCTGTTATGGAGTTAAGCCATTGGTTCCGTGAGCTTTACGGATTCAAAATAAATAAATTATGCCAATTTTTCTTTTATTATCTGCATTTACTTTTTTTCCATGAAGTCATATTTATGGTGCAGTCTTTTCCCCGATTTCCTACGATCATATAAGCTAAATTACATTTGTGTACTTTTATCCATAAGTATCATGGCATCTACTTTTAAGCACTTGATCTGTAATCTAATTTTAATTAGATTGCAGATTTTCTCTTATTTGCATGTTTTGAAATGAGTCATTCATTAATAATCACACCCTCAATTGTCACAAATTTAATTAATATGGCTTAAAATATGTCGGATCGTATTGAAATGAGCTCAATAATTTTCAGAAAATAACGATCTTAATATCAAAGCACACCAAGCAAAAGGGACAAAGAGCAAAACAAATAGCTGAAGCATTACTATGCTTTCCGCAAATCTAAATATGATTAACTCATTAAGGGGTATTTGGTCTGAGTGATTAGACATATATGATTGATAAAATAATTAATATTAATTACACGTTTGGTTTATATGATCCGGCTGTGATAGATTGTTCAGCCCGACTCTTATCATTTAAATGGATGATAATTAATCATTTCAAATTTGAGTTGATTATTTAACAATTCTACAATTCAAAGTGAGAATTCCAAAAATATCCTTATCAAAATTATTTTTTAGCAGCGTTTGGTTGTTGCTAGAATATAGAGGCGACGACGAGGCTGGCTGCGACGGTGTAGAGAAACAGTGGAATCGAGCGGCGAAGCTTGACTGAGTTTGGCCGAGAGAGAGACGGGCGACGGAGCAGGGCTCGCGACGGTGAAAATGCCATATCAATCACCTCACCGACGATGCTAGCCGGAGAAAGAGGGAGAAGACGACGATGGGTACTTTCTGTTGTCGGCCAAGGTGGAGGCCACGGGCGACGATTGCCTTGTTGCTGCTATTCGGTTGAGAGGAGGAGAAAGGCGGCGATTGTCGATCGTGCAGTTCGCGACGACGTGGCTTGATGTTATCCGCCAGAACTAGAAAGAGATGAGAGAGATTTTCTGGACATGGGTGTGTAGAGAAAAGAGAATAGAGATATATAATGAGGAGAGGTCACCGATGGAGATAGCAGCGGCCCAGGTGGCAGTGTTCATTGGAGATCAAGGAGATGAGGGTGAGAGGTTTGTAAATTGTGAAGAAAGAGGTGGCGATGACAACTATTTGAGAGAGATGGAAGAAGTAGGGTTTGAATTGGGTTGAGCCTTTAAAAAATAATAATACAATTTATTTTTCAATTAAGAAATTTTGGACCCCTTTTCTATCCTATCAATCTTATTTATTTCATCCACCAAATCAAATACTCCCTAAGTGAAAAAATTAGATCCAGGGACATCTGACGTATAACTAAGCTAGGGAAGAAAATGTTTATGAGCTCAATTCTTGATATCTGGCCTTGATATATAGAAGATCTGGGACACATGCCTCTATCATACAAAGTTCTAGAGAAGAAGACGTGTCTTAATCATTTACCGTATCAGTGCTATGACCAAAACATACAAGGGCGGAGCCAAGCCCCTAGGACTGGTGAGGCAAAAATTTAGAATAATTCAAATAAAAACTACATCATAAAAATATGCTTACAAATTACAATAATTCCATACGGATACTCATATTTTGAGACCGACGTAATATCAACACATTATCATTTGTATCCAAAAATTCATTCTCAATATAAGTAATCAAACAATCATTCATTTGCCGATTTTCCATCGACTTTGAAGTCGATTTTTCACGACCTTCATGGCAGAAAATGTTATTTCCATGGTTGTAGTTGCCACAGGTCACATTTGATAAGCTTATACACCAAGGGATGCACAATATCTCTTTTTTTCTTCTATAATTCTCTCGCAAGACTTCCTATCCCTTTCAAACTAGCAAAGTCTTCGCTAAAATGCACATCCGTAAAATAATTTTAAAGTTAGTTATTTAGAGCCATTATCAATTGAATTAAAATGAGTTGGACAAAATTTCTCAAAACACAACAATATCTTCTTATGAAAAATAGTTTCTTAAAAAGTACTAACTCTTTGTTAGAGTACTAACGACTATATCTCATTTTCTTCAATTGAGATAGGGTTACAATTTCAAAGAAAATAATTTGAAATCTAAATACTAAATTTGTAACGATCCGGCTTTCGGATTAACGGTGACCACTGAGACCAACGCGAGTCTTTTCAATGTGCTTTGTCCTCACTCACACCCCCGAGAAAACTTCTCGGGGTCACCCATCCACATTGCTCCAAGTTAAGCACGCTTACTTTAGAGTTTTATGAGATGGACTTAGAAAGAAGATGCATCTTGGTAGTATGAGTAGCACATATCAAATCCTTTAAGCTCTCCTCGAATATGCAGTCACATACCTGCATAATCTTGAAAACCCTCTCATTCTGGTGCGTTTTGGTTCATTCATGTACCCATCCACTTTGAAGTCTCAATCGGAGCTGGTCCTTGTCCATGCCTCCACACCGACGATCACTCCGTACTTCTGCCTCGGGCGTCAAAAAATTAGTAAAATAAAGACAATAAAAATTAAAGATTGTAAATGTCAGTTACATTAGGATAAAGAACTGAACTGGAAATTTAGAAAAAAATGGGCGGAAATAGTTGCATGTGTAAAGATATGAAAAGACAATTTTGAGATTTTGAGTTTATTCTATTTTGTCTTATTTTTATTCTCTTCTATTACTCCCACACTCGCACGTGTAGAATTGGGACACAAAAGGTCAAAGAACCTTTTATTTATTATAAGATTTAGATTTTTACCTTTGCCCCTCATTTTATAAGTTTTTGGTGGACAAGCTATAGGTACTGATAGATCCGAGTAAGAGATCTACAACAAATATTATCTTTTATAAATGTATTGAAGGCTGATGATTGTTCACAATGGTGGTTAGCGAGAAACCCTTACCAACATTGCAACGATGGCGGTATAAATAGTCTGCAAAACAAGCTCAGATGAAGTTATCTAGGGAGAGACCCCGACACTTAAATTAGAACGTGTCAAAGATGTTTCTTGTGCGAGCAAGTTGTGAGAGAGCAAGATTATTGGTCGATAGAGTGTAGGCGTGTATGTATTCGTGCACGTGAAGTAACACACCTTCTTTCCTTGCTTGTGAAAGTATATATGGAGGATTATAACATAGTGATACATGAGTAGTGGGTGTGTGTCCCTAGTAGTAGAGGCAGATGGTGATCAATTCGTGTTCATAGATTTGCACAAGGTGGATAATTAGTTAGCTCTGCATCTAATAGGTGCATGGGTGAGTGCGTTGATAGCTCTGCTCTAGTGATAATTCTGTTGTTGGCAGTTGTGCTTTGGTAATATCTCTCATGTTGGTGGTTCTACTCTTGACAGCTCTGCTCTAGCAACAACTCCGTTGTTAGCAACTCTGCTATGGTGATAGCTTTGTTGTTGTCAGTTCTACCTCGATATAGTGGACTTCATTATGTTTTTTTATGGGCCTCTGCCCATTAATCAAGAGCAATGTATTTTAGCCATAGGTCCGAACAAGTTGAATATTTTAATCTATATCAGGTACTTTTGTAATTATATATAGGAAAAATATCATTTAACACTCCAACGTTTGTGATTTTTTACATCCGTGTCCCAACGTAAGTATAATAACAAATCAGACCATAATATTTCAAATTGGTTTACAATAACATCCCGACCATCGAATTCAGGCTAATTTTACCTAGTTGGCATACTAGAAGTCCACGTTAATTACACATGTGGAATATAAAATTAGATAATATCCAAGAAAAAATGACGTCGTTCCTTATTTGCTAATCCACAGACAGAAACCCATAATTCTTCCATTTGGTTTCTCTGGAAATTAGATGATTTCGCTATATCGCAAGAGTAGTTTGAAGCGATGAAGGTAGGACTTTCTTCCCCTTGTGTGATTAGTAAGAAATTGGAGCCTTTGTATGAGGAAATAGAGGTTGATTATGATGATGTTGTGAAATATTCTTATGGTAATGGTTATATTGGGGCTATTGATGTGATTAATCGAAAAATAAAGCATTTGTCTGTTGGAGATTTAGATAATAGTTATGGATTAGCTAGTAAGAAATTGGGGAAAACTTGTGATTTTGGTTATGCGAATAGGTATAAGGGTGCTTCTGAGATATCGAAGAGATTAGAGTATGGTGTAAATTTTAATTATAAATTAAGTGTGGGATTAAAAACATCTCATAGGAATGGAATTAAAGGCGTGAGACCGATTATAATGGTGCCTGATTGGGATACATTGCACCGAGAACACCCAGAGGTCAACATGTGTCGCTTCGCTAGAATCCTAGGCTCGAAGCGGCTGCGTTGGAAGGAGGATGAGAAGGAAGAAGAAGTCGAGTATCTGGAGGACCAATTCGACTTCCCGTTCAACCCGGAGAATTGGAATGAGGAGGATTTGAAGGAGCTGTGGGCGGATGTCCCAATTGGGACGACCAAACCCGGTTTGGGACCCGAATAGGATGGACGACGATGAAGTGTAGGTGATAAGCAAGGAGATTAAGGCAGAATAAGGATGAAGAAAGAGATGGCGAAGATGAAGAATAAGGAGAATGAAGAGTTGACAACAATAAATCAAAAAAATGACGTTTTTATATTTTTTTTCTTGGATATTATATAATTGTTTATTCCACGTATGTAATTAACGTGGATTTTTTATATGTCATCTAGGCAAAATTGACCCAATTTGGTTATAAGGACGTTATTGTGAATCCATTTGAAATGTTATGATCTGATTTATTATTATGCTTACGTTGTGACACAAATACAAAAAGTCACAAATGTTTATATATATAACTAGGGGTATAAATAGGTAGATTGAGGTCGCGCAATAGCCCCACCATCTATGAACGTGGCTCCGCCCCTCATTACATTTACACGTCTCCTACATATTTGGCCTCTTCAAAATTTCGAACTAATTTGCAGTGTCAAGATCGTAAGTGTTGAGGCACCGAGTTTATAAGGCATGACATTATGAAATGACTATTTTACCCTCAAGTTTAAAGTTGACTTGAGCATCAATGTCTATTCTCGAGAACTCCTCTGATTTTTGTCTTGCATACCTCTGGCGTGCTTTCCAATGGCTTTCTCCGGAGAATTATGCAATATGTTGTCTTATACCATCCTTACCATCAACTTTCATTATACAATGCAACTCTACCTCTTTTGTTGAGAGGTATCCAATCCAAACATAACGTTAACCATTCATATTCATCCAAACATAGAAGTGGTAAATACAATAGTAGTGCATTTTAGATACTAGGTCATATGTTTTATAAAATTTATTGACGTGTAAATTTCCACATCAATGATAAATCAAATTATTACGAGTTCGGATTTGCAATAAATCCGAATAGTGAAGTACATATGACCGATTTTAATCTATCACGCGATCTTGACATATTTTTGGAATTATTAATGGTAGAAGTAGAAAAACGATTATGTACATAGAAAACTTAATTTGTTGGTATTTCCACAACCAGACGAGTTTAACTGTTTACATTCGAGATCATTTTGAAAAAAGTAAAAGGACCACATGCTCATGTTGGTCCAAAGATAGGTGTATATATGGTTTAATTATCAAAATGTTCAACTTGCGTCAAATATTATATTAATTGTTGAAACCAACTTCAGTTTTCCTTTTCAGTGTAATACATGTGAACTTCATAAAATCGACATTTTGTTATTAAAAAAATCAACGGTAACCAGTGGCGGAGCCACAGCTTGTGATGGAGGGGCAATTGCCCCACCTCAAAATTTTCTATTAATACCTTAGTATTAGAAAATATTATAATTTTATCAAAAGTTGCCCCATCAATTTTTTTAAAAAATAGGGGCAAAATAAATTCTTTTGTTTGTTCAACCCATTTTAAAACCCAAGCTTCCATCAAACTTGGTATTAGTTAGAAAACATCACGCATTCCAGTGGATTTTACGTTCCCACAATTCCACCCCAAAAGAAACAAACCATAGCCTTGTCGATCTCATCGCAAATTGAATTCGGAGAAGGAAGCAACTCATTGTGTACGTTGGAATAGTTTGAATGTATTTTCTTACCGCCCATGAGAGGGTATTTTCCTTCTAGTTCTTCAATTTTTACGATGTCTGCTCCAATGGAATCTCAAAATTTGTATCTTTATCTCTCAATTAAAGTGGGAGCCCCAAATATATTTTCGGAATGGAACTTCACTAACCCTCAACAACTTGCGTATATTTTTCTTTCTTTGCTTATCTCGTATTTTTGCTCACGATCAACTATGATTTCTCTATATTGATCTTATGCCGAATGTCTTTTCGTAGAATTGGAGAACATTTTCAAAGTCAAAGTTTCTTTCATTTGCACCACAAAGAAGATATTGTCATTAGCAAAAAATATGAGACACCGGTGGGGCGAGTGTGCAGAGCGAAGCCATGAATGTGATTATGTGTGTGCACGATGCAAGAGGGCGATAAGGTTTTGCACATATGATGAACAAGTAAGGAGCAAGCGAATCCCTTGTCGATACCTCTTCCTGGATAGAAACTATTAGTAGGTTCTTAAATATTTTGCCCCTATGTTCGGGGCTCGGCTCCGCCATCGACGGTAACCAAATTATTGAATTATTAGTTAACTCAAGTGCTAAAAAGATTTTGGATAAAGATCTCCCAGTCAAAGTAAAAGTACTTTATTTGTCTAACAGTTAACATCAAGAGTGTTTGCATGTATCAATTTGTAAAGTAGCGATCTTAAATAATGCAGACAAACTTGGCTGAGGCTTGCGAATCAGAAGTTGGACTTTTTTTTTATTCAGGAGAATGATATCCACGTCATAGCTGTCTGGGACTCTGGGGCTCCTCCAGGCACAATTTTTAAAATTTTCAAAATCCCTAACAAATTTTCAGACAGGCTTGAATTTCCAACATGTTTGTATAATTATATCGATTGTTCCATCTGCAAGTAGTTATGATGAATTAATAAGAGAGTAACTATACGTACAGTATGCTCATTTGCAGCACCGTTTTGATGCTAGTCTTCAATTGCTCTAATGCATCCGTGAATTTTTCTTATTGCTTTCTTGATACTTTGAATATGATCCTACATAGATCTTTGTATACACTCTTCCCAAGCCTGCTTTCTTGACTTGTTCTAGCTAGCTTCTACACGTGACGAGAACAGATCTAATGATTGATATATTCCAAACATTTAGCACGATTATTCTAAAACGATCATAATCCGTTACAGTTGCGAGATCATGAACCGTTCCATCTAGTGGGATAATTTTTCTACTTCTAGTATATATTATTATTCTCGAAGCTGTAGCAAATTATAATCTTGAGATATGACATGCTTACTTTGGTTAGTCGGGCATCAAAAATGATATCAATGTGATGGAGTCATCTCATCTTTTCAATAATATGACTTAAGGCATTGCTCATCAAACTCACTATGTTATTCGATGAAAAGAATACAATATTAGTTATTACTTAGCTGACCGTAGATATCATAAATGGTCTACCCTTATGCAAATAATTCAAGAGCCTCATACTTCAAAGACAAAATAATTTGCAATAAAACAAGAAGTATGCAGAAAAGATGTTGAATGTGCATTCCAAGTTTTCCAATCATATTGTGCAATTGTAGCAAGACCGGAAAGTTATTGGAAGAAATATGTATTGTTACAACTTACATGATATATTGATTACATGTATAAGTTTGCATAATATGATGTGGAGGACAAACATGACCTCAGTGCTTCGGTTGAAGTTGCAAGAAAGACGCCACAATCGGAGGTCGAAATAGCTATGAAAGAAAATGCTCGATTTCAATAGTTTGTATCTCGGTATGGAGAAATAAGGAATAAAGATGCTCATATGATATTTTGAAATATGTTGATTGAACATTTGTGGGAAGAATACATACACTAATTACGAGTTTTGAATGGTAATCTATTTCATTTGCTCCAAATTAATGTGTATGTTGTGATTTATTTTAATGTAATTTTCTTAAGTCATGTAATTTTTTCTTATTTAATAAATGATAAATTTCGTAGAATTGTAACACTCAAGTCTCGATACAATTGTATCTTAAAAAATATGCATCAAGGTCGGAACAAATAACGAATGAAGATCACGCTTAAAAATATGATAAAGATACTAAGACTTGTTTGGTCTTAAAGCTTAATCAATCATAAATCATAATGAAAGAAATAGTTCAAATAAGCCTCCATTAGCTCAAAAATAACTTCAAAAGAACTTTATGGTGAATCACAATTTTTTTAAAATAACTTCAAAAGGACTTTAGGAATTTAAAATTGACTGATAAAGATACTAAGACTTGTTTGGTCTTAAAGCTTAATCAATCATAAATCATAATGAAAGAAATAGTTCAAATAAGCCTCCATTAGCTCAAAAATAACTTCAAAAGAACTTTATGGTGAATCACAATTTTTTTTTAAAATAACTTCAAAAGGACTTTAGGGAATTTAAAATTGACTTTAAACGTTTTTATCACTAGAATATTAAATTTTTAAAGCAAAATAGCTGAAACACCAATCTTTTTGTTTTTGTGAAAAGAAGTAAGAACATAATAAAAATTATGTCGAATTTAAACAATAATACATACTAATCCATTCAACTTTTTTCATTCTAGATGAAAGTTCTACTAAAGGACTGGACAGCAGTCCAAATCACGAGTTGCGGGGAAAATAAAATCCTTTGTTTTAAAATGTAATTATTTTTATTCAACTAAAGAATTGGGAAAACAACTTTTACAAATATCCTTTAAATTTAACTAGTAATCTACGATGAGGATATATAATTTTATGCAAAACCACATCAAGTCTGCTTCAAGTCTGCAAAACCACATCAAGTCTGCAAAACCATATTGAAAACGGAGAAGATATTTTGGGGTGATATTTTGAATGTTTATTGCTCCCAAAATTGTAAATTGATCATCATTTCTAAATAGAATAATAATTATTAAAAATATCTAAAGATTATTATTTTAGGAGGCAAATTAACGAATAGAGTGTTTTTTCTTCTTTCCTTTCTCCCTCAATTGCTTAATTCAGCGTGAAACCACGCCTCAACGGCTCCACCGTCGGCAGTTGCTCACCGATGCACATGGGAGAGGATTCAGGCGAGAGAATTAAGTAGTAAAGATTGATGGAGAAATGACAAGAAGTTGAGAAGGGGAATATAATGACTATTTTATTATCCTTTTCTTTTTTTCAATTCAATCCCAAGTTGCAACCTCGATATATAACACAACATTTGGCACTGATCCTCGGATTCTAATGAATTTTATGGGGGCTATACCAAATAATCATATTTTTAGTATTTAATTTACTAGCATTTATTAGATTCTAATATTAATAGCTATAAGGTTTTAATAATAAATTTATAATATTTTGGCCCCTCCTTTTGTTTTGTGTTTTAGAAACCCCTTTTTTTTTTGTTGAGGAACCCGTATTTAACTCTTCTGCAGTGGTTATCGCTTTCCGCTCTCACACACACAAGCGCAAGAGAAGATGGAGGAAGAGGAGCATGAGGTGTACGGCGCCGATATACCAGACGTAGGCGAGATGGAAGCCGATGCTGACGTCGACATGCCGGGAGCCGACGATGACGCTGCCGCCAAGGTTATTTTATCGATTAATCTTTTTTAAAGATCTTGAATTCGGTTATGATTCATTGGGTTTATGCATGCTCCTTCTTAATTAGATGTATGATTATTAGGAATTGGATGAGATGAAGAAGCGATTGAAGGAGATGGAAGAGGAAGCAGCGGCGCTTCGTGAAATGCAGGCCAAAGTTGAGAAGGAGATGGGTTCTGTTCAAGGTCTAATTTCTCTTTAATGGATTCTTGAGTTCTTAATTTACCCGATTTCATTTTCCCTGTTTTTCATATTTTTTACCCTCTAATTTTGATGGTTAATAAAGAGTAGTTTCTCGTTCGAATCTACCTGTTTCTCGTTCAATCTTCATGAATTGTTAAAATTTGGCGACATTATAGCTGGTTTTGTTTAGTTCACTTCAATTTAGATCAGATCTTAGCAATTTGTTCTTGGGAATGTGCATTTGCTGTTTCTGTTTTAGAAACTATAAAACTAGTTTGTTTCAAGTAGATGATCAATAAAATCATATATAGAATTCTGTAGGAACTAATATTTTCCGGGTTCTCGGAAGTTGCTAATAATTGGAATCATATGGTTAAACAATGCGGAAAATACTTCTCCTTGGAGATTTGGCATTCATCTTTATAGGACAGAACACAAAAGTGAAGGGAATTAAGTGATTAATTGCTAAAAGGAAAAAAAGGGTGCACAGAATAATAAAAAGGATTCTATGACTTACAAGTTACAACTCCTAATACATAGATGGATAACGACTATATTTGTATTGTCTGTGGTATCTAAAGGCTCATCTTGACATGAACATGATCTGTGTTTTTTTCACTTTTGATTATTGGATAAGTTAAGTCAGCTGCCACCTTTTTTTTCACATTTCTATTTTCATGTTTTTCTTTTGTTGTCTTGTAGATCCTGCTAGTGCTGCTGCAGCTCAGGCAAACAAGGAGGAGGTTGATGCAAGATCTGTCTTTGTTGGCAATGTGAGTTATCCATCCCATGCTAAATTGTTTCTATTAAGCCTGTGGCCTATGAATTAATTTGTTTAATGCATGCTTGATGGACAATTCAGTATTTGATGCATCATCTCTTTTGAATTTCTAGTCTTCTACTGGATTTTCAGTTATGTACTTTTATAATAATATATTTTAAACCTTGCAACTGTAGCATCATTCTCTATCTTATGTCCAGACTGCGTTAGATTGCTTTTTTTTTCCACTATATGAAATTTCAAAAAGTTTCTACAAATCAGGAGGGATGGTTGTTCCAATTGAGGTTGCTGAACTCCAAAAATCGTGGCAAAGGTCTGACATTTGTTTTGTTATTATTTGGGAGTTCGGCCAGTACGCCACAGTCATCAAGAATGTTGTGTTTCTTTTTGGCTTTTGGGAAACATTTTATCTGTGTTTTTTAAGTGGCACTATCTTTTAAGATTTTTAGTAACTGGTTTGGGGTAGTGAATAGAGAATGGTATCTGAACTCTTCTTAATTATATGAAGAAGCCACAGCTGAAACTAATTGGGGGTCTTGGAAGATGTCCACCCTCTCTGGTTAAATTTTTGTGTAGCAGCTCTTGGGTTGGGGCGTCTGTTGATTTGTCAGATTTCTATTGGTAGTTAGGACGATTTTTTTGATGCTGTTTGCTTCGTCTGATGTGTTATGTGAGTTTCTCCCACATGATGTCGCTGCTCATCTGCTTTGAAGTTTGATGATGTGCAGTAATATAGTGGTATAGTGGCCTCTGTGATGTAGCCACTTGTTTTTTGTTACTCTGGTCGTTCTATCTTGTCTCAAAATATATTTGGCTCAAAGTTAAACTTATTTTGTGCTTAATGCTTCTGACTATGATCGCAGGGTCGGTCATATTCCTTTGAAGCATTGGATTTAGCCTTGTATATTGGTGGCGAAAGCAGTTCTTTTGCCCTTAAGTGGACTTGCTTGTTAGAATCTCTGTATATTTGTAAAATGTCAAGTTTTGAACGAGAATGAAAAAAAAAAAAGTTAAAAGTCGAGAGGAAAAATATACTGATATCCCCCTGTAAAAATGATAAAACAAAAACAATTGAAACAGAAGGACGGGGAGAACAGAAAAAAAAATGGGGAAAAAAGAGGAAAAAGTGAAAAAAAAGAACGCAATGTGTTACATGGAGTATATCTCGAGTTTCTTGCCATAATGATGAGGCTAGTTCTATACATGACAAATCCTTTGAGTTGTCAAATGTACTCGTGACCTGAAAAATCCCTCAAGAGTCCTGCTTACTGCCACAAATCCTTCCGGTGCATCTGAAGAGTGGAGGCTGGTGAGTAGCTGGCTAACTTCAATGGGGCAATTTGATTGCTGATTGGGCTGGCAGATATGGTGCTTCAGATTTGGTTGGTATAAGAGCGTGATGTGGTGAGGTGTTGTTACTTGATGTGGCACTTTCTATTTTCTCCCTATTTTGCCCTAGATCAATATCAAAGAACCACTTAAAGCCATTTATATAGCTATATGTAGAAAATAAATTACTTGGTAAGTTGGTATTACTGAGGTAGAAAATGAAGTTTATAAGTTCCATTGGATTTCACTTGCTATGAAGAAAATAGCATCATATCCCCTGCCAAAACCATGCATATTGTTTTCATTCTTTTTCTGTTTTATGTCATTTTAATGCCTAGTCTTTTGAGTGCTTTTCTGATTGTTTGCAAGTGAGTGGGAAGATTGTGTGAGACAGAATGACAGATGCAGCACTCGTTAATGGCAGAAGTTTCTTTGTAACAATATGGTAATGGGACATGTTTCTATTGGTCATATACTCATATGTACCAAATCCCAGGTGCTGGGAATCTCCAGTGCTGTTAATTGAGTTATTCGATATACTTGAGGTTTGCTGACGAATCAAATGATTTTCTTTTTCTGGACCAGACAGTTTTTGTCTAGGTGATGGGACAAAAGTCAATTTTGTGGCTCATTAGGGCTCTAAGAATAATTGTGTTATGTGATGGGGTTTTTCTTCTGTACGAGTTATAAGTTGCATCAAAATGTGGGGACTCTAATTTGGTTGATTTTGGCCACATTCTTTCTAGACTCAGAGACTGGCCTCGTAGTAATAGAGCTAATTGGATTTACTTGTTCATGTGGTGATGTTCCCATTCAAAAATAGAAGTGACAGAAAAACTCTGGTGTCTGCACATAAAGCATAGACTTATTTGTTATGTGATTTTTCTTCCATGCTTGTGTAGATAAAATCTTGCGCTTATGTTATAAGTAGAATATCTCTAATTTGGACAGCAGTCTATGACCTGACTATTACAGTAATAAACTAATATTGAGTCTTTGAACTCTCTGATCTCTGTGCTCGGGAGGTGTTGAAACGAGGATTTTGCTTCTTTCCCTCCTTTATACTTCTAATATTGCTCGTGAATATTAAGTCTTTTGGAACATGGTAGAAGGTCCTATACTCTTGCTTTAGATAAATTGCATTGAATATGAATTATAATACTACTATCTCATTGGAAATAACTCATCAATGACGATTGATGAATAGAAGATTTTGAAATTGCTGTAATTGTCACTTGTCTCTAGCATTTCAGACCGTTTAAATTGCCTGAGTTGCCATTCCCTAAATATTTTGTGTATAGGTGGATTATGCTTGCACTCCCGAGGAAGTTCAGCAACATTTTCAATCATGTGGAACCGTAAACCGTGTTACTATTTTGACTGACAAGTTTGGGCAGCCAAAAGGTTTTGCATATGTTGAATTTATTGAGCAAGAAGCTGTTCAAGAGGCCCTGAACCTTAATGAATCTGAGTTACACGGACGCCAATTGAAGGTTCCGCAAATAAAAATTTTCTGGAAAATTTCTTTCAGTTGGTAGGTTGTCTTGCTTCATTAGTAATGAACATGTTTTCTTTCTCGTATTTACAGGTAATGGTGAAAAGAACAAATTTTCCAGGTATGAAACAGTACCGACCAAGGCGATTCAACCCTTACCTTGCATATGGATATCGGAGGCCGTATGCGCCCCCACATTTCTACTCTCCCTATGGCTATGGGTTAGTCTTTTTCTAACTCCCCCTCAACCAGCTAACTTTTATTCAAGGCTAAATTATGTAAAATAGCCCAAACTATTCACTTACTGTCAAAAGTATTCCCTACTACCAATAATATCCCTATTACCTGTACTTTCAACTTTTTTTAGTCTAATTTAACCTTCATCTTTATTACTGACGGAGCGTTAGTGATTGATGACGCAGCAAACTTTGCTTCGGGTGTCATCCATGTGGAAATTCGAAATTATTTTATTATTTTAAAATAAAAATATATTTTCAAAATATACAATAAAGAGATTTGGGGCTTCTTTCTCGGTCTCAAGTCTTCTGGCCTCCCCAAATTTCGTGAATTTAGAAGAAAACGTAACTTTTCTATTCAAATTCAAAATATTTAAATAAATTTGAACTTCCACATAGATGCCACTTCAAACCAAAATCTGCTGAATCATCAAGCTCTAACGGGTCCATCGGTAAAAGTTAAAACTAGCGGAGGTTAGATTAGGATAAAACATGCAAGTATAGGAATTATTGGAATATTATAGTATGGAATATTTTCGATAGTAAGTGAATAGTTTGGATAATATTGAAATTAAAATGAATAACCAGTGGTTTCGTACGGGTGTTGCAGCAAGGTGCCTAGGTTCAGGCGCCCATCACGCTACATGCCGTATTACTAAGCGCCAATCGCTACTTGGTTTGTTCTATGACTACGTAGGGTGTGGTTTAGCAGTTATATGCTAATTTTGGTATTGCAAGGATTGTGTCAGTCGACGCCTCATGTATCCAGTAAATGACGTTCATTTCAGCATAATACAATATTTGTATTACCTCTAAATCAGTTACATCTTAAGTGCTCGTAATTAATCTTCTTTGGTGGCTGTGCTATCTATGTTATTACTTCTCAAATCAACACCCATTGCTTTCTGGCGCCAGTCGAGGTACTGAAATAATTATTGTGTCACATTTGATTATTTGTGTAACCTTCACGTTTTGAATTACAGGTTACATGGGTCGAAAATGTTAGCTAGCCTTGCATTTTAGTGGGTGCAGGGTTTATGTGTTTTGTTTTGGCGGATGAAATATATCAGATTGATTGGATAGAGTATGATGTTACTAATTGAATTTTTTAGTCTTGTGTTTAAATTGATTGATTATGTTGTATGATAAATTGAATGATTATGACTAAAATGTAATGTAATATAGTAAAAATGCAAAAGTTTGAGGGAAAGATGATCAAAAATAACTGTGGTAATGATGTTTTTGAAATTTTACATTATTGTGTTAATGATGATTAAACATATAATAGAGTATGATTATTTTATCAAGCAAGTCTAATCATTCAAACCAAACACTTTCTTAGTTTGGAATATTTTTGAATTGGAAAAGATAACTAATTTTAGCGATTGGGGAAAAATTAATTTTACTCTTCAACTCATAGATTGTAGAGTCGCAGAAGTTAAACAGTGTCGAAAGAAAAGAAAGATCGGAGTGTTTGGTAAAATCCGACTCAAAGCTTTATATTGAAGATAACTTGATTGTTATATTTATTTAAGATTCCAACCTACATAAATAAGTAAATGTATGCATGCAGTGACAAAGTCATTATAGAATGAGATATTTTCCTAACTACAATTATACTAAGATGATAAAGATCTAATAAAATTCAATTTTACATAAGTTAGACATCTAATGACGTACCGAAACACGCTATTGAAGTATTAGTTAAGTAAAACTAAAATCTTAAACAAGATTTTTGGAGCTTACTTGCGGAGCGGAACACATAAAACAAGATTTACTAATACATGTTTTTTTTAGTTGGAATATATGCTTCTTTTTCTTTATAAATGATGGAAACGAGGACATCACATATGCTATTGTAAAGAATAAAAATATTACAAGATAAACACAAAGGTAGAAGATGCTTTCTATGCTGAACTATAAGCTACAGGCAGAAAATTGGTTTCACGAGTCTTTCGGTAACATTCACAAATTGATGACATATATTGATGTATAATACATTCAAAAATGGGGCTGTTTACTCAAGTTTTCATATTAGTATCATTTTAATTTTGAGTTATGTTTACATACAATAATGATTTGTAAAATTAAATGAATTATATATTAAAACATATTCCTAAATGTCAAATATTTGTGTACATCGGAATATATGATACATTCGTTCTAATTAATTTAAATTATCGTTCATTAATTGTCACTAGGGTTCATGAATTTCTATTTAGGGTATTATAATCATAATTAGGATTTGATTAATCACAAATAAAAGGATGCACCAAAGCGTGCCTCTCTGTGAATAATGTTGAGGTGTTCATCAATAGAGTTTCAACATATTAAGCAATCTTAATTTTCTCTTTACGCATGGCGTCATAATTGTATCATATTTTCTTACTTTTTCAAATATAACTATTGAATACAAGGGAATTATCAATTATGTATTTATAAGGGAAAATACATTCATTTAACCTCATAAATTGATTTAGTCACAATTATTCAATTAATACATCATTCAAGACCCATAAAATAACTTTGTGACAGTTGTGGTTTTAAATATTCAACAAATAGTTAGATGTCAAACTTTACGAAAATAGATCACCTATAACACCTGAAAATGATTAAGTAAAAAAGAATAAGTAATTATCTTCATGGTGAGTTATGACTCGAAAGCCTGGTTTATTAACTATTTTACACGATAATTTAATCCATAATAAATGTATTTTTCCTCCCAAATAATTATCTTCAATAGTATGACCAAGAATATGTAAACCCTTTTCTAATATGTCACCAGAATATATATATATATATATATATATATATATATATATATATATATATATATTATACTAGTAAACGAATCAAATCGATGTCACCTATAACAAAAATAAGTACTCCATCTGTTTCACCGAAGACAATCCATTTTTTTCGGTATGATTATTTAGGAGAATGATATAAAGTGATTAAAGTGATAAAAAATAGGTAAATCCCACAACTTTTGAAGGGATAATTATTTTCTAAAAAGAAAAAATATCATCTTGAGTGGGACAGTCCAAAAATGAAAACATATCATCTTGAATGGGACGGAGGTAGTATATGGATTTTGAAATCATGGGTCATTTCTACTTTTTATCAGTTTATCCACTTTCTCCTTTCTTCTAAATAACAATATCGAAAAGAAATGGATGATCTTGAATTGAAGGAAAGAAGTATTTTAATAACAAAATATAGTACAGTTTGGCCAAAATCGAATAATTGGTCTCTCCCTCTCTGAAAGTCGTGGGTTGACTAGGTTAACGCGTCATCCCATTATCCTAATTCTTTGGTAACTTCTTATTTGACTATTCCAACAAAAGTAGTTTCTTTTCCTCATGAATTTCTTGGAATGATGCAATCAATTTACGTTTCTTTCCCTTTGTAGTTGAAAGATGAAATAAAAGAGAAAGCTATCAAGGGTGTCACGGAAAACTGCAAAGGAATTTACGATATTTGAATTATCTTTTTAATGTTAGAGGCCAAGCCCACACCTCAAACTCACTATATATTTTATAGTTGTTGAGAAAAAAGATTGTATCAAATTAGGATGAAACTAAAATATATTAATATGAAGTGCACGACTCATGCCAAGATTAGAGAATAGTAGATTTAACTTCACTTTGATTTTGCTGAAACTCGTAGTGGCAGAAATTTAAATTTCGTTCCCAACAAACTACATTAAATGTTATTAAATGGTAAAAATGACTAAAATCTATACTTTCTTCGTCCCAATAAACGTGGTTCGTTAGTTTTTTTGACATATATTTAGAATTGATCATTTTTAATGGGACAGTTAAAAAAAAAACAAGCCACAAAGGAATTTTTAATGAAAACTGGTCATTTTCGATCATTTAATCAAAAACTGAACAGCTATAATTTTCTATCCTAAATGGTTGTACATAAATTTACTACATCCCATTCTAATTTTATCTTTTATTTTCATTATATTTACATTATGATATGTATAAATGTCATGAAAATAAAATATGATTGTAGTATGAGGGATGAGAACTCGAAAATACGGTGTTTGGTTAAATTTCTCACGTTGAAAACAGCTTAAAAATACGTCGTTTTCGTTTTAAAAAAGCATTTTATAAAATTTGTTTTGAGGCTATAATTTCGGACAAACACCCTCTATATTCTGTTTACTTTAAGGATACATATTAATTTTCTTGTTTTTTAAATGAAGTAATATTAAGTAATTGAATATCAACCTAATTTCGTCCCTTGTCTATTTAATATACTATATGCTTTCAGAAAGAGATTTTATATTTCCCTCTTCTCACCAAGTTGATATATGGTCAACAACAGTCTAGCTAGCTCCCAAATATATTTCTTTTTCAAAATAAATGATTTTGTATGATCTTATCTCTCAATAATGCATCTAATGATGAACAATAATATAAAAATCCCAATTCCCACCTGAGAAAGTCACAATTTGTTACTCATTCTTAATTTCCACCTAAATCATAAGCCATCAAGCTCTGACACGTTTGTGGTACAGAAGTAGGTTTCACCAACTACCAATTCTGCATATCATGACAATATATTTTAGTGCTCCAAAGGGTTAGGTGACCAATAATATATATATATATATATATATATATATATATATATATAATAATTCAATAATTATTTGTATGGGGTAACAAGAATAATAATAATAATCGTCATTATATTATTATTAAGGGTTAGGTGACCAATAATACATATATATATATATATATATAATATTAATTCAATAATTATTTGTATGGGGTAACAAGAATAATAATAATAATCGTCATTATATTATTATTATTATTATAATTATTATTATTATTGTTGTTATTATTCTTATTATTACTACGTATCTGCATAATGAAAAAATATTTTGATCTGATATGCACGTATAAAATATAACTTAATAGTCTGAAACCCAACCAAAGACAATAACCTAATATGAATATAGTATATTTAAATAATACAACTAGCTAGTAATACAATAAAATGTTGTAAAGTTACTTAATGTTGTGATCACGTGTTTGCCCAAAGAATTAAAGAGTAAAAAATTGTAAAACAACATAATATAATGCCAAGTTAGCTAAAGATCATTTTCCACTAGAATACAGATTCGGCCACAGTTCAAAACTTGATTTGGTTATGATATACCCATGAGTTTCAATAATCTTTTATTTTAAGTGTTAACTTGCAAAGGATGATTCATGATGCGTGACGAAAAGATGGTTGAACATCGTTTTTTATATACTTTTAACCAAGTGTTCCTGATTGAAGTTAACAGAGTAAATTTAATTTTATGTGTATATATATATAGGTTTATTTTATAGTAAATATAACTTTAAACTTCAAATTACATTTATTTTATCGGAGGATAAATATCACTATAAACCCCAAACTATTTTGGTACTATCAATTATATCATAAACTATTAGGTTATCAAAACATCAAAAGCTATCAGAAATATTTATTTAAATCACCAACTATCAATGTTGTATCAAAACATTGTCTTGCGTCCATTTTTCGGCCCACGAATCTTGACGTGGCTCCAGATGCCACATAATTCCATATGGCATCTGAGTTTGTTTGTTTTTTTGTTTAATCTATGTGGTATCCGATGAGACACGTCAAGATTTTGGGGCCAGAAATTGGGCGTGAGATATTTTTAATGCAAATTAATAGTTGATGATTTAAATAAATATTCTAAAAGTTGGATATTTTGATATAATTCGTATAGCTTGGAGTTTAAAATAATATTTTTTGTTTGTTTTAAAATTAACAGTTTCCCGATTCATCAAAATTATTTAAGTACAATCTCATGGAACTGATATTATTCAAAAAAATAATCAGAATTTTTTCATACAAGGAGAAGCATTCGTGTTCCATACACACCACTTAGGTGTATTTTTCATACATTCTCAAAGATCTATATATATTATTTTAAAAGGAGCAATGAAAAATCACATTTTACCATAAACTATTTTCTTATTGTTGTTTAAACTTTTGGTTGTTACAACGTTGAACTTTAGCGAACAATTATCAGCTGAACTTTTTACTCTTTTTTTTATTATTATTAATACAAAAATTTTAAAAATCTCGTCATAAAAAACTCGAACTTGAAATCTTTATCTTCAGTTATTAATAATTCTATCACTAAACCGACACACGCATGCAACTAAACCTTTACTTTAGACGCCAAATGTTTATTACTCATCTTGTCCACGTGACTACTTGAGTTTAGACGATTGAATGAAACATATATATGCAATTGAGTTATATTGGAAATTAAATATTGATGTGTTAGTATATAATTTTTATTGTGGTGTTCTATTTGTAATTAATGGGAATAAATACAAGATCAAGAATCTACATTTCGAATGGATAGTTTTAATGTATTTATTTATTTTAAGGCAATCAGATAATGCATGAGTGATAAATGCATAAAATTGACCATTTAAAACATGAAAACTTAATTTGGTGGATATAGATAGAGGTGAGTATTCGGTTATTCGGTCGGTTTCGGACAAAAAAATAACCGAACCGAATTAATCGAAATTTTAAAAAAATAACTGAACCGAACCAAATTTTATTCGGTAACCGAACCGAAATAACCGAAATATATTTCGGTTATTTCGGTTAAACCAAATTTTTAACAAAAAAAATATTTGTTTTAAATGAATAAATAAATAATATTATATATATAAAATTTGTTTATGTTTGGCAAAAAATATTTCTTTCAAATGAATATATAAGTAATTTTATATATTGATATTTATATATAAAAACATTTTATAT
This sequence comes from Salvia rosmarinus, assembly GCA_036937905.1. Lineage (NCBI taxonomy): Eukaryota > Viridiplantae > Streptophyta > Magnoliopsida > Lamiales > Lamiaceae > Salvia > Salvia rosmarinus. Next base: position 377,674 of record JAODLM010000200.1, read on the forward strand.
GTTATATATACACAAAATATTTTGCCAAAAAAATGATAGTATTATATAATAAATAAATAATAGTATATATTTTACAAATACTATATATTGAGATAATAGGGAGAGAGAAATAGTAGGATTAAGGATATTGATATATTAAAATTATAATTCTAAATAAATAAATAAATAAATATTATATATATATATATATATATATATATTTCGGTTTTCGGTTAAAAAATTCTGAACCAATCGAAAATCGAACTACCGAATTAACCGAACCAAATTTGATTTTTCGATTCAGTTATTCGGTTTTCGGATATTTTGCTAACTCCTAGATATAGAAACTACCAATTGAAAGAAAAAGTAATATTAGCTCTTGATAAATTTGTTTGCACCACAAAGGAGCACTCTTATGCACTCTACTATGTATTACTTGTTGATTTACTATAATTTTCAAGAGTGATGCTATCTGTCCATAATGTGATCGACCATAATCAACTTTATTAAATGAAAAAACTATTTGTTTAATTTTTGATCTATTAAAAATTGGTTTTACATTAAAACCATCTTATGGAATTATAATTTTGCACCTATCGAATGAAAATTTTAAATTTATATTTAAATTTAATAATTTAATAATTTTCAGAATATGTGGGAAAAGAGTGTGTGGCCAGTCATAATGTGGCCGCATAGCTTTATTGAATTTTCAATACACGTTTATTACCAAGTTATACTAATATAACAGTGATATATTGTATGATCATTTAATTCCACTCATACCTTTAGTTTAACTCACATACGTATGCTTCATCTAGAAATGTCAATCAAACTAAACTATTCGATTTTGTGCAAGTAATAGTGACTTCTTGTATGACCATTTAAATTCACTTACATCTATTTAGTTTAAAACTCAGATACTAGGCCATTAAATGTGGAAGTGTGGTGTATTATTCATAATTTAGGTTAAACAAAGTATTTATTCATAATAGAGCCCAATTGGCACACTTGCCAAATTGGGTTGTCCCAACCCAATTGGCACATGCCAAAAATGGCAAAAATTAAATCCCTTAATCTACTCTCTCTCTCCAATCATGCATCTCCATATTCTACCCTCTCTTTCTTTCTCCTACTTTATTAACATTAAATCTTGTGGGACCAACACAATTAAACCCCTTAACCCATTTTTTCTTAATATTTATGCAAAAAAAGTTGTGCCAATTGGGCCCGGACGGAGGGAGTAATTTGTTTGGATGGAAATGTATATTTTCTTTATCATATATAGAAAAAAAAAATATGTGAGGAAGGATATGCTTAAATAAAAAGAAAAATGAGAGAAAGAGACACGTGAACATAAAATTTACTCCGTGCATATCAAAAATATTCCCATGAATTAAAAAAAAAAAAAAAAAAACCCCCAAGGGACAGGTATAAAAAGAAGAATGAAATCATTGACCATGTATGTAAGCGATCATATTTGATTAGGTTTCAATTCGCAAAAAGAGCCCATTCGAACTTTTTATTGTTACTTTGCTATCTCAAAAATTTTGCTCGTACGACTTTATTCTCTTTTACTATTTCTTCTTTTTTTCACTTTGATTTTTTTCGTTTCTCCCTTTTTCGACCATGAAGTCCCATCGAACTTTACATTTTGCCTTTTTATTTATCTCCAATTTCAAAGATATGAACATTAAGAAAATCCCGTCACCTATTTTTTTTTCTTATATATATTCGTTTCTATTTATTTTCTTTGTTTTCCAATTTCCCCTCCGATATATGTTTCTGAATTTTCAATCAAATAGAAAAAATAAATAGAAACGAATATATGGGAGGGGAAATAGGAAAAGAGAAAAAGTTAAATATGCAAAAAAAAAATTAATCAAGTGGAAATAGAAAATTAAAAATTATATATATGTCTGATATCTGTGTAAGCAAATTAATATGGCCTCATCACCTCTTCAAGGCTTCAAAGGGCATCCAGACACTGACGCCAACCCAACCAAATCAAGCCTCTTGATTTTGTGGACTCTAAATATATCCAAACACTCTCGTGTCTGAATTTCGATTTGTTAATTTTATTAATTTATTTCAAGTTAAAATGGAAAAAAAGTATCAAACTCTTTTTCATATCAATTATAAAATTAATGATATCATAACAATTCCTGAAGTAGTAGAATCAAAATAAATGTAAAAAATAAAAAAATAGGCGATGCTAATAGGAGGTGGATGGCATATAACTTATATATATAAGATGATTAACGTAAGAATGTGAAAACAAAAAATTGATGAATTTGTTGTGACAATTGATGAATCCGCTCGAAAAATGACTTAATCCAAAAAAATGAATTTTCTATGGGATTCGAACCGGGGTCTAAAATTTTGAATTTTTGGATTTAGTAACTTTCCTAACGAATGCATTAAATTTCGTAACGAATTCATTTTGTTCATAACTAATTTTTTTGGTTTTTAGTTCTCTCTCTCTCTCTCTCTCTCTCTCACACACACACACACACACACACACACACACATATATATATATAGGAATGATTAAATAGTATAAGAACCTGAGGTAATATGTAGTATTCAATCTCATCCACACATCCCATAGATATTATGGTGAAGATTTTTTAAGTTTATTTTCACTGATTTCACTACAATAAGGATAGATTAGTAATTTGATTTGTTATGTGGTTCTGAAAACAAACCATGCATATAGTTGAACTAGACTATGTATTTAAATGAACACAAAAAATGAATGCACTTGAACATAAACATGTATATGAGTTTCGATTTTAATGCAAACTGGAAACGCACTCACAGCTAGAGCCGGCAAATGAGCCCGACTCGAAAAGCCCGTCCGGGATACCCGGGTTTTGGGTTTAAAAATTAAAGGTCCAAAAAAATCGGGCCTAAAAATCTCGTCCGAAAAAAACGCCGGACCTATATGGCTTCTGGCAAAAAAAGCCCGAGATTTCGGACTAAAAAAGCTAGTCCGATATTTTATTAAATATACATATTTATAATTTTATTTAATATACATATCTATAATTTTTTAATATTATTAATTATATTTTATAGTAAAATTTTCTTATTAATTCACATACTGGTCAGGAAAATAATTTTTTTTTTAATTCCAACATATCCAAATTCTGAAATAAAATAATAACCTCACAAATCATTCAAAAATAATTTCTAAGAGAAATGATCTCCAAAAATATATGGGCTGATGATTAATGATCTTATAATATGTAAAAACTATTTTGAATCCTTGATCTTAAATATATATTGTATAATTAATTTTTTCTATTATTTTAGACGTATAAGTGGGATTGACGTTTAATAATATCATTTACTTTTATTTTAATTACTAAATTTTTCTCCCTAAATTAAGAAATTAAAATTATCTTGTATTACAATATCTAGAGCCGACAAAATTGGCCGGTCCGATGGCGGCCGAGTACCAAATGGGGTCTGATTGGGCTCGTGAAAATAATGACCCGAAAAAAATCGGTCCTAAAAGCTCGTCCACATAGCCCATCAATGATCGATCGACTTTAGGGGCTAAAAAGCCGGGGTTAACAGCTAAAAGCCCGCCCACAAATTTAAATTTTATATTTTATATTAGTAGTAATACGAATACTCCTCCTCCCACCCAGATGGCTCATTTTCTTTTGAAATTTGTCCCACCCAAGATGACGTTCCTTTTAGGAAATAATTATCTTTCAAAGTTGTGGGACCTACCTACTTTTTATCACTTTATTCACTTTATACCATTCTCCAAATAACCGTCTTAGAAAGAAAGGAGCCGTCTTGGGTGGGACGGAGGGATTAATAATATAGAAAATAAAATTGATGTTAGTAGACGTAATTTATCTTATTTATTTTGAAATTGATGTTAGTAGACTTAATTTATTTATTGTTATCATATTTTGTAAAATTAAAAATAATATTTTATTAAATTAAATATTGAGCGGGTTTGACCGATGGACGAGATAAATTTGACTGGCTACTACATATTTTTAGCCAATAGCATTTGGTTAAGCTAGCCAACCCAAAAACAACAAGTTCGATAGTAGGGTAAACCGACCCGTCCCTTTTGCCAGCTTTAACAATATCATGTATGAATAAATAAATAGGTCAAGATATACAAAAAGTATTACCATAAGAATAAGTAAGCTCAATATGTTCTTATCACTTATTCTTTATTTAAGTTAAGGAGTTATGAGATTTTAATTATGTATTTAATTTATTTATTTTTTTGAAATTTAAATTTTATATATTACAAAAATTAGAAAATTATCTAAAAAAACTTGTCCGTCCGAAAGTCCTCCTCGGGTTGGTTTGGGCTTCATATTTTTAGGCACGAAAAATTTCGGACTGACCTGACTCGATTCAAAAAAATGTAAAAGCATGACGGTCCGGGACCGAACCGGCCCGACCCGCTACTTTGCCAACTATACTCACAGCGCTCGCTCGAGCTCCCTAGCTCGTGCTCGCGATCCCTCTGCATCTGTTTTCTAGCGCTCGTTCGCACGCACCCAACGCCAGTTGGGTGCGATGCAGTGTTATGTTATTTTAAATGCAGTGTTATGTTATTTTGTATGTATTATTTGTGTTTTGTTGTGGCGCTCCCTAAACCTAGCATCACGGATAACCCAATGCTCGCGGACTCCCCTATCCAGCGCCCGCGGGGTGCCTTCTCAATTTGTTCTGAGCAAAAAATGATCTACCACGTGTTAACTTTTGGTGCATCCACGTATTCAAAATCTATGGTCAGATTGAGTCTACATACTATCTAAAATTCGGATACTACAAGAACCCAACCCTATATATATATATATATATATATATATATATATATATATATATATCCGTAGTACCGGTCCTCAGATAGTATGTAGTACCCAATGTAGATCATATATTTTGAACATGTGACAACAGCACAAGCTGACATTTGAAAGCTTATTTTCCTTTTTTTAATTTTTTTTCCTCAATGGGCAAAATGAAAATAAATCGAATCAGTTTTTTTTTTCTCCTTCTTCTTCTTGGTGGCAACGGGCGAAGACGGTAGCAATATACACGAATAACAACAAACAATAGATTTTGAAAGAAAGAAAAAATAGAAAAAAATTGAGAACAAAATTGATGGATTTTGAGAAAAATAGAAAATGAATTTGATAGATAATTGAAGAATCGAGAGAGATTGTGGTTATGACAGTGGTTCACGGTGAAATTCACCAATAATCGAGGAAAGAGACGATATAATTAACGGAGAAAGATGGATGAAAGATTTGTTGTAGAAAATCATAAAACTGTATTTAACAAAATATAAACTGCATGTTAGCACGAAATACATACACGCATTTAATAAAACGCATTCATGCATTTATAAAATATGTTCATGCATTTAAAAAAAATGTAAAAATGCATTGTTGGCCAACGGGTGTTAAGTAGTATGAACTGCAATAGAGGCGACGCGCTAACACAAGTGCACACTTCCAATCAAATTACTAATCTACCATTACTGTAACGAAATCACCGAAATTAAGCTTAAAAATTGAAAAATATTTACATTAGGACATATGAGATGAGTAGATGAGATTGAGTCTACATACTACTCCGGTCTTGGGTACTATTTTATCCCATATATATATATATATATATATATATATATATATATATATATATATAGGAGTGGATCAAATTAGAACTCAATTTTTTGAGAACTAAGAACTAATGTGGTCCATCCATTTTTATAATCTAACGGTCAAGATTAATTATAAATTATTTATTATCCTCGATTTTAATAGCAATGATTTAGCCCAATAATCAAGGGATTTTATATATTCATTTACTGAATCGTTCTCATATGCACAATCACTATGATTACATGCACACCAACATGAATTACATGAATATAATAACGAATTGAAATGTGATAGTATTCATTTTACTTTTTAAAATTATTCTATTGGAAATGATATCGTTTTTGTCACTTGAAAATCTCAGTCAGCATTCCGTTGATAAAAAATATTATGAATGATATTTTTGGTATAATATCGATAATTTAAGTATTTTTATTGATATTATTGAAAGTTTAGGATATTTTGTGATAAACCAAATAGTTTAAAATTTAATCCGATAATTACCCAAAAGTAAATATTCATCCCTTAGAAAAAAGAAGCAATTGTTCATATAACTAAATCCATTTCTATTAAATACCTTAATATTCATATATTTTGTAAAAATTATAATAATTTAATTTACATATAAATAGTTAAACTAACAACCAATAATAGCTAAAATATCAAAATTGCACATAATAAGTAAGCTGTAAGTGTCAACATAAACAATATTAACTTATAAAACTTAAATACTAATTTTTTTCTATCTATTATGAATCATCAGTGAGTTCTGAATCTAAATTCAACTCTAACTCTATGATGAAAAATGATTATAAAAAAAAAGAGTAGGAACAAATAGTATATTTGAAATTTATAATTTATTAGTTTTAAAAATTCAGTTAAGAAGATATTTTAAGTTAGCAAATGAATGTATGCAATGGCCAACGAGGATGTTGTCTTTCAAGTAATAGGTGAAATTCACGACCCACGTCTGCAGAGAAACTCGTGTCTTCTCCCCCTTTTCTTTGTTCCTCTATAAAAACATCACTTTATAGCTACTTTTTTTTGTTAGAAATTTGATTGGCGCGACTTCGAATAATATAAGATCTCGATCATAATTCAGGTCAAAAAAAAAAAAAATTGAACAAAAGAGAACAGGATCCTGAATAGACCATACAAAAAGGATGATTATGATAGAATATATCTAGCTCAATTTTTGTAACTCAATTGGCACGAACTGAAAATAGTTCCAGCTCAAAAATTAAGTGGATTGGCTTGATTAATCGAAGTTTTTTTTATTGTTGATTGATTTTCAAATTTCATTAATTGACTTATGAATTTAATAATAAGGTTTATTTCAAATGTTTGTAGAATATATTTTTATTTTCTATTTGAAAGTTATACTCATAGTCAAGTGTAATGGTTGAAAAAATACGACTTATTTTTAGTTATAAGATTATGATTATCAAGAAATTTATACATGACATATTTTTTAATAAACTTTCTAACTTGACAGACTAGCCGAAAATTCAAAGGTTTAGGATTGTGATCGAAAATTTCTAGATTGCAAAAAATTAACTTGATTAACCTAAACAAAAAATAAATCCTAGCCTAAAAAGAAGAGTTTTCAAGTCTTGTCCCCGGAATCGGATACTGAGTTAATAATAAGATTCTATCCCAAGACGAAAATTTCTAGATTACAAAAAATTAACTTGATTAACCTGAACAAAAAATAACCCATATTTCAATTAGAGCGATCCAAAATCTACTGAATTGGCCATTATCCTGTTTTACACCTCTAATAGTAATACACTTTCTTTTCTTTTTTTGGGGATGGAAAACTCCATGATTTTTCTCTTACAAAATTCATGCCCTCCCCCCTTCCCAAAGTGAATCTTTATACAACATTAAAATACATTTATATTGACAAAGCGAAAAATATTTCTTAATATAGTGATCATCTTCTAAATTAATTTTCTTCCTATCTGAAAAGTTATTTTTCCTTTATTTATTTTAAGATGTATCAATACTGTTGAGTAATTAGACAATTGCAGTAGTATATTTCTAAGTTATATGAGATCTAGTCCGTGCATTAATATATTCTTAAATTATATGAGATCCAGTCAGTGCATTGATATATTTGATTTTTCCAATTATATGAGATTCAGTCCAGTGTCCAGTAATATCAAAATTAATAATTTTAAATATAAAAAAATAAATATTGAGATTATTGATTAATCTAGCTTTGAACCAGATAACTAAAAATAATTCTGAAAAACATTGCTAAATATAAGAATTTCGTTAAACCAAATTATTGATAGGTTTATGTATTTTGGGTCTCAGACCAATATTGATTTTAAAGCCATATATATTAGACGTATTGTAGTCAAACATCTGTTAATTGTTGTCTGTATAGATTGTTTACCGTATTTTTATAGGTATTAAATTTTTTAGAGAATCCAAAACTATATGCTCTGATAATATCAGATAATATCATATTGGGAGTATATCCCAATATACTACAGTGCTGGGATCCACGTTTTAAACATCCGATTCAATAATGAATTAAAGTGAAACTTTTTAACCATAATTTAAACTTGTATACAAATTTTTAGTATATATTCACATATATAGAGCAGATCAAATTCTTCTTCCTAGCAAAATATCTAACAAATTATTTTCGATAATTTATAGACTAATGAAACATGTCGAACAAAAATTGTGTTACAATCACTATTGCTCAGAAGTAAGAAATATCTGTCTCACGAACTTAACTCAATTGATTAAGAACTATCAAATTTGAATAAAAAATATCTCAAAAACGTCCATCAAACAACGTGGAAAATGCCTAAAAAACAGGAAAAGGAAATTACATACACAAATAAAAAAAAAGACAGCAGCCTCATATTCATAGTTGTGACTTGTGAGTTGTACATTTATTTTAATGATGAAAACCATGCTGTCGGCTGAGCATGTGCTTATTTTTTCTTGAAATTCCAAGATTGCCCTTGCTTTTTGTATATAATGACAAAGAAATCCAATGACCCACCAACCTCAACAACAGCGAAAGTAGTTAAGATTAGGGTAATAATTGCGATTATTATTTATTTCTCATTTTTGACCGGATCTGTGGAAAAATATCTATCAGTGAATGGACTAGTTTTATTTAAATTTGAAACATTAAGGATTTAACCTCTAAGTATTGAAAAAAAAAGGTAAAATGGCCCTATTATCTTTATTTATAATTAAAAAATTTCATCTCAAGTAAATAGTTATCAACTAGCCTAATTGGTGGATACTCATAGCTTACAGTATGATTAAAAAGTTACGAGTTCTAGGAAAAAAGTAAAAATTATCTAAGATCTAGAAAATAAAGTTATTTTTTCTATGTAAAGAAAAACTAAAAACATTTATCCCTGAACCATATGAGTTTAATTAGTATATTATGCTTTTTACCTATTAAACATTAACCGATCAAAGTCATTACAATTCTAATGCCAAACTGAATATCAATATAGCAATAAACTCAAACTTAAAGGCAGGGTGAAAAAGTTTTCGTTTACTTACAAATGTTATTGCCCACACATATCACCTTGAGTAAATTCAAAGAATCCATTTTCTTTATTTTCTTGCCAAAATAGAAAGAAGAAAAAACATTGTAAAATTAATAGCTAGATTTCTATATATATGTTTTGTTGGGGCCTTTCTAATTGAGGAAAGGAGAATACCCATACTTTATTTTGTCAACTCAAAACATGAAACGATGAAATACAAATTGCATTACTTCTCGTGCAAATTAAAAAATAAATAAAATATCCAAGACAAATTAATTGATTATTCTGATAATTACGTAAATCGATGTAATATTATAAGAATGATCTCATACATGCTATGGATATGTATAATACTTATAAATAAAAATTGTTATTTTTCATACAATTCTGGATTCAATACCTAAAATATTAAATGATGAGTTCACATAAAATTGTTCTAATCATCATTAACACATAATAATTACAATTACACATTTTCTTTTTGAAAGTAACAATTACAAATATATTAAACATAAAGAAAAGTTGAGGAAGCGAGTGACCAACAACCTCTTTGTAGCGCTGGTGACACCAGACACCTAACCTTCAGAAAACTTGTTTGACATCTCCATTTTAGATTTCACCAACCATCAGCCCCCTCACCCCCGGGGGCCAAAACCCCCAGCCCCCCCGTGCAAAATACACTTCAAAAATAAATAATAAAAAAAGAGAGAGAAGATTTCACCCACCAAACTCCCCCCCTGTCTCACCTTCTATAAAAGCCATTCTGCATTTGCAGCATCTTGTAGAGCCATCTCTCCGCCATCTCTCTCACACATTTCCTCCAACAGAGAGAAATACAACAAACAATCTTCAATCAACACCGAAAGCAGAGCAATGGCTTCTTTGCCCAACACCGCCGCCTTCTCCTCCAAATCCGTCATCCAGCCCCAAACCCTCCTCCCCGGCGCCACCCATTCCTCCTCATTCTCCTGCGCCCCGGCTTCAAACCCCGCCCGCCGCAATATCTCCGCCGTGCATGCTGCGGAGCCGGCCAAGGCTCCCGTGGTGGCGGCCAAGCCGGCGACGGCCTCCTCCTCTGCCAAGTGGGCCCCGGAGTCCTGGAAAACGAAGAATGCTCTGCAGCTCCCCGAGTACCCCGATGCCGCGGAGCTGGAGTCTGTGCTGGACACCATGGAGGCGTACCCGCCGCTGGTGTTCGCCGGAGAGGTTCGCAGCCTCGAGGAGCGGCTCGCGGAGGCCGCCGTCGGCAAAGCCTTCCTCCTCCAGGGCGGCGACTGCGCCGAGAGCTTCAAGGAATTCAGTGCCAACAACATTCGTGACACCTTCAGAATTCTTCTCCAGATGAGCGTCGTCCTCTCTTTCGGCGGTCAATTGCCTGTTATTAAGGTACAAATTCTTAAAAAAATCCTCCATCGATTTTTGAATGAAATCTTTTGATTGTTAGATTAGGTTAACCGATTTGATTTCGACTAACTGCTTTTAGATATGTAGTAGTTACATCAGTGTTACAGGAAATTAACTTGATAGGTTTGAATGTGTTGATGGCGTCAAAATTGAGTGTCATCGCCCAGACTTGAAGGGCGATTTTGACTGTTTCAAGTTCCTCTTTTAAAGCAGACAAGCTAGATCTACTTACAATTTAGGGATTTCAATATTTCCATGCAAACATTTCATTCAAACAAATGTAGGAAACAAAATTGATAACTTTGGTTGCTAGCAGAGTCCATTGTGTTTGGGGTTGGGATTTGGCATGAAGCATTATTGGTTTGACCTACATTTGCTATAAATTAGTATAACAAGGCCATTAATATATAAAGTTTGTCTTTCCATTCCTTCTTTTAGAGTGACAAACAAGCAAACCCTTGTTTGGTGGGCTAGGCTTTTGAGAATTCAAATTACCAAATTTTAATTAATTCGACAAGTCCATTCGAATTGCGGTGTTTCGACAGTGATTGATAGTTGTGTGGATGGTCTTCCTTAGGTTGGGAGGATGGCTGGACAGTTTGCCAAACCAAGATCAGATTCTTTTGAGGAAAAGGATGGAGTGAAGCTGCCTAGTTACAAGGGTGATAACATTAACGGCGATGCCTTCACTGAAAATCAAGAATTCCTGATCCTCACAGGATGATCAGGGCCTATTGCCAGGCTGCATCGACCCTTAACCTTCTCAGGGCCTTTGCTACCGGAGGTTACGCCGCAATGCAGAGAGTTACTCAATGGAATCTTGATTTTGTCGAGAACAGTGAGCAGGGCGATAGGTGTGTGTTAACGAGTGACATTGAAATGATCAGAGTCCTTAGTTTGATCTCGCATTTTTCGTACGTAGTTGTAGATTGTTAGGCCTTTCAATTTGCTAAAAGTCTATGTTTGAATTGTTCAATAGGTACCAAGAATTGGCTCACCGGGTTGACGAAGCCTTGGGGTTCATGGAGGCCGCTGGACTCACAATCGACCACCCTGTGATGTCAACGACTGAGTTCTGGACTTCACATGAATGTTTGCTGTTGCCTTATGAACAAGCACTCACCCGTAAAGATTCGACATCTGGTCTATACTACGGCTGCTCAGCACACATGCTCTGGGTCGGTGAGCGTACCAGGCAACTCGACGGTGCGCACGTCGAATTTTTGAGAGGAGTTTCTAACCCTCTTGGTATCAAGGTAGCAATCTTGCACGGATAGTTCTTGAAGTTTTTCTAAACAATTTTAATTTTCAACCAATTTATACAACATGCTAAGATATCTATCTATGGAATCTGTTTTGCAGGTGAGCCAGAAGATGGACCCGAAGGAACTTACTAAGCTCATCGACATCTTGAACCCGTCCAACAAGCCAGGAAGAATTACTGTCATTGTCAGAATGGGCGCCGAGAACATGAGAGTCAAGCTTCCTCATTTGGTGAGGGCAGTCCGTGGAGCCGGCCAAATTGTAACTTGGTGTGCGACCCTATGCACGGAACACTATCAAGGCACCTTGCGGACTCAAAACCCGTGCTTTCGATGCAATCTTGGTATGCTTGCTTTCTTTCCTCTTTGTCTTCCGAAAATTTGGTTGTGAATTTAATTGCTAAGTTTTAACTATACGATCACATCCAAATTCTTTTTGTGTTTCCCGAACTGCATCACCATATCCCCCTTTTATTTCCCTTGATATATGCTTTATTTTCTGCAAAGCAAAAGAAGATTGAAAAGGAATTATTTACCACATGATATTTTCTATAATTTACCTAAATCATATTTAGTCAATAGTTCATTTGGTTAATGCTCGCCACATATATCAGACCACTAGATGTACATATACATTGGTCTAATAAAACACAAGTTGTAACATTATGTTATAAGGAAAAAACCAGAATGCCGGTAGACTGTTGACATCAAATCAGTCATGCCTTGAAGAAATCGTTTGAGGTGGTCTGTTTTATTATGGTCCTACAAATTTTGACTCTGGATAGTTATAAATGGTTGAATCTTTAAATATCAGCGTTCTTTAAAAAAAATCTTGAGCTACTACATTTTATAGGCACATAGTTGAGGTAGTTGAACCATAGAATTAGGTTGTGCCATTATTTGAGCTGTTGCTTTCTCCACATGAATTATTTACATGCAAGTAGGCCATCCTTCACAAGTTGCTTGTACTAAGAATATTCTGAGTGTCCCGTGTCGGTGAATATGTTTAACCCGTATGTTCTTCAATATGCACTGCAATAAGTTATTACTTATGCTAATTAGCCAAGTAGTGTGAAGTTCAAGCTCATGAATTGCTTGGTTATTTACAGTCATTGTAATTAATAATAATGTTTTGTGGCTTATTTGCAGGCGGAAGTGAGGGCTTTCTTTGACGTTCATGAGCAAGAAGGCAGCCACCCAGGTGGAATCCATCTCGAGATGACTGGACAGAACGTGACAGAGTGCATCGGAGGATCAAGGACAGTCACATTCGACGATCTGAGCTCACGCTACCACACACACTGCGACCCGAGATTGAATGCATCGCAGTCACTGGAACTGGCCTTCATCGTCTCGGAGAGGTTAAGGAAGAAGAGGATGGCAGCTCAACGTCTGATCGCTTAGATGTCTACTTGGATCCGCCGAGAATGCCAGATAAATTGTAACAACTGAGGGTCAAAATATGCTGTCTTGGAGAATATGCTGTCAACCTACCTTCTCAAAAATTGTGTTCTGTTGTATTCATGTGGAATTTAATTTTATCTTTAAACTTACGAACTTATAAGAGATTTTCTGTATTATTTTGGAATAAATCATGTGGTTGCCTTTTTGTCTCGTGGTCCCTCTCTCGTGTATTATTTAGCATCAATAAAATATTTAATTTATTATTGTGTTTATTTTTTATTTTTTTTTGGGTCAATTTATGTAGAAATTTTAAAGGCTACGTCATGGTGGATTCGAAGCTGAGACCTATGACCTCGGGTATTAAGCACTCTACCACTAGGCCAACACACACTTAATTGTGCTTATTTTGTAAACATGAATGATACTAAGATTTTTTTTTTTGAAAGGTATGAATGATACTAAGATTGATGGCATGAATGATACTTGAGATTGATGGTTAATCGATTGTCACATTGTAAAAAAAAAAACAAATTAATTCAAACAAAATCGAGGAGATAGGAAAATACGGGATAATGATTTTAAAACCGAATTTCTTAACCTAGTAAAGAAAATTATTGAAACAAGTTTAGCTTCTTCGTTAAGGTTAAGAGTGTTGATTTTATTTTATTTGATTGATTTTAGTATATTTTCCGTTCTAAGATAGATGATTTTCAATACATCAATGTATTTGGGCTTGAAAGTGAGCTTTTAAGGTTTAATTCATGACAAAAAAGGAAATATTTGATATTGGATAAATAAAAGCATCATGGGTTTGATAAGACACACACTTGGAGCAAAAGAGCTGAAGATACGTATATATAGTAGGATTTTAATTTCCATGGTTTTGGAGAGAGAGAGAGAGAGATATGAGAACTGAGAAGGTTATTGAAGTTTTGATATGCCTAATATATCGACTATTCTTGTTTAACTGGTATTTATTTACAAAAAAATGATATACAAGAATAATGATTAATATACAATAATAAAATTATCATGGATATGAATGAATTTAATAGCGGAATAATAATGAAAAATGGATGAATCAAGTAATAGAAATCCTATAGTTGGGATGAGTGTCAGAGCCATTTTTTTCTTGTTGAACTTCGTAATAGTGGCAACTGATCGTGCTTTCATTTGTTTGTGCGTCTGAGTTAATAGTGAGAGGAAGCCCAAACACTAACCTTCTTACATTTAATTTTCCTTTTTATAGACCTGTTAATGAATCGAGGTCGTTTAACTTTGTTTAATGGCCTGCCTCTCTCTTAATTTTTGTGGAGAAATTTCATACAACATGTAGATGTATTATTTACCTCTTACACAATAATATTTTAATTTAATTTATAAAAATAAAACACTATCATATAAAAAATGATATAGTATAATTTTTCATTTTTGCGAATCTTGTTTATATAGTTAGAAGTGATTCCAAAATCCACTTAAAACTTTTCTCTTTTTTTTGGTCAATTTAATGCAGAAATTTTAAAAACTGCATTACGGTAGACTCGATCCCGAGACCTTTGGCCTCGAACATTAACCACTAGGCCAACACACACACTTCAAACTTTTCTATCGTGGATTATAGACAACAATTACATGACCCATTCTTGATTTGTGAGAATTGATTGAACCATGAGGGAAATTTTTATTTTTAAATCTAATTGGCTATATTTAACATGTTTTATCAATTTTTGACTTTTGTTATTGAAGTGGCTAGTTTTATTTATCTCTCTATAAATTATACCAGTCATCATACGTTAATTATGATGTATGGCATATATTTTAACTGTAAATACTACAACTTCTGCTCGTTAGAGACTTTCTTAGACGATTTCTCGTTTGTCGCATTCTATGTAGTCTACACGAGACTCGAATCTTGAACATTTTATGAAAAATCATGTCTCTTACTTTCCTTTATTTCTCACGTATCTTAATCCTTATATTTAATTTTTAACTTCTACAATTATTCAAAAATATAAACGAACATTTTATGAAAAATCATGTCTCTTACTTTCCTTTATTTCTCACGTATCTTAATCTTTATATTTAATTTTTAACTTCTACAATTATTCAAAAATATAAACGAACATTTATCAACTAACTCCGTTGTTACTTAAGTGACTGGACTATTCGTTGAAGTGAAAGATCGACCTTCTATTATAAATTTGGTGTTGTCAGTCACAGATGTCAAAATCGGCCAAACTCAATTATGAATCAGGTTCTATCACTATATTTTTAGGCCCAATAAAATTTAGGCATAGTCCGGCCCAAAATTTATGTCTAACCAGAAGGTCCGATAGACCTGACTCGAGAGTTTGATAGCTCTATACTTCATTAAGAGTTTTATTTTAAGACGTACAAATTTTAATAAATTAAAGATTAAAAATGAAATAAGACAAATTGCAATTAAATATGGTAGTTAAAAGATTAACTCTCCTCTCTCATAAAATCATGGGTTCGTTTTGGCTAACATTTTTGAATTTAGATACAAGATACAAATCATATTATAAATTCTATATTAAATATTACAATGAAAATTTAAATAAGTTGTCAAATAATTAAACCAATACAAACTAAACTATATATATAAATAAAATAAAATTAATAATCCACACATAGATGATAATCAAACTAAAGATGGAGAGTTATTTGGTGCTCCATCGCTAGACCTTTTGGGCAACTGTGGCTAACAGAGACGACACACGAGCTGTTTGAATTATTGTTTTTAATTTACTGCATTTGATGATTCAAAGGGCAAATCATTAAAACCAATTGACATGTTTTCCGCATTATTTATGAGTTATTAGAGCATATTTTCTTATATAGAAGAAAAGCTATTATCATTAGCATCTTCATTTTATAAAAGGACACTCTAACAATATGACATGTTTTCCGCATTTTGTAAATTCTTTTAATTCGTTTAGTGTTTCATAATTGATGTCTCACTTTGTATCTCACTTTCAATTTTTATTTTTATTTTTTTCTCTAATTTCAATTTGGTAACTGTGGTTTATTCCACTCGATTAGGGGATACAATTATCTTTTATCATTTAATTTCATTTTTATTAGTTAATAATTCATTATTAAGGTTGATAAATCTAACGTTAGATATGTAAATCTTTAAAATTTTATTTTTTAAAATATAAGTTAAATATAATTTATAATATTATAATATATTTATTTTTATAAAAAAATATTATTCCCTTCATCCCTCATTTTTCTTCCTAGTTTTCATTTTTGGTACATTGTCATATTCCTTTTGTGGAAATTATATTACAAAATATTTACCAATTATTACTCTCAACAATACCATTTATTTACATCTTTTACTACTCATGGTCCATGTTTTGCTTGTTTTTGTTTGGTTTTTCTTTGTTTGTTTGATACGATTTGTTTCCTATTTGGTTATTATTGAACATCTATTATTGGAATCATGGTCGTTTTGGTTTTGTGCGAGAATGATCATGTTTAAAGCATTTTGAGCACCCAGCGCGGACTCGGCATAGCCAGGCCAGGTGTGCGTTGCGTCATGGCCTTCCGAGAAGGCCGCGTCCGGAGTTTCCCGTCCGTGGCTGGCGCCTCATCCCGCGGCGCCACGTCCGGAGTTTCCACGCGTTCGGCGCTGGGCGCACTCATCCCGCGAGCGCCCGCGTCCGGCATTTCCTCGTGTCCGGCGCTGGACGCCCTAAGTACGACTCGTCCAGAGACTCCTTGGTCCGGCTCCTCAGATCCGTCCGGTGCTGCGCGAAGAGTTGGAATTCGACCAGAGAGTCATCGCGTCCGGCGTTTCGTCGCGTCCGGCGTTGCAAGAGACGTGAAGAATGTCCAGAGAGTCCACGCGTCCGGCGCTGGCTCCCGTTTCAGAGCATTGACGCGTCCGGCGCAGGATTCGCGTTCGGCGCTGGGCGAGGCACGTTTCGCCTTGTTTTTAAACGCGCGCATCCAGCGCTTGGGTCGAGTCCGACGTTGCGCGTTATTTTTCGTGCACTATATATATGTTCTTTTAAAACGTGAAACCCTACCTTTCATTACTATTTTCCGTCTTCAGTTATTTTTGCTTTGGCGTGCGCCTCCTCCAACAATTTTCTTAATTTCTTCTTTCAATTATTGTTCTTTCTTTCTTCTTTGATTGAAGAATTATTGTAAGGATTATTGGATTCGTACTCTGAAGTTTTGAATATCAATTCCATCGTTCGATTTTGTTCATAAGTTTCTTCTATCGCTTTATTCCGTCTTTTCGGATTTGATTGTTATTGCTTTTTACGTTGGGTTATGATTAATATTAGTATTTGCTTAAGTATTCTTGTCTTCCATTTAATCTTTTCGATTCATGCCTAGGGTTTATAATTTTGATTCCATGTTCTTCGATTTAGGGTTTAATTATTGTCTTGATAATTTATCTGCTTTGTCAATTTCCGCCTAGTTAATTCGTATTTCTTTCTTTAATAATTCTTCGCCTAGGTAATCAATCAACCCCTTTGTGATTAGAGTGTTTAGGAATTTATTGCTTTTGTGTGGTGACTTAGTAACGCCCTGTTTAGTTTTCCTTGAGAGACGACTCGGATCAACTTGCTCTCTAGGACGACCTCGTTAGATTGCGAGGGACTTTATTAGTGATCTTTTTAGTCCAAACAAATTTTGGCGTCGTTCTTGGGAAAACTTTAGGCGTTTTATTAATGTTACCGCTTTTCGCTTTTATTCTTCTCCTCGCTTTCTTATTTTGTACCGCATTGCGTTTGATCTCGTTTGTTGAGTGTTGTGTATGCAGGGACGCCGAAGTCTAACTCCTAGATTGGCATCCCCGTTGAAGTATACTCGCAAGCCAAGGAAACCGCGACTGCCTAGTGTGGCGAATTTTGATCACTCCGATTGTGATAGCTTCGTGAGGACAGCTTCTCTCGCCAGGAGGATTTACTACCATCGAAATTTATTGTTTGCAGAATCTCCACCGAGGATCATGGGTGACCGGCGAAACAATAATCATGACAATATGAATAACAATCATGACGCGAACGTTGCCCCTCGCCTGATGGGGGATTACTTCCGCCCTAAGATAGGGGAGACTACAAATCCTATCGTGTTGTGCCCCGCGGCACGTGGGTATGAGTTGAAGCCAAATCATTTCAACCTCATTCCCACTTTTCATGGCATGGCGAATGAG
This sequence comes from Salvia rosmarinus, assembly GCA_036937905.1. Lineage (NCBI taxonomy): Eukaryota > Viridiplantae > Streptophyta > Magnoliopsida > Lamiales > Lamiaceae > Salvia > Salvia rosmarinus. The sequence continues at coordinate 396,098 of JAODLM010000200.1, forward strand.
GATGCCTTAAGCTTCATCAGAGAGTATAATCAAGTGGTGCAATCGTTCCGTTGTTTGGCCCGAATGAGGAGCAGTTGAAGATCTTGCTTCTCCTATTCTCTTAAAGATAAAGCCAAGTCTTGGCTTATGAGCTTTCCTGCCGACTCTCTGGCAAATTGGAACAACGTGGTAGAGCAATTCATGTTGAGGTTCTATCCGCAGCAGAAGACCAAGGATCTTCGATCCAAGATTATGACGTTCAAGCAGGATCTAGATGAGCCGTTCCATGAAGCAAGAGAAAGATTCAAAGAGCTTCAGAGGTAATGCCCACATCACTTCTTCCCGTTGGTTCTTTTGTGCCAATTCTTCTATGACGGGATCCTGAAATCCGATCAGGAAAAGGCTGACGACGCGGCAGGGGGCAACATAGCTCATATCACAGCCGAGGCTCTTGACGAGATCTTTGACGCCATGGCGAGCAATTCCCTCTAGAAGGCATCTAGTACGCGCCGATCTTCATCAACTCGATCGAGACAGATCGGAATTAACGAGGCGATGGCACGACTTATGAGAGAGATGAACGAGATGAAGATGAAGCGGTGAGTACCCTTCACCACCCCAGAGTTCGTTGCCCAGCAGAGTTCGTCGCACCTCCTCGTGATTTCTCTATGCATCATTGTGGAATTTGCATGGAAATAGGACATACAATGATATTTGTCCTAATATGGGAGCACACAGATATGAAGGCGGAGTAGAGGTCTATTCTATGCAAGGTTTCCGCGCGGCACTTTTATGAGCCGAGGCCGACCTATGAGCAAAACCAACCGCATCTGACTCGCGATGGAAGAGTCGAGCCAAGGTCGTGGTTGGGTTCAAACCCACAGACTCGGCGTCCTCCTTGCAGTGAGAAGACACAAAGAAGCAGACACTCGGCCATAGATCCGCGAAATAGCGGGGGTTATGGTCGGCGATGACGATATCCACATCGCTTATATCGGCACCGTCATTCCAAAGATATCCTTACCGGCCAAGACCACGCCGCCTCGGATCCTTACCAGCAGCGGCCGCCTCCACCGTAGCCGCACTTTAGCAAATTTTACCAACCTCCACCGCGGCAACATGCTCTCCGAAATCATCAATGGAGGATAGTTTGGCCGCATTTATGCAAGAGAGCAAGTTAGCAAGGGAAGCACAAGATGCGACCATTAAGCGTCTTGAGAGTATGATCGGACAGATCTCTGGTGCTATCAACGAAATGCAGCAGCAACAACAGACAGGGAGGATACCGGGACAGGGGCTCCAGCCACACCAAACTCAAGCAGTAACTGTTCTCCGAAGTGGGAAGAAAGTGGATAATAAGGTGCAACTCCCATAGATCGTGGAGGAACAGATAGTGGAGGAGAGAGTGGTTGTTGAAAAAAAAAGAGTGGAGGAGAAAGTGACAGAGGAGGAACAGTCGACAGTGCAGTTACACAAGACGACAAACCCTTATAAGCCTCTAGTGCCATTCCCGAGCCGATTGAAAAATGAGAAGCAAGAGCGACAGTTCTCAGATTTCTACAAAATGCTTTCCAAGGTTAATGTGAATCTTCCGCTGTTGGATGTGATCCACAATGTTCCTGCCTATGTTAAGTTCTTCAAGGAACTTGCATCAAAGAAGATGAGGTTTGTCGACAATGAATCTGTGATGGTATCTGAGGTGGCCAGCTCCATTATGCAGCAACCACTTCCGCGCAAACAACGGGATCCAGGTAGCTTCGTCATCATAATTGCTTTGGGAAATGGTAAGGAAGCAACAGGTATGCTAGATTTAGGAGCTGGTATTAATCTTATGTCTTACTCTATTTTCAAGCAATTAGAATTAGGAGAGTTGAAACCTACTGGTATGAGTCTACAATTAGCCGATCGCTCTGTCCGCTACCCTAGGGGAATTGTAGAGGATATTCTTGTACGTGTAGGTGGCCTGATTGTACCTGTGGATTTTGTGGTGTTAGAGATAGGCGATGTGCATGAAAATGGTCGAGACCATACACTGCTATTAGGGAGACCTTTTATGGCCACTACTAATACCTTGATTGATGTGAAAAATAGAAATATTAGGATGACCGTCCTAGGGGAAACAATGTCATTTTCTGTGCATAATAATAAGGTCATGCCATCAACTAATTCAATTGAAAACTGTTCTTTTATAGACTCGATTGATGCCTTGGCCGAGATTTCTTTTGTGCAGGATCACAGAGTGGAGGAAGTATACGAGGGATAGGCATACATGGAAGAAAGGCTCATGTTGGAAGCCGGATTTGAAAAATCGATAAAAGGGGAAAAGGAGACTCCACCTGAAACCGAGAAGTTAGAGTTGATGGAGCTCCCCAAGAATTTGAAGTATGTCTTCCTCGAGGATAATGAGCGAAGCCGTGATCATCTCTCTGAACTCACCGACTACCAACAATCTCTGTTGGTTTCCGTGTTAAACGACATAAGCTTGCTTTCGGTGGAGTTTGGCGGATATCCGAGAATCGATCCCGCCATGTGCATGCATAAGATACTGACTTGAAGATGGAGCAAGGTCAAGAAGGATGGACAACGGAGACTTAACCCGTGCTCGGTGAGGTAGTGAAGAAGGAGATCTTAAAGTCAAGTAGCGAAGGAATCATCTTTCAATTCTTGACAATGAATGAGTCGATCGATCCATGTCGTTCCCAAAAAGAAGGAATAATAGTGGTACTTAACGAGAGAAATGAGTTGGTACCTACAAGACCCGTCATTGGATGACGGATGTGCATCGACTATCGGAAGCTTAATGCTTCCACCAAAAAGGATCATTTTCCCTTTCCTTTCATTGACCAAATGTTAGATAAGTTGGCTGGTAATGAATTTTATTGTTTTCTTGATGGCTTGTCAGGTTACTACCAGATTGCTATAGACCCGGCGGATCAAGCCAAGACTGCGTTCACGAGCCCATTTGGAACATATGCTTTTCGAAGGATGCCATTCGGACTCTGTAATGCTCCAGGTACTTTCCAGCGATGTATGATGTCTGTCTTTTCTGACATAATAGGAGACTTTGTAGAGATCTTTATGAATGATTTTTCTGTGTTTGGATCCTCATTTGATGACCTGTTTAGAAAATATTGACGTGTACTTAGTCGTTGTGTGAATCTGACCTTACTCTAAGTTGGGAGAAAAGTCATTTTATGGTCGATGGTGGCATCATGTTGGGACACGTCCGTGTCTAGTCGGGGGATAGAGGTTGATAGAGCTAAAGTGGAGGTGATTGAAAAATTACCCCCACCAAAGGATGTTAAAGGAATAAGGAGTTTCTTGGGTCATGCTGGTTTTTACCGTTGTTTCATTAAGGACTTTTCCAAAATATGTCAACCTCTACGTCAGTCTCATTAGCTCATGATTCTCCTTTTAATTTTGATAATAACTGCCTAAATGCTTTTACTACGTTGAAGGAGAGATTGAGTAGTGCCCCTGTCGTTGTAGGTCCTAATTGGTCTCTTCCGTTTAAAATCATGTGTGATGCTTCTAATTACTCTTTGTAGGAGCTGTCCTAGGTCAACGGGTTGATAAAATATTGCGTGTGATTTACTATGCAAGCTTAACTCTTAATCTGCTCAAGTAAATTATACAACCACCGAAAAGAGATGCTTCTTTGTGATTTTGCTCTTGATAAGTTTCGTGCTTACATCATTGGTTCTAGAGTAATAGTACATAGTGACCACGCCGTCCTTCGATATTTGTTGACCAAACCCCAGGCCAAGCCTAGACTTATTAGATGGGTGCTCTTATTGCAAGAATTTGACTTAGAGATTCGGGATAGAAAAGGTAGTGAGAGTGTCGTTGCCGATCATTTGTCTCGATTAGATAGTCCCCCTTCCCAGTCTACTATAGGTCCCATCACAGAGTCCTTCCCTTATGAGCATGCTTATAGTGCCTCTTCTATGCCTTGGTATGCTGACATTGTTAATTATCTAGCATGTGGTGAGTTGAGGCCTGACCTTACCTCCCAGGAGAGGAAGCATTTTCTTTCTCTGTGCAGGCAATATTATTGGGAAGATCCCTATCTTTTCAAGTTAGGGAGGGATGAGGTGATCCGTCGATGTATCCCAGATGAGGAGCACACCAAGGTCCTTGAGATGTGTCATCAAGCTCATTGTGGTGGACATTTTGGAGGACAAAAGACTGCACACAAGGTGTTACAATCAGGTTTATTTTGACCCACTCTTTTCAAAGATTCTTATACTTATTGTTTGTCTTGTGATCGGTGTCAAAAGGTAGGCTCAATTGGACGTATGAATGAGATGCCTCTTAATAACGTCTTAGTAGTTGAGGTTTTTGATGTTTGGGGAATAGATTTTATGGGACATTTCCCAAATCTATAGTACAGTATATTTTACTTGCGTTGATTATGTGTCCAAGTGGGTTGAGGCTATCCCACTAGGACATGTGGTTCTCACATTGTATTCAAGTTTGTGCAGGAAAACATCTTATGCAGGTTTGGATTTTCACGAGCAATCATTAGTGATGGCGGGAAGCATTTCTGCAATAAGCTGTTCGAGAAACTAATGAATAAGAATGGAATCACGCACAAGATCGCCACCCCTTACCACTCACAGACGTCGGGTCAGGCCGAAACTAGCAACCGACAAATCAAGGGCATCCTCGAGAAGACCGTGCAGCCCTCAAGAAAAGATTGGGCAAACAAACTGAATGACGCTCTCTGGGCATATCGTATCGCGTACAAGAGCATCTTGGGAATGAGCCCATACCGTCTTGTGTATGGGAAGACGTGTCATTTGCCTGTGGAGGTTGAACATAAGGCATATTGGGCCATCAAGACTTCGAACTTTGATCTCTCTAAAGCCTTAGAGCATCGTTCACTCCAAAGGTCCGAATTAGACGAGATCCGTAACGAAGCCTATGACAATGCACGCGTCTATAAAGATAAAGTCAAAAAGCTTCATGATCGTCGAATCGTGCATAAGGATTTGAAGCCTGGAATGAAGGTTTTATTGTTCAACTCTCGTTTGAAGTTATTTCTCGGAAAGCTTAAATCCCGTTGGAGTGGACCTTTTGTTATTAAAGAAGTGTTTCCTTATGGATCGGTGAGCCTCGTGAAAGAAGGAAGTGCTGAGTTGTTCCTTGTTAATGGCCATAGAGTAAAACCGTACTTTGAAGGAGATCTGTCTAGCGTAATGGTGGAATCAATCCATATTTGCGATCCTCAGTCCATCTGATCAATCTTTGTCGAGCTTACGACAATTAAACAAGCGCTTCGTGGGAGGCAACCCACGTTTCTTTCTGTTTTGTTCGTTTTTTTTTTTTCTTTCTTTCTTTCCGTTTTGTTTTTGTTTGTGTTTTGATCTTTTTGTGGTTTTGTGTGGTGCAGGATGAGGAGTTATTTTATCTAGAATTGGAACATGGTCGAAACATGCAAAATCACGTCCAGGGAGGCACCCCAGGCGCCGGACGCGACGAAACCGGCGCTGGGGTACGAATCAACAATTTGGTTAGAAAGCTCACCCAGCGCCGGACGCGACGAAGCGCCGGACGCGGGTTACGAATAAAAAGTTGGACAAAGAGCACACCCAGCGCCGGACGCGGAGAAACCGGCGCTGGGTCCAAAACAAGAACATGGGTAGTGGTGACCCGGCGGACGGACGCGCGAAACCGGTACTGGTTCTTTTTAATTATTTTGTTCGTAAAAATAAAATAAAATTATATATATTATATATATTTTGGGAGTTAGGGTTTCTAACCCCATATCTCTCTTTGCGCCGCCCTTACGCTCTCTCTCTCTCTTACGCAGCTTCCCTCGCTCTCAGAACCGCCTCCGTCCGGCGCTACCCACCAGCGCCGCACGCCGCTCGCCCCATTCACTCATCCGTCCGGCGCCTCCTCTCCGTCGTCCGCTTCACCTCTCCCGTCAAGCGCCAGTTTCCATCCCAGCGCTCGCCACCCTCCGTCCGGCGCCTCCGCTCTCCCGTCCGGCGCTTGCCTGAAACACCGCACGCCTCGCGCCCAAGCGCCAGCTTCCGTCCGGCGCCACGCCTCCGTTCGGCGCTGACCACCAGCGCCCGCGCCATTCACTCATCTTTCGCCGCTCGTCCGGGCGCTTCCTTAGCGCCACGCGGCCGAGCCCCAGCGCCCTATACGCTCTGTCCGGCGCTACCTTCTCTATTCTATCCTCGCGCCCCAGCACCCTCCTCGCTCAGTGCCCTCTTACACGCATATCAATATGGTTCGGACTAAGAATGTTGTCGGGTCCAGTTCCCATCATCCTCGAGCCGACGATGTTCCTATGGAGGAACCAGAGGATGATATCTGCATAATGTACTCAGCCACTTTCCCTATTTACAATCCGGTGGAAGGTACACATTATCGTCGATTTGCATTTCAAGATATCACTCCTCCGCGTCAATTCAATTGGCAACTGATGCAAAGTTTAGGTCTTGAGGATAGGGTTAAGAAATATTTGAAGAATTTGGGATTGCTACAATATGCTATGATGGATTTACCTGGTTACAACCCATTATTGATTGAATTTTATTGTACGATGAGTATTGATGATGAATCCGATTCCTTGTCTTGTCGTCTGCTGGGGCAAGTGTATGTTGTAACACCTCGTATTATGAAGGGGGTGTTTGGATTTCCGACTTCTGGTGCACATGGTGTACCGCATTCATTCAATGTCAGAGAGGCTTGGCGGTGAATTATCGGGTTTAATAACCGTCATCGGTTGGAATGCCGAGTGGTTTCATCAAGGATGCGATTGGCAATGGTCCATAAATTTATCGCATTCAATGTGTTCGCAATGAGCGAGGCCAACAAGGTCAATCTTCTTGAGGTCTTCTTGCTCACCGCGCGGTAAAGAAGACAAAGGTTTCACGACGTACTTCATATGGGAACACCAGTAGCTAGTGCGATGGCGTAAGAAATGTCGGCCAACATTATCTCAAATCCCTACCGTTTGTCGGTGCACTTAGGGATTATTAATAATGATGGACGACACTGCCTCGGCAAGATCGAATCGACCTAAGATGATTGATCTTAGTGAGCTTAGATGCGCTCCATTTGCATATAACAAGACTACTCTGGTACCTCATAATTTGAGGAATTGCATGAAGAGATATATGTTTGCTCAGTACGCAGAAGCCCAAGCATCCCAAGCATCAGGTGCAGGACCATCTCATGCACTTTCGGGTGATATGGTCATCTTTGATACCACTGTTCCATCCGATGATGAAGGCGACCAAGATACCGATGCAGGAGGGATCAGAGCCCATTCGAACGATGCCGATCCAAATCATCCGCAGCTCCTTCTCGACAATATGCATCGGGTCGGTATAATTCAATACGTGAGGAGTCGACGCTTTAGGGTGAATTGGCGGCCATCGACGAGTTTCATCAAGACATATATTCTCGATTTGATCAAGAAATCAACGTCTTGATGATGTAATCAATTGTGGCATGAGCGTAACCGGTACCGGAATACGATAACCGGCAGATGATTGAGCGAGAATCGGCGCATGGTCGCTCTTGAGGCTCGATGGAACGCTGTGACTACATTTCATGGCGCCTCCTCCTTCACCACCGTCGACCAATTGTGATTCTTCACTATTGGAGCGTATGTGTTTTTCCTTTTTGTTTGTGTGTCGTTTCGTTTTCGTTGTTTTGCTTCTCTCTGCTTGCTGTTTTTGTAGGTTTTATCTTTTGTTTGATCCTCCGCCATTCTGTTTCTTCGCTTTCAAGGAAGTCTCATCTACCTTTCTCTTATATATTTATCTGCAATGAGGACCTTGCCTGTTTTAAGTGTGGGGAGGGGGGTTCTTTCCGTTTGGTTTGTTTTGTTGTTTTATGCCGTTTTTGTGTTTTGTCGTTTTTTAACTTTTTGTTTGGATTAGAGATGATTTTATTTTCTTGAAATCAATGGTGTATGAAGAATTATGTTTTGAGTTGAATTAATTGCGTTTTGATCTGAATTTCATTGCATCTCGGTATATGGTTTTTAGTTTGATGAAACTTAGGTGTCAATTTGAACTGTGGGACATAATTAGGAATATGTGATTAGACAAGATGTGTGATCAGTTGTCATATGCTTCGTAAATGGAACCCTTCTCTTGTATGATCTTTCCAAAGTAAAAAGAAAAAAGAAAAAAAAAATCGTTGTTGTGAAATAAGTGGGCTTAAAATTCGAATAAGGGACTCTACCCCTCTTGCTTGTGTTGTCTCTCGAATGTAGACTCTATGCTATGGGTATAGATATCTACGTTAGGATACTCGAGTGTACAACTTGAAGGTTCCACCTAACGATTATTGTCCTATAATCGGTTTTAAGTTCCACAAGTTTTTATTTATTTATTTTGTCATTGGGATATCTTACATTATAGGGAACCATATAAGTTGTATATTGATTTCTGAAATCATGATGAGTCGAAGCACAACTATTCTATGATAAGTCACATGTTCGGATTGATGAATGAGGATCATTATATTGAGAACTATATTATTAAGATGCATTGAAGGGATGTGAATATGTGATTGATTCTATGTGTACCATTCTTTTCAAGAAACTAAAGTTTGCTCGAGGACAAGCAAAGAGTTAAGTGTGGGGGTGTTGTTTTGCTTGTTTTTGTTTGGTTTTTCTTTGTTTGTTTGATACGATTTGTTTCCTATTTGGTTATTATTGAACATCTATTATTGGAATCATGGTCGTTTTGGTTTTGTGCAGGGAATGATCATGTTTAAAGCATTTTGAGCACCCAAGTGCACCCAAGCGCCGGACTCGGCGTAGCCGGCGCTGGGTGCGCGTCGCGTCGTGAGAGCCCGCTCCAGAAGGCCGCGTCCGGAGTTTCCCCCACGTCCGGCACTGGGCGCCCTCATCCTGCGAGCGCCTGTGTCCGGAGTTTCCACGCATCCGGCGCTGGGCGAACTCATCCCGCGAGCACCCGCGTCCGACGTTTACTCCTGTCCGACGCTGGACGCCCTAAGTACGACTCGTCCAGAGACTTCTTGCGTCCGGCGCCTCAGATCCGTCCGACGCTGCGCGAAGAGTTGGAATTCGACCAGAGAGTCATCGCGTCCGGTGTTTCGTCGCATCCGGCGCTGCAAGAGACGTGAAGAATGTCCAGAGAGTCCACGCGTCCGTGCCGACTCCCGTTTCGAGCCGGCGTCCGTCGCCGCCAGCGAGACACGTTCGCCTTGTTTTTAAGCGCGCGTCCGGGCTTGGTCGAGTCCGGCGCTTTGCGTTATTTTTCGTGCACTATATATATGTTCTTTTAAAACGTGAAACCCTACCTTTCATAATTTTTTTTTCCGTCTTCAGTTATTTTTGCTTTGGCATGCGCCACCTCCAACAATTTTCTTAATTTCTTCTTTCAATTATTATTCTTTCTTTCTTCTTTGATTGAAGAATTATTGTAAGGATTATTGGATTCGTACTCTGAAATTTTTAATATCAATTCCATCGTTCGATTTTGTTCGTAAGTTTCTTCTATCGCTATATTCCGTCTTTTCGGATTTGATTGTTATTGCTTTTTACGTTGGGTTATGATTAATATTAGTATTTGCTTAAGTATTCTTGTCTTCCATTTAATCTTTTCGATTCATGCCTGGGTTTATAATTTTGATTCCATGTTCTTCGATTGTGGTTTAATTCTTGTCTTGATAATTTATCCGCTTTGTCAATTTCCGCCTAGTTAATTCGTCTTTCTTTCTTTAATAATTCCTCCCCTAGGTAATCAATCAACCCCTTTGTGATTAGAGTGTTTAGGAATTTATTGCTTTCGTGTGGTGACTTAGTGTCATACCCCGTCTTTCTCAATAGGATTAAAATGACTTTCGAACTAAGAATTTAAAATGATTCGTGCCAAATGAAAGAAAACTTTTAAATTCCAACAAAAAGAATTTATTTCATTAAATATTATGAAATGATTACGAGAATTATTATGTAAGAGATAATAAACGAATATGATTTATTTATATATATACTTATAAATCATTATGTCAATAATAGTATGCTAATGTTTAAATTATTAATTCATAGTATTCAGGATCGAACTTTGAGCCGTAAGAATAAACTGTTTAATGGGCTTTGGTTTGATGAGGCCCAAAAGGAAAGCCCATGGACAACCCAAATTCTATACACTATATAAGCTTATTCTTCCTATTTTTAAAACCCTAGCCTCCCAAAAATCACTCACTCCTTCTTGCAAGAGGAATCCACAAAGGTATAAACTCTAAACTTATAGTAAATTGAGTAATAATCTTCTATTAGTTTTAGTATGTTTATGCGTAAATGTATATGTATAGGGTGTGTGTGCGTGAGTTTTAAGCTGAAGAGAGAATGAAGTTTATGTGTTGTGAAGTGTGTGCGTGAGTTTGTGGATTGTGTGTGTACTGTGGTATGAGTGAGGGAGAGACAGAGACGGACGAGAGACGAGGGAGAGAGGTTGTGGTGGCGGCGGCGCTGAAAGGGGCAACGACGTGGTGGCGGGTGTCGCCGTTGCGTGTGCGCGTGTGTGCCGTCGTGTGTGTGTTGTTGTTGCATGTTTTGTGTGTGCGTGCGTGGGTTGACAGAGACGGGAGGGAGGCTGGTGGCTGGGCGACGCGATGAACGCCGAAATCCGACGTCGGCAGTAGCGTTCTCAGCATGTGCGTGTGTGTGCGACGGCGTGTGACGTCGTGTGCATTGTGCGTCGTGTGTTTTGCGTGTGTGTGGGCGCGCTGTTGCATGTATGCGTGTGTGCTGTCCGTGAGAGGGGGAGAAGAGAGGGAGGCTGTCGACGGCGACAACCTCACCGGATCTGGGGAGGAGCGGCGGCAGTGGCGGCCTCAGTATGTATGTATGTGTCGTGAGTAAGCAGAGAGAGGGAGGCCGAGAGAGACGTGAGGGAGAGGCAAGAAAGAGATGGAGAAAAAAAAAAAAATATGTGAGAGCTCGCGGTGGCGCATTCTTCTTCTTAGGAAGCAACGGAAAAAGTAGGGAGGATTAGGTTTAGGGTTATGAGAGTTGGGTTGGGCTGTCCTTTTTAAAACATTGGGCTTCTTTCTTTAATTAAATGCTATGGGCTTGTATTTTTTTTAAGTGTTGGGCCTTGTTTTTATTTTAATTCAAAGTGTTGGGCTATAATTTTTATTAAATGAGTGGGCTGATTTTATAAAATGAATTGGGTTCATTTTACTATGGGCTAGGCCGATATTATATTTAAAAAAAAACGTGTTGGGCCGATTTTTATTTAAGTGTTGGGCTGTCTTTTAATTTAAATGTTGGGCTTGTTTCTTTTAAATTAATTGCTAATGGGCCTTTGGAATTAAATTAGATGTGGGCCGAAATTATAATAAAAGAATGGTCCAAAGAGCTCAAATAAGCATGGGCTTTACTGTAGAATCTGTTTGGGCCGAGAATTTAAATTTGTGGGTCGAAAATAAATGGGTTGGGCTCCAGTGAATTTATTTAATAGTTAGACTTTAGTTAATTAATAATGTTTGGGCTTAGATTTAATTAATGATTGGGCTTTAATTTAATGACTAGACTTTCTTTAATTAATTAAATTATATTAAGTCTAATTAAGTGAATAATTAACTTAAACTTAAACATAAGTTTAAATTATTTAATTATGGTAAGTTAATTAATTAATTAATTACTATTAAGTTAATTAAATAATTGACTAAATCAAGGCTAAGTCTAAGTTTAAGTTACTTTATTTATGATCATGACCTATTTAATTAAATTCTTTTAATGAAATTAATTAAGTTGGAATAATTTAATAAATTAAATTATGTTAGACAAGTGCATAATTTGAGAATTTTATTATGTGTTATATTAAGTGAGGGTCCTTAATATATATGAATTTAGTATGTAATTCAATTGCAATATACTTTTGTAAAAAGTATTTATCATAAGAAGATTATGAAATTAAATGCGTTTTTAAACGAAAAGTCGAGCAATTGTATTGTTGGTGCCCTTAGCCGATATATATTAGTTTTCAAATTTAATTATATTTTGAAAACCCGGGCTTAACGAATAATAAGTTAGTATCCTCATTTACTTGAACTTAAGGCTAGCTTTTCGAGACCTATTAAGATTAGTGCTTCTTGTAGGTTTTGTCGATCAAGGGGATTAACGTTGCTTCCCGAGACGTATACAATAGTGATTTCGTCAGGCTTTGTCCTATCAAGATGGGCTTTATTTACCAAAAGTATATTTGAGTTATATGCTCGATATTTCATGAAATCTGCTTATCCAATAAAATGTTTTTGTGCTCCTACTGCTTTAAGGCTCGTAAATGTATCGATCGAGATTCTCTTTAAATTTAATATGTTAATTGAGAATTGTGTACACTAGTTAGTTGTTTCGTGGGTTGATCTCCATCGGACACTAACATAATCATGAGGCGTTATAAGGGTGCTTGTGCGGATGCGTTCAAGACGTCATGAAATTATGAATTTGTCCCGTTACGTCCCGATGACAATAATGGGGCATGTGATCCGACGGTGGTTAGAGGTCCGGATCGAAGCGAGTAATAGAAGAGTCGTGACAATGAGCCCAATAAATGAAATATTTTGCATACTTAGAAGTGGTTTCTCTTTAAAACCTTCTAAGTTATGTTATCATGATTGGATAAACCGCTTTTACAATTTACGAAATATGTTTAGCAATGCATGTCCACGAGTACATTAGTACTCACCCAAATGTTTTCAAATGTTTTCGGGTTGATCAATGGCGGCGACGGCAGAGCCGAGATTAGGTTTCACTCCGTGTTTTGACGGATTATTTCCGTATTTAGACTTCACGATGAGCTAGCTCTAATTACCTTGTTCCTTCTTGTCTATGACTTGAATTATATCTTTTGATGAGCTTAGACTCTAAATCCTTGATGTTAGTATTTTGATATATATTGGCTATTAGAAGCAGGAAACTAAACTTGTGATCCTGAGGATAATTATTGTTTTGACTGGATTACAGCATTCGATATCTCCCATTTTCATTTAGGAAGTTATTCCCAAATTCTAAGGGTTTATTGCCTTGATCATTCGAGTCAACTTTTTACCTTATATTTTTCCGTATTTTATTAGTCGCGTCTCGATTTAAGAGCTTCCATTATATTAGGAATTGGGGCGTGACACTTAGTAACGCCCTGTTTAGTTTTCCTTGAGAGACGACTCGGATCAACTTGCTCGCTAGGACGACCTCGTTAGATTGCGAGAGACTTTATTAGTGATCTTTTAGTCCAAATAGTCCACAACTATCCCAACTATTATCCTCAACAATACGATTTACTTATATATTTTACCATTTATGGTCCACCAATAATTTAATCAACGTTACACTAATGTGAGATCTTTACTTTATTCACAATACAGTTATTAACTTCTATTAAAATTTATACTGAAGATTCTAAAGAAGAAAATTAGAAAACAGAGGTATTATGAATTCTAATATATATGATAGTAGCCTAGTAGGACACGATGCCACATACTTCCTCCGTCCCCAAAAGTTGTTTCTATTTTTTCTTTTTGGTACCTCCCAAATTTGTTTCATTTTCATTTATGAAAACTATTCACAAAATACTACATACTTATTATTTTTAACAAGAGTTTGTATTTTACATCTTTTATAACTCATGATTCATGACTATTCTTACTTATTATTTTCAACAACACCACTTATTTACATATTTTATCATTCATTGTTCATCACTATTTAATTTAATATTTTATTAATGTGAGATTTTACTCAATTCATAAAATATTCAATAACTTTTATTAAAATCCATACCAAAAAATTTTAGGAATATATTTTGAGGATGAAAATGTTTACTTCATTCACAAACTATTCAATAATTTTTATTAAAATTCATATAAAATATAAAATTATGGGACTGTGGTTTCCTTAGAGCTCGCAAAAATAAAGCCCAAATCAAAAAAACGTCAGAGTACCCAAGTTTGGATTTAAAAATTAAAGATTCGAAAAAATAGTGCCTAAAAAGCCCTCCCGACAAAAACTCTGGGCCTATCGGACTTCGAGCCAAAAAAACTCGGGTTTCGACTAAAAAGCTTAACCTATTCTATTAACGATACATATTTATAATATTATTTAACATATATATATATATATATATATATATATATATATATATATATATATATATCTATAATTATTTAATAATATTAATTGTATTTTATATAATTATTTATTTTTATAATTAAAATATCAATTTTATATATTAAAAATTAGAAAATTTATATTAAAAACTCGTCCATCTAAAAGCCCGTCCGAGGTTGGTGAGTTTCATATTTTAGACCAAAATTTCTATCCCGACCGACTTGAAAATGTAAAAGCGATGAACCCAAGACCGACCCGATCAGACCCGCTATTTTACCTGCTATAGTTTCCATCATAAAAGAAGGGGATTTATGATATTCTAATTACTTGAGTATTTTCACAAATGCCTCTCCTTCTTCCCTTTCTGTCTCCCAGACGCACGATTACACTCTCCTCAAGATTTTTGCGGTTTCGTGTTCTACAGAAATCTTTCAAAACAACGACGCTAGAATTCGTAACCCAAAACTTGAAAAGCATGGATGATTAATCCCTTTCACGATACACATTTTATTCACACACAAAATGGCACTTGCTTTACGATCCATCTTCACGAACAAGAATCCAATCTCTTCTCTTATCCCTTTCTCACAAACCCATTACCCCAAGCCCCCAAATTCTCCATTTCTACCCCCAAATTCACGGCACTATTTTCCAAATCACATCTTCTTGACATGCGAATCCCGACTTTCCCCCATCAGAAAGACCAAAGCCTCAATTGACGACCTCTACTGCCAAATTGACGGCAACAAGGACAACAGCTCCAGCAGTTTCGATTTTGATGATCTTCTTTCAATATTTGAATTCTTAAGTCTAACTATCTCGGCTGCCATCTCCTTATACGTAGCGGTAAGCTACGGAGTGCTGAAAGGGGCGGGTTTTGCGTGGGTGGAGAGCAAGGTTTTCGTATGGCAGTGTGTGTTTTTGGTGGTGAGCGTCGTCATTGGGGCGGTGATTCGGCGGCGGCAGTGGCAGAGGGTGTGCGGAGCCGGGTTCTCAAAGGGGACTAATTTGTTGAGGAGAGTGGAGAAATTGGAGGAAGATTTGCGCAGCTCGGCGACCCTCATTCGGGTTCTGTCGAGGCAGCTTGAGAAGCTCGGTATACGGGTTCGGGCCGCCCGGAAATCTCTCAAAGAACCAATCTCTGAGGTAATTTTGGTTGTTTGTTTCTTGTCGACGTTTTATTTCATTATTTGGTATTGAATTGGGAAATTTCGATGAGATTTGTGTATTCATTTTTTGGTATGGTAAAGTTTTATCTCTTAATAGCTTGCATTTTTATGATTAGCATCTTGTATTGATTGGGGTATTGTTTAGTTGGTATATTCTTTATGGACAAGATTGGGAAAAAGGACAGTGGACAGTTTCAGTCTGTTTGAGGCCATGATAGAGGATATACCGAGGCATGTTACTCGTTGATGCTTTTCGTCTAGTTGATGAGGAATAGGTATGACGTGGGCCTTGTTTTTGTAGGGTGAGAAGGTTTGATTAACAAGCTCTTGTTTCCCTTCCCGGCGAGATGATTGAAATAATCTTAAATAGCATGATTTTCATGGTGGTCATTTGAACCCTAAGATGCTGTTCCCTTCTCTTTGTATGTAAAGGAGAATGGTGAATTGGCTCAAAAAGAATCAAGTATGTGATAGGCCTAGGAATCTGGATATTTAAAAAATGCGGAGTGTTAGGGCTACTGCCCGCAAAAAGGATACAGCTTTAAGGTTGTAGGATGAGCTTTTAAGTTTGATTTCAGTGCTTCATATGCTCCTCGTCCAAAATCCCAAAATATGATACATGCTGCTGCTGTTTCTTGTCAAGAATTGAAGGGTAGAGGAGCGAATGTTTGAGTAGGCGCTGGTTGTTTAACAAATCTTATTCGTTGATGAAAGTATTGGGAGTATTGAATCAGGAAATTCAGTCTTATATTTGATAGTTATAGTCTAATTTATTTTGATGAAGTTTGTGGTGGAATAAGAAGCTTACACTCATTTTCTTCAATCAGCCAAAAGTTTCAAATATGCTATAGGATCCCAAATTCTTTTGATGACAATTATGATTCTCCTCAGGTTGTTTCGCCATTTAATAAATAAGTGAGGTTGGATAAGTTGTGTTTAAGCTAGTTGATTGGAGCATGTTATGTGATGCCTTTCACCTTTATTAAAATGTCCCAGCAATTTTTATTTTATAATTTATTATGGTTGTACCCTACACCATCTTCTGGATTGTAGGGAGTGGTTTAACAACATTACTTGTGCTTTAATGGAATCTGAAGTTTCTAACTCCTTTTTCTTTTCATTTCATTTTCAGACTGCAGCATTGGCACAGAAGAACTCTGAGGTGACTCGAGCATTGGCAGCACGTGAAGACATTTTGGAGAAGGAACTCAGTGAGATTCACAAGGTTCTTCTGGCTATGCAGGTACATATTTTTGTGAACTTATAAAATAAAGAAGATAATCAATTTTCCATGATATTTAAAACTGTGGTTTCCATTTTGAATATTGACTTCAATTCTGCCGTATTCAAATTTATTGTCTTTGCTTGTGCTGCATTGATATGGTATCTGGAAACTTGTTACGAGTCATTTTCTTTTCATGTATGCTAGCTTCATGATAAATAAGCATTATAATAAACCAAATTGGATTTTTACAAACAACTTGATTTGTAAAACCTGCGAAGTTTGAGTTTATTTGCAACGTTATTTATATGTTCACTGATTTAGAGACTCATTTTATTTTTTCCATTGTTGATTTGGTGAAATGTCAGTTGAAGTTCAAATATTGTGCTTATCAAAGTATATTCCTCATTGAATTCTTGTAGGAACAACAACAGAAACAACTTGAGCTCATTCTTGCAATTGGGAAAGCTAGGAATTTGTTGAACGCCAAACCTAGGCAACGTAATGACCAGAATAAGCCAGAGGCTTCAGACACATTGTCAGTGGATGGAGAACGAAATACGGAAATAAACAAAATCGAGACTCTGGATGTTGCAAACGCAAGCCAATAACGACTGCATGGACTTCCAGTTGAGAGGAGTTGTTTTGTTTGTTGATAGTTGAAGGAAAATTGATCATTGTTGTTGAAATTATGTTGTTATATGAACTTAGGCGATGGTGGACACACAGAGGTATAGCCCTATGTTTCTGTGATGCTGAGATAGAATGTTATTGTAACACTGAAAAGAGAGATCGATGTAAGTTTGTTGGAGGAGAGAAGATATATATATCTCAGTGTTTGTGTACGAAATTGCCATGCTTCGATGTTATATACATCTCTTATTTCGGACATGATTATTTTTTAGATTTGAAAGAAACAAGACACCCGCATGGGAAAGCTTTCACCAAACACTCCAATTTTAATTATTTAAGAGAAAGTGATATTCCCTCCAAGCCTCCATCTATAATAAGTGTATTATAATTGTTTTATTCGACATCCATAAAAAGTGTATTATTTCTCATTTTAGGACACTATTTATACACGGTGGTGAGACATTTTCTCAACTCAAACACCACTCACTAATAATTTTATTAAAATTGTCTCATCAATAAGTAATACAATTATTATGGACGGAAAGAGTATTTTATATCCTGATATTTGATTTTTTTCATAATTGTACTAATGTATCCAATATTACAAATTAATATTTATATTATTGTTGAGGCCACAACCAGAATTGACTTGAACCACAAAATTTCCAAATCTATCATTGATTTGAAACAGGAATTCCACATCAAATAGTCAGGGAACCCTAACTCCGCAACATCAAATTGATATCAGATTGGGAAATTGATTTGAGGGATTTTATAGTTCAAGTAAGATGGTCGATGGGATCCGGTCTTAGTCTTAATTCCATCGATCAATGGTAACATCAATCATTATTGACACCGCAAGAGAAGAAAGTTAACTTTTCTTGATTGAGTGTAGAATTATTAACAACAATGGTTATATAAGTATTAAATTGTGATTTCGCATATGTTGGAATACAACGGTAAAAAAAATAATCAAAGATCAAGGTGTAAAATGATATCTTCCCCTCGTGTAACACTACTATCAAGTAATTTGTTGGTGTCACTACTCCCTCAGTCAGCATCAGATTTTCTTGATTAGTGTACTATATGTGCAATTTTGTAAGAAGTCAATAGTTGCTATACCAGAACAAGGCCCTACACTCTCACCTCTCCAATAAAATGAAAAAGTTGAAGACATCAGCAAAGTAGGAATTAGGCAAACAGTTCGTTAGCAAATTCCTTACATATTTATAAAACCTCGCAGAATTGCATGTATTACATACCAGAAGAAGATGCAGAAAATACCCACCACGACTCCTGCAAACTCGAGAAGATGTCACAATCAACGTGCCTTAGGGCGACTCAGGCCAATCATAACCAGCATCCGCGGCATTAACATCATAGTAAAACCACATGCCAACGTCCTCCACGGGAAGTTCGTCTTCCCAGAAATCATTGTCCAACATCTCATTGTAGTCATCATCCACGTCGTCTGCAAAGTCCCAAGGCAGGTAACCAGAAGAACTTGAGTTATCCGAGCAATTATCCCAACCATTCATATCATAGAAATCCACAACAAGGGGTCCGACAACCTTCAAATTAGGAAATCTCTTCACCACCTTCTCATCTAGCTTCACATTCCAACATCCTCTTACATCTAGCAACTCGAGCTGTTTGCAGTTTTCAAGAATCTTGACCACACTTGATGTATCTACGAGCAAGTAGGCAATCTCAAGATGCTTTAGTCTTGGCATTGTGGCAGCGATAACTAGGGCTTCATCATCTTGGGAGAGCTTGTCGATCACCTCCACTGGATGCCTTACCCGTCGCAAGGTAGTGAGAGATTTGCAGTGCTTCCCTACCGCTTCAAGGGCTTGAGCTCCTATATTGATGCAGTAACTCAAATCAAGAGAAGTGAGACTTGATAGCTTTGAAGCAGCCCTCTCCATCACTGAATTATTCATGTGGCTTCCCGACAGTTGCAACGTTTGTAGAGATTGAGCACTTGAAACCGAGGTGAATAGTATAAGACAATTTTGAAAAAGCATATGACAAATATGAAGCATGATATTGATACCATATGTGGTAAAAGACATCCTAATCAAACGTCTCATATTGCCTAGCAAACAAGCCCTTATGATATTAGAATAATGCTACTCAGGTCTATCGCCTCTCAATAGTTTAAGCTATAATGAACATCTATTAACAATGCAAGAGCTGCAATCTACATAAAACGCTAAACTTTAATGGACGGACATGAACAAAAACCAAATCAAATTCTCAAATTTACTACAAGTCCATTGAAGCATTTAAGGTTTAGAATAAATAAACAAATTCTCAAATTCTCAAATAAACAAATTTGACAATTTTCACCACTTCTCACTATATTTTCTCCTTATTCCGAGCAAGTTAAGCATTAGAATAAATAAAGATTCAGAGAAAGCATTACTAATACTTACTGATTAACTATGAAGAAAATGCTTTTGTCACTGGCAAGACCAGAGACACGGAGTTTTCTGAGTGAGCCACAGCTTCTTGAAACCAGTAACCGAAGCATTCGTTCAACGACTTCAGGCTTGCCATCCCGGCTCCATTTAACAATGTCTATCTCTTGCCAACAATACGGCCCAGACACCGCTTTTCCCCAAGACTTGCAAACTCTCGGTACTACAGTTAGCAGCTCAACAAGCGAAAGACTCTTGAATATTAGCCCATGTATCTGGTATCAGTTCATCCCATTTCGGAATATCACACGCCTCATCCATTTATCTTAAGCCCTTTTCCCGGCCTCTCGTTAAACAAACTGCATATAAGTAAGACGATGCAATATAATCCAGACACATTCAAACTGTAACAAGACACTTAACATAAAGCAACTGCATATAAGTAAGATAATGCAATATAATCTAGATGCATTCAAAGGAAATGCTCTGTAACAAGATACTTAATTTAAAGGAATTGCACATAAGTAAGACGATGCATTATAATCCAGATTGCATTCCTTTATTTCCATTATTACAAAATCCACGGACAACACTCTTACAAACTAAAGAAACCCAAGATGAGAACATTCAAAGGAAATGTTGTGCAACAAGACAATTTACAAAGAGGCATTCTTAATCACAAGGCTATTAGTCTCCTTCATTTTTTTCTAGGATAGTTTTAACAAGAGATCAAACGGAAAGCTGATAATCTTGTACCAAAATTTCCTATTCAATTCATGGAAGAAATGATAACGATCGCTGGATGAAGGGCCCAGGCCTACAGCCTACAGCCTACTGCAGCAGCAGGTAAGGTGTAATCAATATACAATAAATGCGACCAGTTAAGCCAAAAATCAGCTCAGATATAATAGGAAATGAAACAGAAGCGAAGAACAAGACAAGGACAACAACATGCAAATCAAGTTCTCAATTTTGCAAGAAAAACAAAACTGAGCAAATCTCGATATCAAAAGAACGCATTATCAGATAAGAGAGAAATTGGTATTCGCGATTAGGGAAGAAATAGCTCAAGCAGCAGGGCCCCACATCATTAGACGACGTTAATTCTCCAAAATTGATCAAAATCCGAAACCAGATATATGTAATTTTGACATCATTAAATGACCTTGATTCACAGCATAGATGGAAAAGCAGAATTTTGGCAACCTTGTGTCAATCACGTTAACGGAATTACACACGAAAAGATAATTGATTTAGCTTATAATTCGAATCAGTAAAGCGAGTGAGCGCAATTAGCTAAGCTCTTCCTGGAATCCACGCAATTGAAGAATGAGGAAGGAAGGGGAGCAACACAAGTGATCGATCTTAATTTCGTTAGTGAATAAACGCGAATGAACACGGCGAGTTTACGTGGTTCGATCTTTGAATTAGATTTACGTCCACGGAGCAAGAGAGACCGTATGTATTGAGAGTGTAAGGTTGATTACAAAAAGTGTAGATGATCGTGATCGATCCGAGTGTAGATGTCCTCATTCCATCTAATCTAAATTTCTATTTATATACCATCATATCGAGTTTGACTCTAATTCAAATTGAGTTTGACTTAATACAAATAGAGTTAGACTCTAATACAAAGTCTTCTCTCATAAGGATTCTTTTAGATATGCATCCGAATCTTCTACGCTCCAATTGCGATTAGAGTTGTAGTTGGTCGAGAGTCTTCTGGGCGAACTCACATAGGCCGAGCTTAATGTCGGGCCCATTTATATCGGGTCCGATGCCGCCCAGAAGTTGGACCGATCCTATCATATCCCCAAAAGACGTAGAAGTGAGGTCGTGATGGAGGGGACATGTTGTTCGACATTGCCTCGCCGAAATTGTGGTCCGCGGGCGGAATGCGCACAATCTCGCCGGTTGTATGTCGCTTGGCTCCAGTTGGCAAGATGTGTCGCTGGCTTGCGTCCGCCGAGACGTTCTACCGTCGACGCCGCTGCTTCCGCCGAGGCGTCACCAAGATGTATATCGCTGCTTCCGCCGAGGCGTCGCCGGTCGTCGACGCCGCCGCTTCACCTCGCCGAGGCGTCGCCAAGATGTATGTCGCTGATTTGCCTTGCCGGGCGTTCTCACCGTCGTGCGCCGTTGCTTCGCCGCCGCGCGTTCGCCAAGATGTATGTCGCTGCTTCGCCGCCGAGGCGTTTCACCGTCGTCGACGCCGCTGCTTCGCCGAGGCGTTCGCCAAAGATGTATGTCGCTGTTCGCCATGCCGAGGCGCTCGCCAAGTCGATGTCGCTTGCTTCGCCTACCGAGGCGTTCGCCGGTTGTACGTCACTGGCCACCGCCAAGTCGAATATGTAACTTCGTGTCGAGGTCGAGGCCGAGGCGAAGGTTCTGGATCGCGCGGAAGGAGGCCGAGAGCCTGGCGGCACCGAGGTGGCGGGCGGAGGCCGAGGCGGCGAAGGTCGAGGTCGGCCTGCGGAGGGCCGAGGCGAAGACGGTTCGTCCTCGTATTTAAACGAAGGTAGTTCGTCCTCGTATTAAACGAAGGTAATTCATCCTCGAAATAAACGAAGGTAGTTCGTCCTCGTATTAAACGAAGATAATTCATCCTCGAAATAAACGAAGGTAGTTCGTCCTCGTATTAAACGAAGGTATTCATCCTCGAAATAAATGAAGGTAGAGGTTCCTTTTTTGGTAAGAAATATCGCTAGGGGTGGTCCCCTCTTCCTCGAAATAAACGAAGGTATAGGTTCCTTATTTGTCGAGTTTTATCGATAGGGGTGGTCCCTCACGCGCTTATTTCGCCCTCCGAATAGGTTATTTCGCCTCCAGAAGAAGGTATAGTTCGTCATCCAAGATTGTATAGTTCCTCCGGAGAGGTTATTTCATCATCCGAAGAAGGTATAGTTCGTCCTCCGAAGAGGGTATATTTCATCCTCCGAAGAGGGTAGTTATATTATGGGGAAGAGGTGGTATGCATAAGTGACAAATGAAATATGCAAGAAAAAGATTTTATTAATGAAAAACGTCGTACCGGATTAATGGGCGAGCTTATATGACCCTTTTCCGAGGACTTCTTTAATTTGGTGTGGTCCTTCCCAAGTGGTCTCTAACTTGCCGAGCTTTGCAGCTTTACTGACTTCGTTACTTCGAAGTATGAGGTCGCCTACTTGGCATTGTCGGGATTTGACACGCTGGTTATAATACCGAGCTACTTGTTGCTTGTACCGATCTTCTCTAATGTAGGCAAGGTCTCTCTTCTCGATTTCTGCTGGGATTACTGCCTCGGTTTCCTCGATCATCCTCTTCTTCTTCACGCCGAGGGTTCCACCTTGTCGCCTTCACGCTTTCTCCCTGCTCGCTTGCCTCGCCTTGGCGAACCGATCCGCTATGTGCCACAGCCCGACGCTGGGCTCGATTGACGATCTCCTCAGATAGGGCCCTGTGCAAGATGCCATTCGAAAAGCCGAGATAATGAGGAGGTCGCTCACATCCTCGACTTTTAGGCTCTCCTTATCAACCTAGTCATGAAGTCGCCGATGGATTCACCTCGGCCTTGCCTCACCATGAGGAGATGAGCCGATGTGGTCTTGGACTCGGCTTTTTGGAAGAACCTTCGATGAAAGGCTTCCATTAGATCTCGGTAAGATCCAATACTACCGGGAGGTAAACTATCGAACCACCGACGGGCGTTGTCGATCAGCAACTCCGGGAAGAGTTTACACATATGGATGGTGTTGAGGCGTTGGTTGATCATATTGTACTGAAATTGTGAGAGGAAGTTTTGCGGATCCCTCAGTCCGTCATAGGGGGCGATGCTCGGCACCCTGTACTTGTCCGAGAGGGGAGTATCTAGTATTTCGTTTGAGAAAGGGGTAATTATTTTCCCGTATCCATCGAACCCGCCTCCCGGGGAGTGAGGCGGAGTTCGTCGATCGAACTCGTTTTGATGCCGGGGGCCGACCTCGCGGTGACCACGACGCCCTGTCTCGCGCTGTTCGTCCATTGCACGGTTGATTTGGGCCTTAACCCGTGTAGAGGTATGAGCGCCTATCATTCGGAGGCTGGGGGATCCACCTCGCTGTGCTGCCTCGTGCTTTGACGAGGTTTCGGCGTTCCTATCTTTGTGATGTGGCCGAACTTGTTCTCGGCTGAGGTATTGATAAGCTTTCCTTATTCTTCTCAAGGAACTTTAACGCCTCGCCAAGGTTCATCTGCTGGAGTTTGAAGTTCTTCATGGTTGCTATTGCGTCCTCCCTCTCTATGGTATTCTGCTTCTTCATGCAGGATGGGATGGCCTTGCTCGTCGAGACTTTGGACATGCCCTTCGGGGGTCGGTTCTCTGACCGGGCTCTTCCCAAGCCGAGCTCGGCGCGTCCTGCCGCCGTTGTTGTTGCCGGTAGCGGCTCTTGATGTGAGACTTCTGGTATTCATCGTCACGATTGATTCCCTGTAAACAAAGGTTGACCAAAACACAAAATTTCGCTTTCCATGCATCTGCGCCAAGATCGATCTTAATTTCGTTAGGAAATAAATGCGAATGAACACGAGGAGTTTACGTGGTTCGATCTTTGAATTAGATCTACATCCACGGAGCAAGAGAGAGTATATGTGTATTGAGAGTGTAAGAAGCGATTACAAAAAGTGTAGATGATCAAGTGATCGATCTGAGTGTAGATGTCCTCCTTCCCTCTAATCTAGCCTCTATTTATATACCATCATATTGAGTTTGACTATAATTCAAATTGAGTTTGACTCTAATACAAATAGAGTTAGACTCTAATACAAAGTCTTCTCTCATAAGGATTCTTTTAGATATGCATCCGAATCTTCTACGTCTCCAATTGCGATTAGAGTTGTAGTTGGTCGAGGAGTCTTCTTGGGCCGAACTCACATAGGCCGAGTTTAATGTCGGGGCCCATTTATATTGGGCCTGATGCTTGGGCCTAGTAGTTGGGCCGTATCCTATCAACAAGAAAACAAAGGAATACAAACAAAAGCTGCTGTATCTATACGTGACAAAATATAACCAGATCTCTCTCTCTCTCTCTCTCTCTCTCTCTAGATTGCGTTGAAGATCAACGGAGTATTTTGGAGTGCATGGGAAATTGGAGTAATTTATTGTCCAGATATTTTGTTAATATTTAAAATCATGTAACACGGACAACAAATTACTCCAAAATAAATTACATGATTTTAAATATTAACAAAATTAATCGAACTAACCGAAATAAATTTCAAATTATACGAAACTACAATATTAAAATTAAATAATTTTAAATATTTAATAATTAATTAGATAAATATCTATATTAATTAATTATTCTGATTAATCGGTTATACCCGATAACCGATTATTTTTTAAAGTTAACCGATCCCCAACTAAAACTTAAAAATCGATTATCGGTTAACCGATAACCGATATTTTCGATTTTGATTTCTGATTAACTGATGATCGATTAACCGGTTCTGATCCCTACCAAAAATATTGTTAAAAGGGAATCGTTCGAATGCTCAATGCAAGCAAAACAAAAGGTTTCAGGCTCCGATAAAACAATCCCCTTTTTCATATCCGAGCTTGCATAATTTTCTTCAATACCTTTTTGTTGTGAGAGAACTTAATACTAATCTAATAAACTAACTAATACTAATCTAATATAATAGAAAAGACTCAGGTGACAAACCAAGGCCCTGAAAGGATCACTAATGAAATACCGAAGCCCATTTACTTCGCAAGGGGTCAATAACACATTTTTTTCAATATTAATCAATTCGTTCATTTTTATTATTATTTTTCCATTTTCAATTCTCTAAGGTGACGGCTGGTACGTAGGAATGAAATTGGATAGGAATGGAATGAACTTTGGAATGGAATGATGATAGGAATTGAATGGAATGAAATATGTGATTCATATGACTGGTATGTACAAGGAATGAACGAATAGGAATGAAATAAAACAAATAAAATAATTATGATTTTATAATTTATGTTATTATTATCGTAATAATAATAATAATAACAATAATAATAATTAATATTAATATTTAGGAATATTATTAATAATAATTAATAATAATAATATCAATAATAATAATTAATTATTATTACTAATTAATAATAATTATTATTAGTTAGGAATATTATTACTATTATTATTAATTGATTAATAATAATAATAATATTATTCTAATATAATTACTTAGGAATATTATTTTAATATTATTACTTAGGAATATTATTAATATTATTGTTACTAGTATTTATTATTATTATTATTATTATTATTATTATTATTATTATTATTATTATTATTATTATTATTATTATTATTATTATTATTATTATTATTATTATTATTATTTATTGTATTAATTATTATTTATTATGTTAATATTATTAATTACTATAATTTTTATCACTATTATTATATTATAATTATTTATTATTAATAACTACTATTTATTTATTATCATAATTAATTAATTAATAATAATATTTTAATATAATCTTCATTGGTATTAATTATTATTTTTATGTCAATATTATTATTAATTTCTAATAGTATTTATTATTATTATTATTATTATTATTATTATTATTATTATCAATAATATTATTATTTTAATATGTTTATCAAGAATATTATTATTTTAGTATAATTATTTATTGTATTTATTGTTATTTATTATGTTAATATTATTAATAACTATATTTTTTATCACTATTATTATATTAAATTATTTATTATTAATAACTACTATTTATTTATTATCATAATTATTATTTTATTATTATTAATTTTACTAGATAAAAATAAATAAAAATAATTTTCAGAATAAATAAATAAATTTGGCTAATCCCATATTCTTGGTAATAGCTAATACCATATGGGAGGGGAGGAATAACTAATCCCATGTTCATGGTAATAAACATTTCTTCGGGAATGGTGATTCCTGACGTAAAAATCTTACCAGCCATCGGAATGAGAATGGACGCAGGAATCACCATTCCATTCTCATTCCATTCCTGCATACCAACAGTCCCCTAAATCTCTAATTCGCCGTTTATTTTGTAACAAACGGTTTTTTAAACCAAAAATTATATACAAGAAAGAAGAATTAAGGGGCAACGTAAATGAATCGCCTTGATATCAAAAGATTAAAGAAAAATCCGTTGAAAAATATCCAAACGTGGATAGCCTTTAGGTAGCGGTTAGTATACATGAATGTAATGAGAATGAAATTGTGATTCATGCCTTCATTCCTAATCTTATGGCTGCTAAGATTTTTATGATAAAATCATCATTCCCGAATGAATGCTTATTCCCATGAATATGAGATTAGTTATTCCTCCCATATCCCATGGTATTAGTTCTTCCTATGAATACGAGATTAGACAAATTTATTAATTTTTGCAAACAAAATTATTCCTAATTATTTTTTATCTTATAAAATTAATAATTAAAAATAATAGTATTTATGATAATAAATAAATAGTAATTATTAATTAAATATCATAACCAATAGGTTGGTGTTGTCGAGATACCTAGATCGGAAAGTTGAATCAACTTGTTGGATTCTCTCATGGAATATAATAAATGAAGAAAAAACTATATTGATTTTGTAAATGTATTGTTCATCTCAATAAATATAATTGCACTCATTATCGTATATCACACAAGAGAATACAATAAATTGATTTAGCTTTCGAAACTATATTCTAGATCGTGCAAAAAATTAAACTTGTAAAATTTGAAACTTTTAATAAATGAATGAAGATTTAAATCATTTTAAAATAATATTTGGCCATAAATAATATGACAAAAGTAGCGGGTCAGACCGCCAAACATTCAACCCATCCCAGCCTTATACGTACCAATGGGCCATCAAGCCAACCTATTTGTCCATATTCAATTTGTAATAAGCTTAAATATTTAAGCTTCTTGAAAATAGTGTTGAAAGGTTTTAAAGGCATGATCTTTAAGTTGGGAGACTAAAATACCAATATCGAACTTTTTTTTAGAAAATTAATAGATTAGAAATTTTTTTTAGCTTTTAATTAACTGAGTTAAGTAGATGAAAATTTCTTAATTCTTAATCTTTGCAAGGAATCGAATTTGAAAAATAACCAAAATAAGCCAAACTGATCCGATTCTGTTCGATTTTCTGATTCAACAGGAGTCGATTAGACGAAATTAGCAAAGCTGTAAAATCAAGGGACCGATTTGCAAATTTTGATCAGATGAAGTGGTGATTCATATTGTTATTGGAGTGACTTTATTGTCAAGTTCTCCTCCTACTCTCCATCTCCCTATTTATTGCCTTCATATCGCTACACTAGAGTTGGTAGAATACCATTTTCAGTTTCCTCTTTCTCGACTCAACATTTTCCTAGCTTTAATTGCTCTCTTACTTGAAAACAATGCAAACATGGTCATCGCCTCCGCCACTCCTTTAATTTATGCGAATTCCATCGCCTTTATTATTGCCTGCTTCTTCCTTCTCCATCCTTCCCATTCTTCTCTCTCTTCCACGGTCTCTCTCTCTTTATCTCTCTTGATATATATATATATATATATACACATATGTATACACTAATTAATTTTATGATGATCTTGTAGGGTTTAGTGGCGGAGGAAAAGGCAAGATTGGGATCGACGCCGCCGAGCTGCCAAAACAGATGCAATATGTGCCACCCGTGCATGGCGGTGCAGGTGCCAACGACGCCGAGCCGCGGCCGGGTCGATCCGAGTCCAATCGGGGGGGACTCGGTTCACTCGGATCGTGACTCGTTGTTTGATGAAAACAGGTACTCCAATTACAAGCCACTCGGTTGGAAGTGCAGATGCCAAGGCCATTTTTATAACCCTTGATTCACTAACTACATAATTGTTATTGTGATTAATCACAAAAACATTTCAAATCCTAAATTGATTTTTGGCACCAATGCTCGGGATCATGTCGCTTTAGTTATATATATATATTGTGTTGCATACGTTTTTTGTATCTTATAGAAGAACTGAGATTTCAATTATTCCTTGTTTTAGATATATACCTGTATGTGTGTGTATATTTTATTTTAATTCGTTATGGGTCCCTGGCATTTAGTACAGATTGTACAGAAATTATTTCTGATTTTTTTTCAGACTGACTCGGGTTGTTGCTTTGATAACTACTGGCAATTAATTCTCATTTCGATCTCTGCAAGCTATGTAGATTAGTTGTAGGCTTGTAGCTCGTTAAATAATACTCCATCCATCGTCCCATCCAAGACGATCATTTCTTTTCGACACGATTATTTAAAAAAATATATAAAATAATTAAATTGATAAAAAAATAGGTAGCTCACATAATTTTTGAAGAAATAATCATTTTCTAAAAATAAAACAAACCATATTGGATGGGACGATCCAAAAAAGAAAACAAGTCATCTTGGATGAGACGGAGTAAGTAATAATAATAATAATAATAATAATAATAATAATAATAATAATAATAATAATAATTTTTTAGCAGAACCGTATTAATTTCTCTTGCATGTTTCCTTATGCATGCAAATATATATATAAGAGGATGGTCAAATAGAAATTTTTGTTTCGTGTAGAATTAGAAATACTAATTTTGATAATTGATCTTTACATTTATAATTTATTAAATATACTATCATATATATATATATATATATATATATATATATATAAGGAAGCATGATATGATAAAAGTATATGTTTTTGTTTGAAATGTAGATTAAAGTTTACCTATATACAAAACACTTCATCCTGGATGGGGATTGTCATATGTCATAAATTTTTTAAAAATCTTGCATATTTTGTTTATGAGTCTTTATAGTTATCTATACATGGAAAACCTTATAATATTTCATGAAATTTCTATAACCAAATACGGTAAATTTAAAATTTTCTAGATACATGAAGATTGTAGGTAGATGCAATGGAAGATGTTGTATAACGCACGCATGTTTAGTCTAATTATACATTATTTTTATAAAGAATTATTTATTACTAAAAAAATCTCACTTACACTCTAACTTTTAGGTGACTTGAATCCATAACCTATTGGTTGGAGAGGAAGCTCCACAAACTACGCTTCATCGTCGATCTAATTATACATTATGTCATAGTTATTTTACTTAATTAATAATATATTCTTGGATAATGAGTTTTTTACATATTATGTACTTACATACTACCCCTAAAATTTTAATTGGACCGGATAGATTTTTTTTTAATTGGTTAAATCATTAATATTTTAATCACATGACTAATTTGCCCCTCCTACATTTTGGTTTAGAAAATATATCATGGATTTCATTCCTTGAAAATAGCAACATCATCCACAAATATGCATTCAATTTTGACCGAAATAATTGTGACTAAAATAAAACAATATTTTAGTGCTTATATTTCATCGTCAGAAACTTAATTTATTCAATTCACGCTTTGTTACAATCCAAATTTCCAGTTATTCTTTTGTTGGCATACTTAGAGACCTTAATGATTAGCCATATTGTTACAAACAATTAAAAAATAGACTTAATTTATTTTATTTATTTGAAACTTAAAGTAATTGCATCTTTTAAAATAAAATTATACGAGGTTCACTTAACTTTAAGCTATGAATTAAATATGTAAGTTTAGTAAAATTTAAGTAATTCAAATTTATTGTTTGACTGATATTTCTCCACGTGCATGGCAACAGACGTCCGATTTCTAGTAGAGGCAAACAAAATTATAAGATATTAGTGAATTTGATGCAAACTATTAGAAAATTGATAGAAATAGCTATAAGTAATATAATAGTGTCACATGTTGATCACATTGTTCGATTATTTCATAAAAATATATCATAGTATAAAAGTTATAAAATATTAGTAAAATCGATGTTAAGAATTAGAAAATTGATAGAAACAACTACAAATATGATAATATCTAGTATCACATGTTGACCACATTGTTTGATTATTTTATCTAAGATCGATTCGAACGGTCTTGATCATTAATTTAAATTAATAATTAATAATTCATTTAAAATATTATAAGAATTCAGAAAAATAATATTAGAATAAAAAATTTGAACCCTTAAACCCCAAACCCCTAATTCCAAGATCACTTAAACCCTAAATCCTAAACCACCATGATCGTGCGAATGCATCATACATGAAAAACTTTAAACCCCTAAGCCCTAACCAATAGGGATGGCAATGGACCGGATCTGGACTGGATTTTGCTAGGTCTAGATCCAGATTCGAAATTTTTTGCTTGGGTCCGGATCCGGTCCAGATCCATTGGGTCCAAAAAAATTAGATCCAGACCCAAATTCATAAGATCCGTAGGATCCCGGTTTTAGAACCGGATCCACATATTTTATCTTCTAAAACAAATCATAAATCAAATATAATTCACAATAACACCATAATAATAGTAATCTAAATACATATAACACTATAGTAATTATTTAGAAATTCTGCAATCATCACTATATAAGAAGATGTTAGTTACAAATTTAGTTTTGCTTTCATGACACCAAATAATATTGCAAAAGTAATAGAAGAAGTAGCATACATATCTTAGCAAATAGATCACTCATATACAAAATGTCCTCAAATACAAGGTACAAGTTTCTAATATTATTGACATACTATCCAATTCCGTAACCTAGTTTATCAAACTTCGATTAGAAAGAAAAATAATATAATATACTTATAAATATAAATAAAAATTATATATACATATACTCCTCCCGCCCCCCAATTTTCTTCCTAGTTTTTCTTTTTGGGATGTCCCCTAATTTCCTTCCTATCTATTTATGGAACTATCTTTCCAACTTTACCATCAATAATATTATTTATTTACACCTTTTACCACCTATATAACCCACCACTATTTCTCTTTTTTACACTCAACAACCTATTTATTTACACCTTTTATCATATATGACCCACCACTAACTAATTTAATATTACATTAATGTGGGACCCTTATTCCACTTATAATACACTCAACAATTTTCATTAAAAACCACACCCAAGATTCATAGGAAGGAATTTTGGGGACGAATGGAGTATATTATATGGATCCATGGGCGGATCTCGGATCTCGAAATCGAGATCAAGATCCCGATCCGAATCCAAATTTTAAAGAATGGTCCGGATCCGGTTTAGATCCGTCGGATCCTATTTTTGAAGATCCGGATCCCGAAAATGGATCTCGCAGATGTGGACCGGGTTTATGATCCACCGCCATCCCTACTAACCAACATGATCGTGCGATTGCATCATACATGAAAACTCTAAACCCCTAAGCCCTAAACCACCATGGTCGTGCGAACGCATCATAGATGAAAACTCTAAACCCTTAATTAAACCCCTAAACCATTGAATTTCTAAACACCTAAACCATTAAATCCTTAAACTCTTTAGCCATTAACCCCCCAAAAAAAAAAAAAAATTTATATATCCATATGTATAATTGTGTTAATAGTATCAAACAATAACCATATTGGTGAATCTCCATCATGTTTTCATTATAATATTTCATTTTCAAATATTTCAACTAAAAAGCTTGTCAAATTTATTTTTATTTCAATTCATCGATTATTTAATAATATCATTATGTTTTCTATGAACTTTGTTGATTAATTTCATATTCATTTATGAATATAAAATAAGAGGCATATGCATACGAGACAAATAAAATTATTTTGTTTCAATAAGTGAATGTGATTGTCATTGCTGGATAAGGTGACAAATGACTAGGGTTTTGAATGTTATGACTCAAGTGCGAATCCCATTGACCCCAACCCGAGTCCATTATGTTTTTTTTCTTAATGTATTTTTTATTTGTATTTTTTGACAACCAAAATTTGAAATATTTTATTTCCTTATTATATTATATTATTCCTTTTATAAATGATTTCTTCTATTTGTTTTCTTCATATTTTTAAAGAATGTTGAACTGTATTTTTTTTTCTCGTTTTATATTTGTATTATTCTTTTTATACACAATATCTTTTAAGATTAACATATTTCCTCAAAGATTATATTATGTTGTAATTCGTTTTTTTTTTCCTAAGTTTGAAAAAGAAAAAATGACGGGAAAGAACAACAACGACCAAGTAGAAGAAAATTAAATTCAATAAATTATCAAAAAAATATTAAAAATTTGATGAGTGGAGAAAAAAAAGCTAATAATTTGTAACATAAACAGTAACTCAAACAAGTTTGTGAATTTTCGTAACTAATCATTTGTAACATAACTGAAAATGGTAAACGCATTATAAAATTGTAATTTGTAACTTGTCGCATCTTTTTAGGCATGATTAAGGATAATTAGTAACCTTTCCGAAGAAATAGGGATTCAGATGTATCTCTTTTTTAATTACTGCAATGACTAATTGTGTAAAATGCAAATTCAAATTAAATGGAATAATCACTTAATGATCGGCTATGTTGTAAAACGACAAAATTATCCCTATTATGTACTTACATATTATGTTGATTTATCACTACCCTATATTCTTTTATACCGGTACATACAATTAATGAATTTAATTAGAATGGATGTGACTATTAATAACCGTATGAGAATCTCTTACCTTATCCAAGTCTTAGAAATTAATTTGTTCTATATATAATCGTTATTAATTGTATAGATGACTTACATTTCGTTCTTTTTTCTACACGACGCGGTTAAAAATAGCAACATGCCAACGGAGGAAATAAATGTTCCCCGCCTTCTTGAGATTTCTATGCAGAAAGAGTAATTAGAAGATAAAATTGAATGTAATTATATCATTTTACCCTTAAAACTATTTAATCTCCTTGAAAAATATACGGCAGAATACTAGATTATTACATAATGCTTTATGAACAAAATTATGTTGCCTTATCGGGGACATTCAAACGATTAGATTTCAATATGGGGTTCAATCTTCATTGTTCCCTTCCACCAACTAAAAAAAAGAATAATACTATGCTATCCACAGAAATTATTTAATTTTACCATATATTTTGTAATTAATTAATATTCCTCTCTTTTTTTTGTCATTAAATATATAAATTTTAAAGGCCGTGTCACTGTGGAATTAATATTCCTCTTGTTTATATGAATAAGAGAGATTTGAGTATGAAATCAAATCCCCCATCCCCTATTGAAAAGAAAAAATTATGTTATTTTTGAAAGGGTGTAAAAGAGGAAAATGTATGGGATGTTAGAACACGAATAACTCCTACCACAAATATATTTATATATGAATATATGATTCGACAGGCGCAGTTATAAAACGACAAAGCATGTAGGGGTAGCTTTGCCCAACTCTTTGAACAATCATTGTCAAGTAGGCTTTGTAGATAATATATTCGCCAAGATTGATGCATTGAATGTAATATGGTTATTAGGGCATCATACACAACATATTCTTGGTTTTGCATTTAATGTTAACGATGAGGAAGCAAAATGCAAATTAAATTTCGTATTTTGCAACCAATTTATTTAGGTATATACTCCCTCCGTCCCAATATTCATAGCACGTTTTTTTTGCACGTAGACTAAAGATAGTTGTGTTTTGTGTGTAAAAGAATGGGTGTGCGAAATTTGAGACACTTTAGTGTAAAAGTGTTTCATTTTTGAAACGGATCAACTTAATTTTATTAAACCCAAAAAAAACGATCGTGAATATTGGGATGGAGGTAGTACATCAGAAGAAATTGCACAAGTCATCATTGTTGAGTGTTCTCGGAACAATCACAATACAATATAAGAGACAATGTTTACAAACATGTGCACTTCATACTAATCAGGCAAAAAGATCTAATAGTGTGAAATAACCCATCTCGAACAAACGTAAGATTACTAGGATAATAAATACATGAAGACAAAATACAAACACAAAATTTTTACATATGTCACACAGATTTAACAAAATGAGTGGGTAATTTCTCCACCTCAAAGTGAGCAATATCTAAAGCTAAGCAAGAAAAAAATTTGACCTCTGAATCCTAATCTTTTATGCCATAACACAGTCTTTGTCCTTTTGGACAATATTCACACAATTTGCAAAGTAATAGATTCAGCAATACAAATATACAAGTTGTTACAGAGAATAATAGTAGATTATGGCATGAATCTGGCACATATCTATGTGTTTAAGGTTACTTTCCTTTTTCTAATTTCTTTATCTTATTTATCATCATCCTACCTCATAACCTCGTTTCACCTAAATAATAATAGAACATTTGTTTTTAATTACTCATTGTTTGCTTGAATTACAGTCTGTGGATATGATACTTGATTTGCTAAATACTTCAATTGCACCAATTAGTTGAGATTTTATTTACTAGAAAAATAGTGATCAACTTCATGTCTTTTTCACTCCATAAAGTTGTAAGGTTGTTAAAATACACATAAACATATTGATCACCCTGTGTATAGCTGCTAATTTCTCGTTGTAACCTAGCAATTTTTGGTCCATTTCTTATCCCAAACCTTTGTTTCAATGCATCCCAAAGTTTTTTTTGTTGAATCAATGTGGACAAATGCATCAACTAATTCTTTTTAAATTGAATTTATGATCCATGAAGATATCATGTAATCTGCTTTGAGTCGGGCCTGATATTAAGGAGACGTAATTGCAGGTTAAGATACACTACCATCTAGCAACTCAAGTTTACTATTCGCACCTAATGCTCGCTTAACAGATCTATTTCAATTAAGGAAATCAAATCCAATTAATTGCGCAAAAACGAGTTGCATACCAAGATGATATGCACCGTGCAACTGTAACACCTCTTCGATCGGATTCGATTGTACCAACCTCATATCTAGATTGTCATTCCTTGATGTTGATGAGGATCATCACCTTCACCTCTGTCATAATGTTCATGTAGAACATCATTGTTACCAGCTTCTTCGTCTGCTAATACATGCCAGACACCTTACCTATTTCTCTCCATTATAACTAATCAAAAGCAATCAATATCTAGCTGTGATACCATGCAGAAATTGAGAAAAGTGCATAGAAAGAGAGGAAGAGAAAAGGAGGAAATTTTCTTTAGCTCAATAGCGAAATATTCAAGTACAACAATTATAAATGAAAGCACTTATATAATATTAAAAACAAAAGAAACCTTGACGCATTTTTATTATTTAACGTAGCTATATTATATTTATTCACACCCCATGGGCCCATGCAAGAAAACATGCGGCCCAATCCAAATCAAATACCCTTTTCTCCTGGCCATGGTAAGTTAGGGCGCCTCGAGGTAGCGCCCCGGCGATCGCCTGGCCCACCATCTCGGGCCCAAATTATTTCAAAAAATTAATTTTAATTATAGATATATAAATTTATTTGGATTCAAAATATTATATTATTTAAATATTTTATTTTATTTTATTTTTAAAGTTCAAAGTATTATATTTTACTTATAGATATATGTTTTCATTTTGTCCCAAAATATATTAGAAAATATTGATATTGATGTGATCATTAATGGTTTTGCTGTAGGGAAAACATATGTTAACCCTCGCCCCGAGGATCCATCTTGGGTGTTTAATTCACCATACATTGATTATAAACCTAGCATGCGTCTATATAATTAAATCGCAACACGTTGGGGTTTTCACGTGTTTACCTTTGATCCGAAGAGGTCGATGGAACGAGATGAACGGATCGAACGGATCGGACTCGTGCTTTGACCTTCCGGATCAGATCCCGGTTGCCCAATCTCCAACGCCGAGTGAGGACGATCTATGGAGAATGCTTCGGAAAATCACCCAATACTCTCCACACAATTTTCGAGATTTTCTCTCTTAATACAATGAGGGGGGCCGAAAATTCTTGTGTGTATTATGTGAGCATTAACCTAGACTTTATCTCATACCTTATATTTATAATGCACTACCTTAATCCTATATGGAAATTACCATAATCCTATATGGAAATTACCATAATCCTATATGGAATATTACCATAATCTTAGGATTATTTCCATACTCTCGTGATTATTTCCATACTCTCGTGATTATTACCATAATCTTATATGGAAAGGATCTATGACATACCATAAATATAATTATATCCTTGTGGATAAAGAGAATAAAATCTTGCCTTTGAGAGCTATAGGGCGCGATTTCCTCGATTACGGCCTGGATGGGCCAAATTGGATCAAATGCAAGGAATAAAGATGGGCCTCAAATAAATTAATTATCTTATGTTCAAATGAACATAAATTAATTTATAAACATTCGATCATGCCACTAGAGAAAGAATGTCGACTTACCCTTTATTACCGAAGTTGAGTCAGGCTTGCACTTAGACATTACTGAATCCCGTATTTAAGATATCGAACGTCCATTAATCATTTCTAGCAATCAATCGCTTAAAACGATTAATAACTTCATTTCCTTAAGTAGTACCACTCAACCTTATTATTGTACTTGAGCTAACTCAACTGCAGGTTTAGTACAATAAACCTTTTGAGCTCCTTAAGGGACGCCATCATCCTTAACGGATACGGTGACTCGACATGATAACTAGCGTGACATACAAGATACCCACCACCCAAGATGCGAGAATCTTGGTTAGAACATATAACCTCACTCATAACAAGTCAAAGTGATGGTCAAGAACTCATACTCACCTAATACCTTATCGAGGTTTAGATCATCGTAAGTCACCGAGATCTTGGTTCTTCACGATGGTCGAAGAAGAACACATCTCACCGTGATCCTTCAATACGTCGAGACGCATCAAAGATAGACAAGCAACTAAGTCAAGTCACTTCTTATCTATATCGCAACTAAACCGACAACTCGTCCTTAAGTCGCCTCACCGTGAAACTTTTATATCTCATTAAGCTTCGACCAATCATACGACTTCGTGATCTTCTACACACCGTATGATCTAACTTATATATGAGATAAGGGACACGATATATGCAATCAAGTATTCAAATCGATAGGAGATTGTAATAGTGGTAATTGTGAAACATTGTATACAAGCTCAACCAAACCGCTTTCAAGATATAAAATCCAACAATCTCCCACTTATACTAAAGCAAACTTTAGTATACAATGTGTCTTTCTACTAGCTATTACAAACAACCATCACTTTGCTTCTCCCACTTATACAAAAGTTTCCTTTCTAAGTGGGTGCCATCAAGCGCAATCCAAGTCCTCTAACGTGTTCATCGTAGACTTTTTGCGGCAGCTCTTCGTGAATGGATCCGCTAGATTTTCCATCGTATCAATCTTTTCAATCAAGCACGTCCACCGCCTAACGATTTCTCGTATGACATGGTACTTTCTCTCTATGTGTTTTGTCGCCTTGTGGGTCCGTGGTTCCTTCGAGTTTGCCACTGCACCTGAGTTATCACAGTAAACTATGATACTCTTGGGCAAACCAGGTACCACACCTAGATCCATGAGGTAGTTCTTGAACCATACAGCCTCCTTAGAAGCCTCCGCCGCTACATATTCGGCTTCCATGGTAGAGTCCGCAATGCATCGCCGCTTGCACTCCGCCAGATACGGCTCCACCTCCCAAGGTAAACACATAGCCCGAGGTTGACTTTTTCTCATCACGGTCACTTGGAAATCCGAGTCTCAGATAACCCAAAGGCATTAGACTATCTCGCATGGTAAACCAGCCTATAATCTCGAGTCCTTTCGTGTACTTGAGTATATGCTTTCTCGCAATCCAATGAGCTTGTCCAGGTTAGATCGATATCTAGCTACTATGCCTACCGCATAGCGGATATCGGTCTCGTGCATAGCATTGCGTACATGAGACTTCCTACGGCGAAGCGTAGTGAACTTGTCTCATTTCCTCTATCTCCTTGCGATCAAAGGTATCGCGTCTTAGATAAAGGAACGCCATGTCCGAAAGGTAGCAATCCTTTCTTGGCGGTCCGCATACTAAACGAGTAATCACGGATCAATGTAAGACGCCGAGATAAGCTCAACATTTTCTTCTTGCGATCTCGGTAAACCTGATCCCAAGAATGTACGCGCATCTCCTAAGTCTTTCATTTGAAACCGATCGGATAGCCAACTCTTTATGTCTCGATACGACTTCACGTTGTTGCCAACTAGAAGGATGTCATCTACATAAAGTGCAAGAAATACCACATCACTGTTGACATCTAACCGATACACACAACTCTCGCTAGGCAACTGGTAAATCCATGGGACTTTACCACTCGTCAAAGCGTAAGTTCCATGATCGGGAGGCTCGCTAAGTCCATAAATGGACTTTAAGCTTCCATACTAGATGCTCTTCACCCTTTACCACATAACCTTCGTGTTGTCGCATATAGTGTCTCTACCTTCCTCAAGGTAACCGCTTAGAAAAGCGGTTTAACATCCATTTGCCAAACCTCTAGTTCAGTGGGCTGCTATGGCGGAAGAATTCGATGGACTTGAGCATTGCACATGCGCGAAAAGGTCTCATCGAATCGATGCCCTCAACTGAGTGTAACCTTTCGCCACAAGCCCGGCTTTAAAAGCGAAACCTCTCCATCCGAATCTCTTCCTCTTCAGATACCCACTTACTACCTACGGCTTCCTTACCATCCGGTAGAGGTGTCTTTCATATACATCCATAGCCGTTATGGACTCCATTTCTAAGTCCATAGCGGTGTGCCATGATCTTGCATCAATATCTTGTACGCCTCCTTGTATGTCCATGGGTCGATTATTGCATGTTCGTCACGGACTAAATCCAAGATTCACCCACGAACATAAATCGCCGGGTCGACGAACAACCTCCCACTACGACGAGGTTCTACAGCACAATGGCAACGGTGGAGTGCAGATACTTGTGGTTCTCTAACTTGCACAACTTGCTGTGTAGGTACCACTCAGACGGTCGGTATCTCCATGAACTCGACCCACTTCAATTTCTTGAAGTATCCGTGTCGATCCTCCCACTGAGACTCGACATCTCGCACTTTCGCCTAATCGGTGGTGGAATACGATCATCTTCTAATTCTTGAAGAATGATTTCAACTTTGGACTTATGATTTTCATATAATCCTCTTCTAAGAATCGGGCATTAGTGCTAATAATGACCTTCCGATCCTTAGACTATAGAATAAACCACCTTCGCTCCTCTAGATAGCCAATAAACAACCTTTGCGCCGATCTAGCCTCCAACTTGTCGCCCTTTTGTTCAAAGACATGTCTCGGATCGCCCATATCCTTATGTGGCTTAAACCGGGCTTGCCCAAACCACAACTCGAAGGGTCTTTTCGACCGACTTGACTTACTAGATTTAGCAAGTATGCCGCCTCTCTAAGGCATATCCCTAACGAAATAGGTAATGTAGCATAACTCATCATAGATCTAACCATTTCCAAAAGAGTCCTATTTCTTCGCTCGACACACCATTTTGTTGTGGTGTGCCGGTGAAGGCTTGTTTGGGAGGTAATCCCACACTTCACTAGATAGTCCATAAACTCGTTATCGAGGTATTCGCCACCGCGATCAGACCGCAGATGACTTGATACTCTTACCTAGCTTCGCTCCACTTCCGCCTTAAACTCTTTGAATTTCTCAAAGCATCTGACTTGCGCGGTGAGCGGTATATGTATCCGCACTGAGTAATCACAATGAAAGTGACAAAATACTGCATTCTCCACGAGCTTGTGGACATTGGTCCACACAGTCGAATGGACTAACTCCAACATTTCTTTAGCTCTATAACCCTTCGCTTTGAAGGGTCCGGTCGACATCTTACCTTCTATACAGATTCGCAGATCGGGAACGGAGTAACAGTGAGATCACCCAATGCCCATTCTTAGCCGCCTTTGATCCTATTTAGATTGATGTGACCTAATCTAAGATGCCGAGAAAAGTAGAGTCATCTTGTAAGAAAACTTTCTCTTTTAGGGTTTGATGAAGATGCAACATAGTTATAGGTATTATGTTTTAAATAGTATAAAGCGAATTATATAAGGTGCCAACACGTATAACTTCGTCATTTCTTATGATAGAAACACCACTATCAAAAATAAAAGAATATCCATGAGTAAATAATTTGAAACAGAACAAGGTTCCGCCAAAATCCGCACATATAAACGCCTTCAAAACTAAAACTGTTGTCCCAAAACATAAAGAAACATCTCCAACCGCAATGCTTCGACTTTCGCCGCGTTGCCCATGGAGATCGTTATCTCGCCATCAAACAGCCTCCTTGTCCGCAGAACCCCGCAAGGTGTAACAAACATGATCGATTATACCAGATCTACTACCCAAGAATGGGTAGAACAAGTCGCTAAACATGTTTCCGCCACTAAAGCAAACGGCGTACTGAGCTCTCGAGCATAGGGCACTGGCCTCCAATGCCCGCCTTACCGCACTTGAAGCACTTGCCCTTCTCCTTCGCTTCTTCTGCCTCCTGGCAACCATGTTCTTGCTCTCATTACTCCCACTATTTCCTCGCTCTACCACATTTGGTACCCTTTTCTATTTCCATTTTGCGATGAAAATTTTGGGCCCTTAGATGTGCTAGCAAGAGCATGTGCTCATTTTCCCATAACTCCTTCCGCAACAACGAGATCATTAAGCAACTGACTAAGTGTAAACTCGGTCTTGCTCATGATCGCATTCACGCGAAAGTTCTCAAAAGACTTGGGCAGTGTATTG
The DNA here is from genome assembly GCA_036937905.1 of Salvia rosmarinus. NCBI lineage: Eukaryota > Viridiplantae > Streptophyta > Magnoliopsida > Lamiales > Lamiaceae > Salvia > Salvia rosmarinus. The sequence goes on from JAODLM010000200.1 coordinate 437,296, forward strand.
AGGATGATATTGTCACGACCCGACTACCTAATCAGATAATTAGGCCGTGACTCCGGGTTAAGAAGGAAATATAGAGTTCAGCAAAGAATGATTCTTGGTCCTCAAATCGCAATAAAGAATCAAAAGAGGAAAAACAACAGTTGAGGATGAATAATCATAAGGAATATTCAATAATAAGGATGAACTTAATCAAGATAACCAAATTGGAAATTTGGAAATCACTAATTATTAAGCAACAACCTGAATAATCGTGAAAATTTTTCTATAACGAACATGTGAAATCCTTGTGAAGAGTACCATCAATTCAACTCAACAAAACTTAAAGGCAAGTAGAGGTCGAAGTTCGGCAACGGAAAGTGTAGCTGAGAATTATGTATGAAGACATAACTCTCTGGGCAACAAAACATGTCAATAACAATAGAATAACTTTAATATGAATCAACATTTAGAGAAACTCCTTCACAAAGATTCGATTCCAAAGATTCTCTCAAATTTCAACCCCGCATATTTAGAAATATATGCGGCGGAGTACAAAATGCACTCAAATGGGTATACGCCAAAAACATTTAACATGTAAACATTGCCCTTATGGCTATAATCTCGACTTGCCATAACATATACTTTCATAAACAAATACTTACTTGCTTTCATATCATCATAACATCATATGCATATGCATGTATCATGTTTGCATGCACCTTTCATCTCTCCTTCCCATATCCACGGATTCTTTCTCGCGTGTTGAGAAGAGGCCTCCTTCTCAAACACTTTAACATCACATACCCGAGTCGACCCGAAGGTTCTCAACTACTATCATACCCGACGTCGGTAAATTCTTTCTTTTCTTTCTTTCTTTCTTTCTTTCCCGTGGATAGGTAGTGCATCATGCTTATGCTCATGCTCAAAACATTGGCAAGTCAATCAACTTTCAAATCAATGCATATCATAAATCTCATGTCATCTTTCATGATAATCATATCATATCATTTGAAAACATTTAAAAGCATAAGCATACTATTATAGAAAATACTTATACCTCCACCTGGATGTTCCTTAGAGCTAAGGAACCAATTCCCAATTCCATTTCTTTCTTTATCCATATCTTATCCTCATAGAACGGCGAAAAGCCTATCAAGAGCCAAACAAGAACATTACTCATCTTTGTCGTCAACACGACCATATCTTCTCGATATCAAATCTAAGACACTATGGTCTATCAAAACTCGGGTCATTGCATCCCTAACATCTTATTTACAAACCAATTCTATCGAATTTCTGATAGAACGCTTATAAACGATCGCCAAATCAACACCGATCAACCAAACATAGCCCAAACTCCATCAATTCATCACCATATGTCTCAATATGCATAGTAAACTCAACAACAAGCTTCACTCATCTCATCTTAGCCAACAACCGAAAATCCCCTTAAGACGCCACTTGTGGTCTAACGTCGAAAATTCACGAGACGCCATCTAATACCAACGAACCTATATACATGCTCAACTATCATTAAATAACATCATTTTATCAATAAACATAAAGATCAAAGCTTTGCTTTGAAAATAATTTTTCACGACAAACTAAAATTTTACCGTTTTGAATACGTCATGAAAATCCGAATAAATCATTTTAAGCATTATTTATATCATAGAATCCAAATATGAAGTCAAAATGATCAAATAAAATCAGAAATCCAACATTATAACACTTAGGGTTTCGCCCTTTGGGAAATTTTGTATAATTTCGATTTCAAACGCTTTTTCTTGCTCCAAACACGCTTATATCAATCCAATAACACATATATGGAGTAAATTCAATCATAACAACATCATAAATTTAAGATCAAGGGCTGCCCTTTTCGAAAATTTCATGAAACTTCGCTTAAATAATATATGCTTTACAATTTCAACGTTAAACAATACGTAGACGTTAATCTATCATAATAACATGAAATAATTAAACAAAACATCATCCTTCATATTTTCAGCATAAGGACCGAAAATTTAAGTAGAGCATAGGTTCATATTTTTAAAATTTCAAACCGTAGATAGGTTCTCAGACGAGATTATACCTTTATTCAAGACCGATCGAAAATCCAACTGGTCGGATCTTCCTATTTTTGAATCCCCAAATTCTGAAAATTAGTGTGAAAATGTGTGTGTGTGTGTGTGACCGTGAGTGAGGGAGAGAAATGAGGGTGATTATGTTTTAAAATAAATTAGTAAGGGTAAAATAGTAATTTCACATTATCAATTTATTTTTCTTTATTTTTCAAAACAAAATGGTGGCAACACACCATTTTCTAGAGAATTCCATAAAATAATTCCCATATTTTATTCTTGAATTTTCGGAATTAATAAAAATAATAATAATAATAATAATAATGTATTTTTATGTAATTTTCCAAAATATGCTAGAAAATTCCATAATTAATTCCCAAAAATTCCAAAATTGAATCTTATTTTCTTAACACTTTAAACTCATCATTTTCATCAATATAAAGTCCCAAAACTATAAAATATATAATAGGGACTCACTTTATAGAAATAGAGATTTAATTCCATTTTATGCAAACAATGGAATTAAATATTCCATTTATTCTTAAATCCTTCAAAATCACTTTCTAAATTTTTCCATCATCACAAATCATTAGAATATAATAATTAAAATTATTTTGACCTTAAAACCATTTTAATTATTTTGCTCTTCATCCGAGCTTGATCGGCAAACGCCGACGCCACAAAACGTAGATTTTAATTTCTCAATTTTCGTAAATCAAGACTTATTTGAGCATGTATATATCATCTTAAGACCCTTGGAATCTAGGTCTTCTTATCCTAAATAAGATCCGAGAATCTTATCTCGATTCTCCTCGATTCTATCGTCTCAACTGTAAGTTTAACACAAAAGCTTCTATCTTAACAAACTTTCATAAGGATGCAATGCCCTTCTTATTAAGCTCTTAATCACGAGCTAATCTCCGCTCAAAATACGGGTATTACAGATATCGACCTTGGCTCGCTGTCAATACCTCCTCCCAACCGATCAAGACTATCCATGAGACGAGTCATGCGGAGACATGTTCATGGACCGAACTTCCTTCTTCCATCTTACACGCCAAGATTTCTCTCATTGTGTGGAAGCGATCGTCCGATCCGATCGCCCAAACTTACTCTCGAGACTTGACCAAATATCGTCGCGTCTCACCATCGATCGATGTCAAATGCAGTTTTGGACATCGTAGTCATCATATAGATTTAGCCATATTGTTCGACTTATTCCAAAGTCTCGCCTCTCGCCGCCATTAGTCGACGCCGATAAGGGCATCGGTTTAGGAGTAGTGAGAACAAACATGTGTTCTTCAAATGATAAGAACATATTCCATGTTTCGCTTCCACTGATAAAATTTGGACCGGATAACGGATTTTGTGCGAGCATATTGATAATCGGCGTAAGAGACATATCTCAAACGATAATGTAAACACATAAGCATACGATCGCACATAATTGTAATAATAATATTGTAACCTTTTGATAAAACAATATTAATTGAAACCTCCAATCGCCCAAGGAATTCCACATGCAAGCCACACGTGTGGGCGTTTACGAACCCCGACTGCACTAAAATATACCTTTAGTCGCTTAATTTCAATCCATGTCAACTTATCCTTATGACAAATGAAATTAACGATTGACCTTACTAGACCACATCACTATCGCAAGAAGGGACTTCATGAAGTTGTACTTGAGGTGATGTCAAGCAATGACCACAATTTTAATGAATAGAAATGAATTCTTAGAATTGGTATACTCACTCGGACCATACCGCCCAATTCAAATTTTTGTTATCTCATTTTATATCTATCTCTAGAGAACTTATGAAAATCGCACATGTAAGCCACGCGTGTGGACGCCATACATGAAACTCCCACTTCTCAATAGATTTAAAATGTTTTATTTAGAAATCTCATCTAACAAACTTATGATAAACAAAGGCAAGCAAGCCACGCGTGTGATCGCTTACTCACGCAAGGCCTCACTTTGTTTAGAGATCAAAAGTGGAGGTCTTGACATTTTAATTTGAAAATTAATTTGTCGGGTTGCTTGCTTAGTCTTTTTATTCAAAAGGTTTGTCCATGCAGATCACGTAATCCTAGCATGCTTTTCTATAGAACTCAACATGTAAAACATGCTTGCGTAATTCTAAAAATGCTTGATAAACGAAAAACCTAGCATGCTTACTATGCGCATCCAATTACGTAAAACACTTAAAGGTTTGTCAACGTAATATAAATATACATAGCATGCTACCGCATAATTTAAACATCCACGACATGCATATGAACGATAAAAATAAAATAAAACGCTCATCGCGCCCAATCGTGAAACCTCAGACATTTAAATCTAATCTATTACATAGATTTACAAAGTAAAGAATTAAACTCAAACGGGCCTCGTGCACGGCACGGACCGGATTCAACAATGGGCCTCGCGTGCGGGCACGAACCGGAAAACTGGATTGGGCTGAAATGTGTCCGGGCCGGTCGGCCCAATCTGCTGGGGCAGCAGCGCTGTAGAACGCCCACCAGCGGCCGCTGCCCCGCGTGTTCTCGCGGGTTACCGCCATGTCGCTAACGCGATCGCGACCGCCGAAAGCACGCTGCGCGCGCCCGCCTGCGCCCGAACGCCCGCCGAGACGCTGCCGCCACCGCCATACCGCGATCATGAACGCCGCATGCGCCGGGTTTCGCGTGCGAACGCACGCCCGTCGCCCGCTAGCTCGCACGGCGCGGCCGCTCGCTGGTCATCTCGCGACCGCGAGCTCGCTTCGCTAGGCGCCAGGATCTCGCGAGAACGCGCTACCGCCGCCCGCGGCCTCGTGATCGCCTCGCGACGCGAGGCTCGCCATGAAACCACCCGCAGGACCGCCGAGAGACCTGCTTTTCCGTCGTTTCGTTCTTCGTTCTTTCGTCTTCGTTCTTCTTTTACAGATAAGATTTACATAATAAAATCTAATCTAACCACGGATTTTCTCGTGGTGTAAAAACAAAAACCAACAAAAACAATAAACGAGCCACGATGAACGACAGATCCACAATTATTAAAACGCACGTAATAATCAAACGTGAATTAATCCAACAGAGCCAAGATTCTGATCCCAGGCTCTGATACCAATTGTAGGGAAAACATATGTTAACCCTCGCCCCGAGGATCCATCTTGGGTGTTTAATTCACCATAGACCGATTATAAACCTAGCATGCGTCTATATAATTAAATCGCAACACGTTGGGGTTTTCACGTGTTTACCTTTGATCCAAGAGGTCGATGGAACGAGATGAACGGATCGAACGGATCGACTCGTGCTTTGACCTTCGGATCGTATCCCGGTTGCCCAATCTCCAACGCCGAGTGAGGACGATCTATGGAGAATGCTTCGAAAATCACCCAATACTCTCCACACAATTTTCAGATTTTCTCTTAATACAAATGAGGGCCAAAAATTCTTGTGTATTATGTGAGCATTAACCTGACTTTATCTCATACCTTATATTTATAATGCACTACCTTAATCCTATATGGAAATTACCATAATCCTATATGGAAATTACCATAATCCTATATGGAATATTACCATAATCTTAGGATTATTTCCATACTCGTGATTATTTCCATACTCGTGATTATTACCATAATCTTATATGGAAAGGATCTATGCATATACCATAAATATAATTATATCCTCGTGGATAAAGAGAATAAAATCTTGCCTTTGAGAGCTATAGGGCGCCGATTTTCTCAAGTACACGGGCTGGATGGGCCAAACTCAGGATCAAATGCAAGGAATAAAGATGGGCCTCAAATAAATTAATTATCTTAAGTTCACCCAGTAACATAAATTAATTTATAAACATTCGATCATGCCACTAGAGAAAGAATGTCGACTTACCCCTTTATTACCGGTTGAGTCGGGCTTGCACTTAGACATTCGAATCCCGTATTTAAGATATCGAACGTCCATTAATCATTTCTAGCAATCGATCGCTAAAACGATTAATAACTTCATTTCCTTAAGTAGTACCACTCAACCTTATTATTGTACTTGAGCTAACTCAACCCGCGGGGTTTAGTACAATAAACCTTTTGAGCTCTTAAGGGACGCCATCATCCTTAACGGATACGGTGACTGATCATGATAACTAGCGTGACATACAAGACACCACCACCCAAGATGCGGAGAATCTGGGTTAGAACATATAACCCTCACTCATAACAAGTCAAAGTGATGGTCAAGAACTCATACTCACCTAATACCTTATCGAGGTTTAGATCATCGTAAGTCACCGAGATCTCGGTTCTTCACGACGGTCGAAAGAAGAACACATCTCATCCGTGATCCTTCAATACGCCGAGACGTACAAAGATGAGACAAGCAACTAAGTCAAGTCACTTCTATCTATATCGCACTAAACCGACAACTCGTCCTTAAGTCGCCTCACCGTGAAACTTTTTATATCTCATTAAGCTTGACCAATCATACGCATTACGTGATCTTCTACACACCGTATGATCTAACTTATATGAGATAAGGGACACAGATATATGCAATCAAGTATTCAAATCGAGATAGGAGATTGTAATAGTGGTAACAGAAACATTGTATACAAGCTCAACTAAATCGCTTTCAAGATACAATCCAACATTTGCAGACCGAAATACTCGAATAAATTATTTTTATGATATCTTATCGTAGATAAGAGTTGAGATATAGAAATATAAGGATGGTAAGTAAGTTGTATATGTTTTTAATAATTTTTATTATCTAGTTCTATTTGTATCTCACTCAATTTTATGTAAATTTACAAATTTAATTTATTTTATAAGTATAATATAAGGGACCCATTTGACGGTCTAATAGTTAAGTGAGTTCATGTGGCCAAAAATTACGAGTTCAAACATCACTATCGCCTCTATAGGTTCAAGCCAACACATCCGATTTTTCAGTGTTGTTTAGTCGCCATGTGTCGTTTGCAAGTTATTGTAAAGAAATATAAGTTTTACCTAGTACGCACAGAAGATAATGACTGAGGGTTTTATATGAATTTTTAAAAAATGGGGGCCTATATTCTTTATTTTGCCTAGGGCCTATAAAATACCAGGAACGGGGCTGGGTGCGGCTCGCCTCGATTCCACCCCTACGTGGCCGGCGCCACCAATCAACCCCTCCTTGCCACCCACACCAGCACCTGCCCCATAACCTCCGTAGACTACTCCGCCGCCGTCCTCAACATCTCGCCGCCATGCACGTCCAAATGCACCAACATGCATGCGGCCGACCTCACTCAGCTTCGGGCTGGATTGGGTCGGCCCTTTCCAGCTCGCTCGTTGATGGGATATGGCCCAACCGCTCAGGCCCACTACCGTGCCCAAACGAGCCGGGCCCGACATCATGACTGTGCCCACGCGGTTAAGCCAAAGGCCCAAACCTCCAACCCAATTTCGCTCCAGCCTCCTCATCGGTCACTGTGCACCGCCTACATGGAAGGCAAAGGGCCCCTACACGCCAAGGAAGAGTCCCTATACGCCCGTAAGAGTCCCTACATGGAAGGGGATAGAACACGCCTTGGGGTCTCGGAATATGTATAAATAGGAGTTAGATCGAAGGTAGAAAGGTTGGCAATCGTTTGAATGCTAAGAGTCAGAATTCACCACCGATTAAAATCATAGTGAAAGTATTGAGGAATCACTCCTCCGTGAACGAGATCTCGTTAACGATCGAACCACGTAAAAGCCTTGGTGTTCTTTATTGCTTTACATAAATCTCGATACTCACGTGACTAGATTTATCATTGGCCCGTCTGTGGGAAAGTCTCAACAAGAAAGCTTCGCTTTCCTCACAACTCAACGGCAAGAACACGCACAACCGCCGCCGACCGGCAACAACCACTGAGGACAACTAGGTGGTCACTCGGCACACGAAGGAGATCGCAGACGCTACAGCGGCCACACACTGAGGGCAACATGGAAAACGCTTCCATACACCAAGACCGCCTCCCCAACGTAGTGAGATGCCGACCTCAACGAGGACGAACAAATGCCTGTTCGTCTCCACGAGGCCCTCGCCGAGCCGTGACCAATTCCTCAACGCCAACCGTGGCCATTTCAAAGCTTCCTCGACTGAGGACAAATGGAGCGGGCCCCGAGTCCCCTGACTGGTACCACGGCACCCGAGGTCGCCCTCCGAGACAATCAACGCTCACCTCGGCAAGATAGCCGAGGTCACCCCGACGATCGGCCTATCGCCGCGGACAAACCACCGCGACCACTCGCCCCGCTGCGATCCAGCTGGAGCCGCCACCACCCTGCACAACACTCACGCGCGGGCGGGGAAAGGAGGAGGAGAGACAAAGCCGAACTCCTCGAGAGGACGATAGCGACGCTACCGATCTCCCACTCCCCGAGAGAGATGGCAACGACCTCCGGATTCGACGATGCACGGGAGAATCATCTCTCATTTCTCGGAGAGATTCTCGACACGCTGCCCAACGATACAGGGCACCCAATATCGCCGCCACGATGGCCTTGGGACCCCCTCGACTTCCTTTTCGCCACACCACCAACATGGCGAATCAAGGAATGGAGGATTTTCACGTGCAAAATCTTCCCGAGTGCCGTCTCCAACGCCGACGACCGGTTCACTCGCTCCACGAATAAAGATACATCTTGCTTCCAAGACCTCACGGACCGCCAAATGGCGCTTTATCGAAGATGCCACCTCGCAGCCCTCCTCCGACCGCCACAATCCGCCGAGGCGGACGAGATGATGTCGAACTTCATCTCGAGGTTCATCAAAGAATCGCTCAAATTGATGATGATGAACGATCTCTACATCATCAACGCGATCAAGAACGGATCCGACCCTGCCACAATGAACAAAGAAATCACCGGGGAGAAACCAAAGACGGCAAGTAAACTTTGAACTCGGTAGACAACTTCGTCAAAGGAGACGAGTCGGATCGGAAGAAGAGGAGATCAGGACGAGCGGTGAGAAAAGAAGCCGATGACCAAGTCGAGGCACCGATCACGGAGTGCCTTCGACGGAATCAAGAGAGGGACATCGAGTCCGTGCTCGGACCTCGCCCAACCCTCAGCGCAGCGCCTCCCCGCTCAAATCGAGGGCGAGATATTTGAGCTCCACGCCGAGTTTTCCCAAAGCCCTCCCATGAAAGGAGGATCCAAGAAGGTCAGCAGAGGAGACGTGACTATCACCGGGTATGGTCACGATACCGAGGATTGCGTAACACAGGCTCGCAGATTGACGAGCTCGCAGGGGAGGAGCCCTCAAGAAATACCTCCGAGCCGGGCCGGGAAACAGAGGCGAGGGAAGAATAATGGTGGCAACAACCGCAGCCGACCTCGACGGCGACCCAACCCAAGATGACGAGGACGAAGGTCCCAACGCAATGGAGCGTGTCTATACCATTACGGGCTCCCGAGGGACGACGAGGTCGTCGTTGAAGAGCGGCTCAGAGGCCGCCCCGAGGAGCCAAGAACAAACGACTCGAGGTGGTGAAGACATCGTGTTCTCCAAGGACGATCGTGTGCCCGTAATCATGCCCCACCAAGACGCCATCACGATACAAGTCGTGGTGGGCAACAAGAACGCCCACCTGTCCACATCGACATCGGTGCCTCCGCTAGTATTATCTTCCTGAGCTGTCTGGATAAGCTTGAGGTCGGGGATTCAACACACCCCGCGCCATCCCACCCGTGGAGCTTCACACGAGGCGGTTCAACCCGGGGCGTTATTACCCTTCCGCCACTGCCGGACGCGGCCCTGTGTCTGGTCACCAAGGCCATCCAATTCTTCCCGGTCCAAGCTCCTCCCCGCATAACATCATCTCAGGCGGATCGGTCAGACGCCACCAAGGCCGCCTCGCTCGGATACCACCTCCCATCAAGATACCCACCCGGTGGGAGTGCTAAGCATCCAGAAGCGACCAAACGGCAGCTAAAGAGTGCCTACGAGTCTCCACCCAAGATGTAGCCTCCCCCTGCATAGCAATTACGTAATCCTCGAGGCGCCACCCGGGGACGAATCCGGCCAAGACCTCCAGTTATCACGGCGACCCTCCAAAGTTGTCAAGGTCGGCCCAGGCCCAACCGACTTTCTCGCAGAGTGTCATGCAGCTTCTGAAGGAATACAGGGACGTGTTCGCGTGGTCCCCACTCGACATGATCGGAGTGTCACCCGAGCTCATAACTCATCGCCTCAACATCGACCCGGCTACAAAACCGCCTCGCAAAAGAAAAGGGTCATAAGAGACGAGGCGACTCAACCCGTAAGGCCAAGATCTTGTTCGAAGTCAAATACCCGACCTGGAGGCTAATCCACGTGGTTCGGCGGGAGGGATGGCGATGTGTGTCGATTATACCGACCTCAACAAACACCGCCCAAAAGACCTACCCCTCCCGACATCGACAAGAAGGTGGAAGCACCGGTGGGCCATGAGACCTTCGCTTCCTAGATCTATACAAAGGTACCACCAAGTCCTAATGAGCCCGGAGGACGCCCAAAGAAAGCATTCATCACCGACTTGGTGTCTTTACTTACCGAAGATGCCATTCGCCTGAAAACGGGGCTACCTATCAAAGAATGGTGGACGCCATATCAAGGATCACATCGGCGGATCGTCGAGGTCTCGTCGACGACATCGTGGTCAAGAGTCAAAAGACGGAGAGTCGTGCCGACGACCTCGAACTATTCTCCAGCTCCTCAGGTCGTCCAAACTCAAACTCAATCCCCTGAAGTGTACATTCATGGTGAAGACGGAAAATTCACGGGATCTTGGGTTTCTCAAGAAGGTCTCAAGGCAAATCCCACTAAGGTGAAATGGTGCTGACATGCGAAGTGCCAAGACCATCCCGGAGATCCACAAACCTCGCGGTGGTGTCTAGCCGACCTCAAGAGATTCCTATCTCGGCCGCCGAGAAGCGACTTCCCTTCTTCAAGATCTTGAGGAGAGCTCCGGACTTCTCCTGGCAGGAGGAACACCAGGTCGCCTTCATGCAGCTGAAAGAGTATCTCGCCGACCTGCCCACCCTGACCGCCCCGAAAGAAGGCGAGCTCCTCTCCTTGTACTGGGCACTTGGACAAGGCAATCAAACCGACAGATTGGTCCGGGATGAGGTCGGACGACAACTCCCCATCTACTTCATTAGCCGGGCTCTCAAAGGACCTGAGACGAGGTACACCAGCCTCGAAAAGGTAGCACTGGCCTTGGTGAACGCCAAGCGACGCCTCCGACCCTACTTCCAAGCTCACTCCGTCCAGGTGCTAACTGACTTACCCTTGAGACAAGTCTTGTCAAAGCCGAGTCATCCGGACGTATAGCCAAGTAAGGCCTTTGGGCTCGGCGAGCACGATATTTCGTACTCTCCCGTGCCCGGCCATAAAGGCAAGCCCTCGTTGACTTTCCGGGTGGAGGCCAATTCACGAGCTCGCTCTACCAATGAGGTCACTCCAACTCCGCCCCACGGGAGGAAGCTTTCCTTGCACCGCCCGATGGTTCTTGGCGGATGTCGTGGGCGGGCTTCATGTAAAAGCAGGCAATGGAGCGGACATCCTCCTCCCTCGGCCCGGAAGCGAAAGTGACCCACGCCTCCGGTTTACCTTCCAGACCACCAACAACGAGGTGAGTACGGTGGCGATCTCGGGACTCCGCCCGCAAAGGAATTGAAAGTGGACAAGGTCCAGATCTTCGAGACTCCTGTGTCGTGGTAAACCGTGTCCCAGGCGACATCTGAGGCCAAGGAGGATCGAATGAGCAATACCGAGAAGGCAAAGGAGATGCCGACCTCATTCGAGTACTTCAAGATTCATCGAATCCCACGAGGGGAAAATAGCCGAGTGGCGTCCTCGGCAAGTTAGTCGTCATCAACAAGTCCACCAAAGGAGGAGGTTCATTCCGTAGCATCGCGAGTCCCACGTCGGCATCATCACCGAGATAGAGCCGAACTGGATGTCTCCCATAAATGCCTATCTGGGAGACGGCGCACTACCTCAAGATCGGCTCGAAGCCAAAAAGATGATGGCGAAATCCCAGAAGTACCTCATGCATGAGGGCGCTCTCTACCGGAAGTCCTACCTTCAACCCCTCCTGAGATGCCTCGGGCCAGAGGAAGCCGACTACGTACTCAATGAAATTCACCGAGGGTCTTGTGGAAGTCACATCGGGTCGCGAGCTCTCTCAAAGAAGACGCTGAGGTCGGGATATTACTGGCCCATCCTTATTCAAGATTCGGCCGAGCTCGTCAAAAAGTGCCCGAAGTGCCAGCTTCACTCCACGGTTAAAAAGCTACCTCAGACCGATCTAAGCAGCCTACAGAGTCCATGGCCTTTCATGCAGTGGGGGATCGACATCGTTGGCCCGTTCGACCGAGCACCAGGTTAGCTTCGATACTTAGTCGTCGCTGTGGATTACTTCACAAAATGGGTCGAGGCTGAGCCACTTTCGAGCCTCACGAGCCGAAAAATTCAGACATTCGTGTGGAAGAATATAGTCTGCCGCTTCGGCATACCGCACATTCTGATCTCGAACAACGGCACCCAATTCGTGGACGTAAATTTCAAGGAATGGTGTGAGGAGCTCCGGATCGGGCAACGCTTCACCTCGATCGCACACCCGCAAGCGGTGGTCGGGCCGAGGTGACGAACCGCACGATTGTGCAAGGTTGAAGAAGAGGCTAGACCGAGCTAAGAGTGATTGGGTTGAAAATCTCCCCAAGTCCTCCGGTCCCATAGAATCGACACCTCGGACTTACGCACGAGAAACCTCTTCGGTTTGGTCTCACGGACCGAGGCCGCATCATACCGGCCGAGATCGGCGCACCAAGCCCTCACACTCCACTTCCGACCAAGCCAATAACGAGGAAGACCTGCGTACAACCTTGATGCTCTCGAGGAGCGCGGGCTCGCCTTCATAAACGAAACCAAGTCTGAGGGCCAGTTGCACGGCATTACAACAAAGGGTCAAAGCCTCCGCGCCTAAGTAGGCGACCTCGCCCTACTGAAATAATGAAGCCAGAGAGCGGAAAGGCCTTAACAAGTCGGATCCGACATGGGAAGGCCCATACCGCGTTCACGAGGACCTCGGCAAAGGGCTTACAAGCTAGCTCACCTATCCGGTGCACTTATCCCCTAACTCGCACATCACTCATTTAAGGAGGTACTTTACATAGCTTCGATTTCAGATCGGCATCATGTTAGTCCCTTTATTGTTTTGCCAAAATACGATGTTGGTTACATATTCAATAAAACATTTGTTTTTCTAATGAATATCTCACTGCCTCATATCTATGTGAACATCCATTCGATATACCACATCTAAACCTTCACAGGGACGCCTACGAAGATGAAAACCCACTAAGTAGGGTACTCACTAAGAGCGCACGACTCGCATGATTACTCATTAAATTGAACGTCTCGATGCAAGGCATACAGACTACTCATTAAATTAAACGTCTACATGCACGCATACGATTACCCATTAAGTTGGAATATCTACATGCGTAAGACATCCAGATTGATCTCGTCAAATTATACCCTTTATTTGGGAAGATATACATCACGATACGATCTAAATACATTTACGACCAAAAGCGAAGTCCTAAGCTATGTTTGTACCTCTCGAGGGAAAACATACACTTCAAATGAGTCTAAATACATTTACGACTACATACTAAGTCCTAAGCTATATACAAACTCATTCGGCCTCCGAGCTCCACCTTCGCCAGTCTTGTCGAAGGCTGCCATCTGAACAAAATCACCAACTTAGCGATGTACACCTGAATGAACTCGGTGTCTTCGACCCGGTCGATGAGGCCAGCGTCCCATGCCTACTCGAGCATCTGGGCCCGGAGACACCCGACTGAAGAGACTCGGTACTCCCCGCGGCCCGCCTCCAGGGACACTCACGGCTCGGGGTCACCCCAGGCACGAAGTGCGACCACGCCCCACCGCCTCCTTCCTCGCAGACCATGAGACTATGCACGGGCCGAGGTCCTCGCTTTTGAAAGTGGGCAGGCAAACAATCGGAGCACCCCGGCATGATCGGCGTAGCCTCCTCCCACCCGGGCGCCTAACGCTTGGGCCGTCATGAGCTCGTTGGGCGGGGCGGCGTCGTTTGCGCACAAGTTCGCATTACGGGCATACTCCACGATGGAGTCGAGGCGCCTTTTAAAGCTCTTGCTATTAGGCCCTCCTCGTCCCAAGGCACCATGCCCTCGGTGAGCAAGCTCACTCGGCCATCGGATTACGATATGGTGACCCCACCGCATTGGCGGATCACCTTCTCATATTCGATATGCTCCTCCGAGATCCGAGCCGACTTCTCCGCTCGTCGGCTCGAGCTGCTCTTCGCATTATCGGCGCCTCGAATCACGTCGGTAGATAATCATCATCCCGGGCTCAAGTGGCGATCCTTGCTTAAGAGCCTCGTTTTGGCCAGAGGCGAACCACTTCGCGATCGGCCTCATACAACTTCCACTTTCAGACGGTGCCGATGCGGTACATCCATCTTGGCGAGACACAGGTCGATTCGTGAGACCCGACTCCTCCATCGTCACCTCTTCATCCTTCCGGCAGAGCACCTCGGACTTCTTTCGGCTTTGTCGGTGTCATGATCAAGTCCGATGTATTGTATGAAATGCTAAAAATAAACAAGACAATACACATTTCAAAATGTTGTGTTTATTACTCAAAAGTGGGAAGTATTACAAGGCTCGGGATCCTATCGACCCGGCGATTCGACCCTATTACATCGGTCCACCGACCTCGGGCTTGTTGCCGACCTGTCGACCTCCTGCCGCCTCTGCTCTCTTTCTGCGGTTGGCCTCCGGTAGGAGCTCCAAGACCGCCTCCTCCTCCACTTCCTCCTCGCCGGCTTGCCCGCACTCGGCAAGTAGCTCACAGGCTCGGGATCTTCGTCCTCCTCAGACCGGGCGGCGACCTCGGCGTCGGGAGGATCGGATCCAGACGCCGAGGCCTCCAAAGCCTGGGAAGGAGCCAACCCCGAGATCACCGGGCGTAAGCTTGTTCGGCTCTCGGGAGGTCGACCTCGGTCCGGCCATGCTCGACCTTGCTCGAGTCGCATGGCGGCCGCCACGGCTTCAGTGATCCGCACCGCCTTCCGGCAGCACGGCGGCAAGTTCGGCGATAAAGCCCGAGAAGCTCTCCGACTCGATGAGCTTGCCGCGAAGGCCTCAACATTGGCCACGACACGCCAGAAGGCGCCATCCCATCGGCGAGCTCCTTCCGTGCCGGCCGACCTCCTCGCACCTCCTCTAGCTCAAACGAGCGGCCTCCAGCGCCAGGACTTCTTTTAAGGGCGCCTCGGCGGCAACCTCGCCTCGGCCTCCAGCGCCGCGGTTACAGCGGCCTCGCGTTGCTCGTGCGATAGCGACCTCCCGTTCAAAGATCCCGCGTCGGCGAGCTCCGGAGATGTACCCGGCAATACGTTGCGGTCCCCGATCATCGAGCTCATTTCCTAAACACAAAGACAAGTCAACACATATCACGGAGCATGTAAAACCGGTATGGAGGGCTTTTATACATGGGAGGTGCGGCCAAGCTTGAGGCGGTACCACGAACTCGGCGACCCACGAGGCTGCGACTCGATCTGGCCGGACCCTACTTTGAGGCCCATCATCAGTTGGCTCATATTGTCGACCTTCTTCTGACCCTGGTAGGTCCACCCGCCGCCTTCTTCTTCGCAGCTCGCTTGCTCCGGCGATCGTGAGCCCTCCTCTTGCCCGTCGGCTTCCGCATTTACGGAAGAAAGTCGTGTTAGCACAAGCAAAATCGGGCGTATAAGGACTAAGAAGATGGGATGCCCTCACCCCGTCTGGACCCTCGATCCCGACGCTCGACCAGTAAACACTCGGCCTTCTTCAGGTCATCCTCGGTGAAACTTATGGATAAAATCTCACCAAAGTCGCTCAAGACCTCCTCCATGGCCCAGTGGCTTGATTTTCATGTCCGCCATCGCATCTGCAGGCCCCACTCATACCTAGGATGCCCTCACCCGTAGGAAAAAATATCTATTCCGCCATGGGACACTTTAGAGGGACCGCTACCTTAAATTTCAGCCGGGGAGGCAGATAGTACCTCTCCCATGGTGTGACACTAAAAGCGCATGAGACCTCGAAGGAGAACTCATCGGCAATGCCATAGCGGAGAGCCCTAGCCCCACCACCGACCTAATGGAATTCGGGTCAATTGACAAATGGGGATGCGAAATACTCACAGCTAAGAAAAATTGGGGCGAGGATACCTAAGACCCGCCTCGAACTATCTACATATACGGTAATAAATCCTCGGAGATATCGCTTCATCGTCCATTGCGGTGGGTACCACCACGCCTCCTCCGGGATCCGGTGTTCCTTACCACTTCAAAA
Source organism: Salvia rosmarinus (assembly GCA_036937905.1). Lineage (NCBI taxonomy): Eukaryota > Viridiplantae > Streptophyta > Magnoliopsida > Lamiales > Lamiaceae > Salvia > Salvia rosmarinus. Next base: position 453,755 of record JAODLM010000200.1, read on the forward strand.
GCTCCTCCAGTGTCAAGCTCGACCTCGCCACGCCCACCCTAAGTCCGTCCCATCCGGCGATCTTCGGCGGAACCACAGGACTAAGTCCTATGGACTTACCAGTGGTTATAGCACGTGTAGTCCTTTACATCGGGGAAGGCGGCCGTAACCCGAGGCGTAAAGAACTTTCGGAGCGAGAAGGCGGAGAAGAAGATGAAGAAAACATACTTACTTTTCACGGAATATATGGCTCGTTCACGAGATCGGGAAGAAGTCGGAAAATTTCTCGAATTTTTATCTCAAAACAAGCGTCGAAGGGAAAGTGAACAATTGCCTCATTTGGGCCTATTTATAGGACAAAGGCGCATAAAACGACCGTTTAACTTCCACACGTGCCTACCCGTGATTGGATGTGGAGTCCACGCAACACGCGAGTTGATGCCAACTACACGCTGGCGCTGTGTGACGACTGCTAGCATAAGATAGACCCTTGATCGACCTCGCAATCATCACACGGACCCGGTGTCCTCGAGCGGCGTCTCGGTCGTACCTCGGCCTCTCCCAAATAACTGGGCATCGGATCGGACCTCGGCGTCTATCAATGGACTTCGTCCCTGCGAGAATATCTCCATCTAGATCGGACCTCGGCGCCCAGCCACCCAGTTCGGTGCCAGCTCGAATACCTCGGCATCCCTGAAAGGCGGGCTTTCGGGACGAACCTCGACACCATCCGGCATGACTTACCATCTAGATCCACCCCGGCTCGGACCTCGGCATCCTCCGGAAGAAGCGGTCTTTGCTCGAGATCGGACCTCGGCGTAACTACGCGGGGTCGTTATCCAGTCGGACTTGAATTCCTTTCGCGGCGTCTTGATCAACGACGGCGACTCAGCTCGGTCCCCGACAAGCGGCGCGTGCCCGAGCGCGGCACCGTCTACCTCGGTTCGAATCCAAGCGAACCGATCAAATACTCACGCCAAAGAGATCGGAAACCTTGAGGGCGGCGTTAGCCGACCAACATCCCACCCCGGAAAGCGCAGTTATTCGCTTCGCCCCGGCATGGTACATTACTCGACTATTCGGGAAGGGGCTATGATGGGATATGGCCCAACCGCCAGCCCACTACCGGCCCAAACGAGTGGGCTTGACATCATGACCGTGCCCACGCGGTTAAGCCAAAAGGCCCACCGCCTCGAACCCTAATTTCCGCCTCCACCTCCTCATTGGTCGCGAGCACCGCCCACATGGAAGGTAAAGGGCCCTGCATGAAGGAAGAGTCCATATACGCCGAAAGAGTCCCTACATGGAAGGGGATAGAACACGTCTTTAGGGGTCTCGAAATATGTATAAATAGGAGTTAGATCGAAGGTAGAAAGGTTGGCAACTATTTGAATGCTAAGAGCTTGTAACTACTCACCATACTAAAATCATAGTGAAAGTATTGAGGAATCACTCCTCGTGGGCGTGAGATCTAGTTAACGATCGAACAGTAAAAGCACGGTGTTCTGTATGCTTATATAAATCTCGCATACTCACGTGACTAGATTCATCACTAAATCGACCTTCTTCCTGTGGTTGCTCGCCTCCTCAATTCCTCTATTGCCATCAGAGGCAACTTAATCTGTGACGCGTCGTCGGCGTATCTATGCACCACCATGTACTCGTGCCCCGTCGTGATGGCGAGTCTCGAACAATATGGCGCCAAGCTGCCATGGCTGGGAGCTAAGTGGCGGTGTGTGGCTCTGTGCGCCCGATGAATTGGATTAAATGCGTACGTGGGTGGTAAATACGACTAAGGATTGCAATGTCTATAATTGGATTTATATGAGCTCAACTTCTTAAGTGTGGTATGAATTTTGCTTAATTATTTACTCCGCTAGATCCTTATATATTTTCGAACTTTCTTTTTTTTTTTGGTAATTTAATACAGAAATTTTAAAGGTTGCGTCACGGTGGACTCGAACCCGAGACCTTTGGTCTCGGGCATTAACCACTCTACCACTAGGCCAACACACACACACACACTATTTTCGAACTTTCAAATACAGTTTGAGTCAACTCTAATATCTGTTTCATTCTATAAAACCCATATATATGTTCTTGTTAATTATTTTTTAAAATCTCGAGTATCCTTTTTGTTATTTGAATGTATTCTTTTATATTCATTTACTTTACTTATATATTACTATTCATATCTAGAATCTTTTTGGGGTGCAGTTTTATATAAAATCAAAGTAAGTTCATCTCAGAAAATGATTAAGTGCTTGAATAATATAGTTGTCTAACATAAAAGTCAAAAGTCAATGAAGCACAATAATATACATGCATGTTCATTACACGGACACTAGACTACAATAAAATCTGTTTCTAGTGATGACAATGAAAGTAATTAACAAGGAAAATAGATGATCTCGTTCCTGATTTCTTGTCAATTACCGTGTAATTAGTTTCTGTCTTATTTTTCTATATTTATCTTCCCTCTTATCATGGGAAGTGGGTGTATTCACACGTCTATATATATCAGTTATCTCTAATCACCAATTAAGGTGATTCCCATATCTTTGTTTACATGGTATCAGAGCAAGTCGATCTCCTAATCCCTACTCTTCCGTCGTCATACTCTCTTTCTAATCGGACTCGACTCACTCCGATCGGTTTGAACTCGTCCCTTGATCTCTCCCGAAACCCCAGTTCTTTGGACACCTCTCCCCGCCATGGCGGCCTGGGACTCCGGATCTTCTCCCGTCGATACTATGATTAGTATGACTCGGTGAGCTCGACTCATCCACTTATCTCGTTTGGCATCGTCGGATAGTGCATATGGCCGAGTGCTTTGATCTCGGGGTTTTCTCGATGGCTCGGCCGTCGCCTCCCCTTCCTCGACGTCCGATGTGGGCCTCTTCTCCCAACCCCGCCTATCTCACATGGCGTATGAAAGATCGTAAGTTGCTACATTGTCTGGACCTCCTCTCTGCTGAAGCCGTGTCAGGGGTCATAGAGTGCTCTCGGCGCACTCTGCTGGTTGATATTACAGTGCTTTCTCCGATTCTCGGCTCTCACACGCATCAAGCTGCGTGAGGCTTCTCTTCGTGGTGATCAATCCGTCGATGAATATGGCGAAAATTGAAAGGTTTGTGCGATCAATTATCGGCGATTAATCGTCCGATCGATGATTCCGACAAAGTGCCTTTGGTTCTTCTTGGCGGATTAGGAAGTCAGTACACATCTTTTCCTGACACACGGCTCGCATTTACTCCTATGTCTATGTTTCGCGACCTCCTGCATCAAGCGAAGCAATTCGAGTCCATGCTTCGTGCCATGGAAGACATACCTATATTGTCTGGCTTTCTCGGCTGAAAGAGGTCAGTCGGACAATGGGCAGAACTCTGTTAGTAGCCAGAATTTCGGCTATGGTAGAGGCCGTTCGGTGGTCGGCGACACAGTGGCGCCAGTGGCAATTATAATGATCGGGTCGTAGAAACCCAACTCTTGGAGATTCTGATGGCAATTCCGGTAAATTGAATTCGATTGGTGGTTGGTCGTCGTCCATACACACCGCGGTGTCGATATATCGTGGGGATCACTATGCGAACAAGTGTCCCCAATTCCTCAATGCCCGTAATGCTATTCTGCTTTGCACATTTGGCTCGGCGTTCAAAGCATCCTGCAATGTGACTCATCGACTTCGATTGGTATCTCGACTCGGAGCCTCTGCTCATATAATGAATGAGCGTTACGCCCTCGACTCTTCTGAGCCTTACTGGTAATGGGTCCGTTATTGTTGGTAACGACGATTCTTTATCTATTTCGCATATTGGCTCGAGTAAATTAGCGATGGCGTAAACTTATTGGATGTGCTTGTTGTGCCTCATATTACGAAAAACACGTTATCCATGATGAAATTGACCTCCGATTATCATGTTGATGTTATCTTTTCGACCGTCTTTTGCTATTCGTAATCGTGTAACCAAGCGAATCTCGCTCGGGGGTAGATGTGATAAGGGTTATATTTACTTGATCGTCTTGTTCCGACTTTAGTTGCGACTCTCACAGTAAAACTTTGAAGGCTAGTTTTCGTTATGGCATTTACGTTTGGGGCATGTCCCATTTCTTTGTTATTTCACTATTGAACAAATTAGGGCATTTATCGATTTCGTCATTATTACGGATCCTAGTGTTTGTTCCTCTTGCTAATTGGCTAAGAGTAAACATTTACCATTTGATTTAAATGAAAAGCGTTACTCTTTGTTGTGCTTGAATTAATTCATTGTGATTTGTGGGGCTGCACCCATTTCTACTCGATGGCTATAAGTATTATGTGGCTTTCGTTGATGATTTCTCGGGGTTTACATGGATTTACCCGTTCTGAGCTAAATCGGACTTCTTTAACACCTTGGTACACTTTCATAAATTTATGCGCAATCGGTTTTCTCGTACCATTAAAGTGTTTGAGTGATGGAGCCACCGAATTTGTTAATGCCCGAGTCCATGAGTTTATGTACGTAAATGGAATCCATCATCGTTTGTCTTGTCCCTATCACGCCACAAAGAAAGCGGCCGTGCGAGCGTAAACATCGACACATTTAAAGCAGGTCTTTCTATGATGTTTCACTCTCACGCCCTGCATCTTTACGGATTGATGCATTTGCTACTCTTGTGTATATTATTAACGAAGCTTCCATCATCCGTTCGCAAGACAAATGCCATTTGAAGTATTGTTTGGTTTTGCTCAAATTATGCTCTATTAGGCCTTTCGGTTGTCGTGTCTTCCCATACTTACGTGATTATGCAGCTGATAAGCTTTCTCCTCGAAGTCGTCCATGCATCTTTCTGGGTTATAGCAGCACGTATAAAGGTTTTCGTTGTCTGGATCCGGACTCATCTCGAGTTTTCATTACAAGACATGCTCAATTTGATGAAACCTTATTTCATTTCTCTCATGAAACAGGCTCTTCTTCACCTGGTAATCTGGATATTGTCGGTTTTTGGATGGGGCATCCCGTCCGCTGCTGCCGGGTCCATCATCTTGGTCCCAACTCCAGCGCTCCCGGTCCTACGACCCGCCACCCATCTCGCTATCCTTGATGATGGCGATGATGTTATATCTCCTCGCCTGCAGCCATCTCCCCGACGAGCCTTATGTTCCTCTGGTGCGACTGAGCGACGCCCCTGGGTGCCGAGCCAGCGACCGGTTGCACCCACGACCGACTCGCTTCTCCCAAAAATATTCCCGAGTGCGGCAAGGCGGCTGCCGCTGGCCGCCGAGCTGCGCACCTCGTCGTCCGTCCTATGGTTACTCGATCTAGGCGGGTATATTTAAACCCGTTATCCAGTTGACTTATCCTACAGCTCTTCTTCTCGGCTCTTGTTGCTCACGAGCACCGTGGTTTCAAGTCGGTGCTAAGTCTCCAACTTGGTTGTCGACCATGCGAAGAAATTGTTGCTCTTACGTGCTAATAGCACATGGGATCTCGTACCTCGTCCTCTTGGCACAAACATTGTTGGTTCCAAATGGGTCTTGAAACCAAATTTAATGTAGACGGCTCTATTGGCGTCATAAGGCACGTTGGTTGCTCGAGATTTTCTTAAATTCTGGTTGAGACTTTCACCATACATTCACTCCGGTTGTAAGGCTGCTACGATGCGTGTCATTTTGGCTCTTGCTCATTCGGTGATGGGTGTTACATCGACTTGATGTCGAGAATGCCTTTCTCGATGGTGTTCTTGCCGAACCGGTCTTCATGGCTCAACCCCGGGTTCGTGACCTCGTTTTCGGACCACGTGCTGTCGCGTAGAAGGCCCTATATGGTCTTTAGCGGGCCCTCTTTTGGTTTCAGCGATTTAGCACTTATCTTCTTAGTGCGGGCTTTCGTCGAGTCGGGCGAACCGTCCTATTCACTTCCATCAGGGAAATCCTATCTTTCTCCTTCTATGTCGACGATATCATCATAACGGTGATGATCCGGTTTTGCTTCTGAGGTTCATATCTCGAACTCATCGAGAGTTTGCCATTAAGGATCTCGGTCGTCTCAACTACTTTCTTGGACTTGAAGTCTCCTATACCTCTGATGGTCTTTTCATTGGTCAGACAAAATATGCCCATGATATACTCGAGCGTGCTGAGTTATTGGACTCGAAACCCATTGCTACGCCTCTCTGCTGCGGGGAGGTTCTTGTTGTGCGGTTCCCGTTTCGTGATCCCACACTCTACGAGTCTCTTGTTGGGGCTCTTGATGCTTAACTATCACTCGTAGGATCTCTCATATCTTTGTCGATCTTGTCGGCCCGGTTCTCCAGCCTCAAACGGATGCTCACTTCGGGTTGTGAAGCGTATTCTCCGTTACGTGAAGACGCACGTACAGCCGGCTTATCCTTCACTCGTCGTTCGGACTCTTGGTTGTTGGCTACTCGGATGCCGACCGGCTCATTGCGTCGACACTCGACGTTCCACATATGGATATTCTATTTTTCTGGAAATCTTGTTTCTTGGAGTGCGAAAGCGACTACTGATTGCTCGTTCTAGTTGTGAATCAAATATCGTGCTATGGCCATCTTTCTTTTGAACTTGTTTGGCTCTCAAATCTTCTTCATGAGCTTGATCTTATCCATCCTCTCGGCCTCAACTCCTTTGTGACAATAAGAGTCTTTGTCTTTATTAGCGGAATCCAGTAGCCCATAAACATGGGCTAAGCATATTGACTTAGATTACCATTTTGTTCGAGGCTCGTGTCTTGGTGGAAGATTTCTCGCACTTTGTCCTTCTCATCTTGACTTGCGACGTCTTCTAAAGAGTCTCCTCGACCGACTTTTGAATTTCTTGGTCGAGCTTTGCGTGTGCCTTCGCCCCACGCAAGCGCTTGAGGGGTAACAAGGAAAATAGATGATCTAGTTCTCGATTTCTTGTCGATTACCGTGTAATTAGTTTACATCTTATTTTCTATATTTATCTTCCTCTTATCATGGGAAGTGGGTGTATTCACGTCTATATATATCGATTATCTCTAATCACCAATTAAAGTGATTCCCATATCTTTGTTCTGATAATGATCATATTTTTACCGCAAATATATATAGTAACAATCATTTTTTCGTCATAGAAAAATATAGCATTGACAAATTTTATTGTTGCAAGTATTTATTGTTATCATATGTCATTGACTATCGCATTTTTGTCACTAGAAAAATATTTATAGTTCATCACAAATATACAGTAGTGACAAACACAACAGTAGTCACGAATTAGTGGTTGATTCCATGGTGAGTGGGGTGCAATCACTGCACATTTCTGCATTCATGGAATCAACCCGAATTAGTAACGACTTTAATATATACAGTGTCATAACTAAATGTCATTTTTTCGTAATGAGAGCGCCAAAGTTTAAGGGCCAAATGGTTGACTTTGTCCCTTTAATGTGTCGTGAAGAATTTCATTGTGTGTATTTTACTTTTAATATATTTATTTCAGGACTAATTTGGCTGGGAATAATTCTGTGATATGCAGTTTCGTTGGTGGTGATGTGAGAGAATGTGGAGAGAGAAGAAAAGAGACAGAAAAAATTCTTCATCTCGAAACCCCTTTTTCCTGCTCTGTGTTTTCTCAGTACTTATTCTTTCAAAAATGTGCTTTTGTGTGGGGGCAGCGAATAATATTTGAATGGAAGTAAGGAGAGAGAATAAAGTAAGTCCAACAGAGTGTAATTCTTGCCTCAGCGCTTATCTTTCCTATTATTTCAATATCACAAAAACTCCTATTATTATTTCACTATCCCAAAATTTATCGTGATTGTTATAAAAAGAAAATGTAATTTATATTGAAAAAAAATATCATTTCTTTTTATGCTGTAATTCAAAAGTATCGTTATTGAAGAAAAATGTCGATGTCCGCATCGATCAACCACCTATATTCACTATATATTTAATTAACTTTCTTATATCATCCAAAGTCCAACGATTATTTTCACGAAGATGTAAATTACATTTAGTTTCATCTTGTGTACCATAAATGTTTAGGCATTCACTGCTGATTGTTATTGCATGTTAAATGAGAATACACTGATTGCCAAATTGACTATTTGTATGAATTTTTGCCTATTGAAACGAAGATGAGATACATAGGATTGATAGGATAGGGAGGATGAGATAATTTGGATTATTTAGTTTTGTATTTGAATGAAATTGGATGTGGTGTATGATAAATTAAAGGATTATGACTAAAATGTTATATAATATTGAAATTGCTATTGTGATATAGTAACAAAACAAAAATCAAGCACAAATGACCAAAATAATTTTGATGAGGGTATTTTGGAATTTATTCATTATGAAGTGAAGGATGATTGAATAATCAACCTAAATTTGGGATGGTAAATTATCACCAAATAATTAGAGCACGTCTAAATTATCCATCATCGACTCAATCACTCAAACCAAAGATTTGATAGAATAGAATTACTTTATTATGTGTAGGATAAATTGAAGAATTATGGTAAAATATAGTATAATAATGAAATTGTCCTTGTGGTATAACAAAAATATAAAAATCGAAGCAAAATGATCAAAATAATTTCGATGATGGCGTTTTTGAATTGCATTATGGAGTAAATGGTGATTAAATAATCAATTTAACTTTGGGGTGATAAATTATCACCAAAATAAATATTGAAGCTTACGATCCAATTTATCCATCACAGGTTTAAATATTTAAATCAAACATATGATAAAATAAAATTACTTAATCAATCAAGCATTTTCAATCAAACTAACACTCCCTAAAATATTGTTATCTTTCTCGACAATTTATGATGCTTTATTTTTATCAACAGCTAAGCATGTTGCAGTCAATTGTCCCATTTCCCCCTTAATAGTCTAAACGCTATCTTCAGATATTTAGCTACTGGTTCTGAACACAAAAATCCGTTGTAGTCTAGTTGGTCAGGATACTCGGCTCTCACGAGAGACCGGGTTCAAGTCCCGCAACGAATTTCTTTTATGCATTCTGCAAATCCTCTAGTTCATAATTCATTCCTTAACTTGGATGATTATATAAAAACTTTTCTCTTCATTTATTATCCTTTTAATTGGCTTGTTTGATTGTTTTAATGGATGTGGGGTGGAAGTTCTCGTTAGCTAGTTAAGTTAATTGATATCCTATTTATATATATTTTTGGAAAATGATCCACTAATTATAGATAATTAACGTAATTACTGTATCCCAATTCTACACCCAAAATTAGCTAACATAATAATATTAAATACTTCGTAGTACGCGTCTTGTTGGGCTGTTAGAATTAAATAATCTTATCTTGGTGAAATAAAAAGCTTCATGATGAAATTGAGGTGGACTTTAACTCGGACTTCCCCACTTATTCCTTAAATTCTTCTATGTTTATTTAATTAAGCAATTCATTCACTCAGAGGATTTATTTCTTATACATATAAAGAATTAAAGATGTGTCACCATATTTCTAAACAAAAAATAAAAATTGAAGTGATCATATGATTGTTTTCTAATGTAGGTTAGGAGTCATTCTTAACCACTGTTTATATAAAATTTATGTAAAATATATTATAATAAAAGAAATATTGTTGCATATATAAAGAAGCATTATTCCATTCTTTTAGGGATGACTTAATAGTGGAGTGAGTATTCTCGATACTAAGAGTCACACTTGATCCGAGTTAGTTCTTTCTAGCATCTATTTAGTTAAGATTTATGAACCACATTGATTCTTTTAAGTATGAAAATCAATTCTAGCATCTATTTGGTTCTCTATATTGCAAACGAAGATCTATATGACTATTTACATTAATTAGAAAAATAGAAGTTAGATTTCTTCAACTTTGGCACATAAAAGGTTAATAGTAACTTATTTGTATTTCGTTCACTCATTAAATTTACTCTTAGTTAACGAATTGCGCGACAAATAGCATATTGGGTGAAATTTTGATTACCACTAGTGAGCAAATATTTATTAATTATCTTTCTTGGGAGATGCTTAGGCACTATTTGATTATGAACACACAAATTATCTCATTCAAAGGGTGTTCATAAATTTGAATCAATAAAGAATTGAAGATACACGCAGTCTATATTTTATCCGAATTGTAATTCTGAGTAAAATTGGGATAACAAAGACAATGAAGATGAAATGGCAACAACGCGAGATGAGCTGCCGCTGCTTAGCCTTTATACTACTTCTTGCACACAACTGCTTCGATCCAAACGTAGTCCCAAAATTAGGCACAAAAATATTCAGAAATATGGCCCACCACCACCACCACCACCACCACCAATTTATCTAACTTTCTCTCTCTTAAAGTAATTGCGGATAGTGTGTGTGTGTGTGTGTGTGAGAGAGAGAGTTTCAATTATGTATCACAAACTACACGCAGTACTAAGGCAGAGCACGCATTTAGAGCGTCACAGTCGCAAAATCCAAAACCAGAAAGGAGTTTCTTCAGAAGCTTCCTTTCTGTGAGCGCGTGTTGGTTGTTGCTTCACCGTAATAAAGCTAATTTTTTCAACTCTCCTTCGGAAAACATCAAGGCCCTTTTGTTTCTCTCAGGTAATTTTCATGACCCTCTTACTTTTAATTCCCTCTTGAAAATTTCCTTCACCGTATAGAAACATGACATGCATCTATCTATGTGCTATAATTTTGGGTTTTCTGAAAACCTATGGTTGAGAAGATTCTTGTTTTTGGTAGTTTGGTTGTCAATGCTTGCTTTTCTAGAGTTTGAATATGTGAGACTTCTGCATTGGTTTTGGGATTAAGTACATGTTAATTTTGAAAATTTGTGATTAATTTACATATGGAAACCCGGAACTTTCTGAGAAATAGAGATTTTAAGCTTAAATTTTAGATGTTGAGTTGTTGATTAACCACTTAGGAAGAAATGTGTATCTTGCGTAGTTGTTTGAAGTGAAGTGGTGTAGTTAATCTCTGTGCTCTATCTTTCTAACTGCTTATTTTGTTTTCATTTCTTGAAAGTTGCTGCCTTCTATGACAAAATTAATAGGCCTATTCTTTATTGATAAGTTCAATCAGATAAGCCTTGTTACTTTCCTCAAATTATCACATTGAGAGATGAATAGCAGGATTATAGTTGGCATGAGAATTTTGACAAAATTTAAATGATGTTAACCAATTCCTTGCAAGCTACATGGTTTTAACATTTAAATGAAGGTTATTTTGTGCTTTAACAGAGTTTCATTCATGATAGATAGAATCAGCATTCAGCAGTTTGTGGAATCGGATGCACATAAACTCTGCAAGGCATTCTACTGCAGTGTAAGGGTCAAAAGTGGATTCCAAAGTTGCTTTCTTTAGCACTTCAATGGCTCGTGGTGGGAGATGAGTTGCTATTATTGGATATGCATCTGCTTATTGGAGTCTTAGCATTGACATATTTATCTTCTTTTGTGACCCCTGATGCACAAGGTGGGCATGCCATTCATACAAATTTTATGTAGAATCTCGTCTATGCTGGATTGTTATTTCTTTCAATCATGCATATTATTACTCTTTTTCCTTCTCTCACAAATTGAAGTAACTATAGACCAAGAGTTGGGTATATATAACCATGCGAATTACTTAGACAAAGAAATTGAGAAAAAGAATTGATTTTCCAAATTGATCATTCGAGTTTCTCTAGATTAAGAGCCTTTGAACTGGAGAGATTGAGAAGCTTAACGGAGTGGCAGGATATATTGATATGCAGTTGGAGGTATAAAATGTTGGATTACTTGATGCACTTATATGTAATGAATTAGATAGCAAGCATTAGTGATTCTATCATTTGAGAGTGAAAAAGATCAATAGAACATGACATCCCTTTTTCTCTTTACCAACACTTGTTGGTGACAAATTAACGAATCTCCATGTCGTTTAAAGTATAAGGCACTGCATAACTATGGCTAGAAGATTACATTTTTTTATAAGCACAGCATCTTAGTTTTTGTCCAAAGTGTTTACATATACAGTCTGTGGTAGTGATGTAAATAGGTCTTTTGTTCTTCACTATCAGAGAGAGAGAGATATATAAATTCAGTGGTCATAATGCAGCATATGAATTTACTTTGGAATTGTTAGAAGCTTATGGCATGGAGTAATAAATTTTTTATTTTTTCTTTTCTTAACAGCTATTTATGAGCTTCACTAGATTTCATATGTTATGCACGAAAATCATCAATGTCTTGCTTATAACAGCCTTTGTTCAATTTGTTTTATCAATTCCAGTTGTCCAAGTTAAAGAACTGTTGTTTCATACTTATTGTCGTTTGAGTAGATAACATATTCGAGCCTTTCAGGGGATGCATTATATGCTTTGAGGAAGTCACTTCATGCTTCAGACAATCAGCTCGCAGATTGGAACCCTGACCAAGTTAACCCTTGCACTTGGTCCAAAATTACATGCAACAGTAACAACGATGTAATATCAGTGTAAGAAATTCTTGGACAAATAATAGTTTTTCAAGAATGTATGTTGCTTACTCTGCGTAGTTTCATGTCAGATCACACCGAGATTTTATCTAATTATGAACTTCATATGGTTAATTAAGATTTTCCGATTGCAATTGTAACAGGACGTTGCCTAACATGGGGTTTTCTGGAACCTTATCACCGAGAATAGGAATTCTGACGATGCTCACTACACTGTATGTCTTGTGAACTTTCTTCTTATAATGCTTGGACTTATGCCGATTTCAATCTTCTAATCTCAATTCCCCTGATGCAGTTGATCTAAAAATCCACTTAACTACTCGTCTATTTGTAAAACTAAAAGCTTGGAAATCATCACTAATGTTTTTTTTGCCTTTAGCAATAGAAATTCTGATGTGGACTTTGTTTTTAATTCAGAAAATTGCCAGGAAACGGCATAAGTGGTGAGATACCTGTAGAGCTTGGAAACTTGACAAGCTTGACCATGTTGGATCTGGAAAATAACCATTTAACAGGAGAAATACCACCATCATTAGGCAATATTGAGGGCTCAAATTTTGTAAGTACGCTATAAAATATGAGATAAGTTTTATTATTCCATTTATTCCTGTCAAATAAGACACATTTGTTTACCTAAGCAGGATCCTAAGTGATAATAATCTCTCCGGATCAATTCCGAATCACTTTCAAGTCTTTCCAACTTGCGGATCTGTAAGTAATTTTCTTGTAGAATAACTCGAAAAATCCCAAGTTTTTGGACTATCAGGTCTGCGGATGTTGTTTGTTTATAATTGAACATATCGTAAACTGTAATTCAATGTTGTTATACTTCTCGTTGTTGAAACCCTTTTCTTTTTGGCAGCCAGCTTGCTTCAAATGGGCTAAGCGGAAGAATTCCAAAGCAGTTATTTCAGATTTCCAAACATAAGTATGACCAACTTCTTGTCTCGATGTCTAGTGAGTAGAGATAATGATCCTGTATAGTGCTTGTTTGCATGATATTAACATATGTCCTTATGTACTTAAATTTGAATAATTCCATGTTTACTGAACTTTAGTTGCTTAGTCTTTAGTTTTACAGGGAACCAGTTGGACTGTGGCATCATATCTTCCCGCCTTGTGCATCTGAAAATGCAGGTATATGTATTTTATAGTCATGTGGTACTTTTAATGATATGAGAATCTCGAACTATGATAAGTGGAGTTCAGGAAATATCAAAATTCTGTCTCCTGGAAAGTTAAGTGGTAAGGCCGTGGGGAAGAAATTGACCGTTAGTTTTGTCTGTGCAGGCCGTTCAAGGAAATCAAGAAGTGGTATGATAGTGGGAATTTTGGTTCCACTATTTACTGTTCTTCTACTTGGATGTTTTCTCCTGTTATTTATGTGGAAGGGCGGGATTATAGGCTACAGGCGCGAAGTTTTTGTTGATGTTGCAGGTTTGTTTCGATAAGTATTTGTTCTCGAATTTTCTGGTGGGCAATTTACTATTGCTCTCATCATTTCTTGGAATGTCAAAGTTGAAACCGTGCTACTACTTCCATTCTTTTATTAATCTGTTAAATTGCGTGTTCAGGTGACGTGGATCACAGAATTGAATTCGGTCAATTAAAGAGGTTTTCTTGGAGAGAACTGCAGCTGGCTACTGATAATTTTAGTGAAAAAAATGTCCTCGGACAGGGGGGCTTCGGAAAGGTTTACAAAGGAATTCTCAGTGATAACACGAAAGTTGCTGTTAAGCGTTTGATGGATTTTGAGAGTCCCGGGGGCGATACAGCATTTCAGCGCGAAGTTGAGATGATTAGCGTGGCTGTTCACAGAAATCTTTTGCGTTTGATTGGCTTTTGCACCTCTCCAACTGAACGCCTTCTGGTTTACCCTTTTATGCAAAACTTGAGTGTTGCCTCTCGTTTAAGTACGATCTCATTGCCACTGGTCTGTGTTCATTTTATCAAAAAGACTAGGAAATTGAACAAGAATAGGGTTATTACCAAATTATGTCTTGAACATGGCGCATTTTGCAAAAATGTTTCGACCTACAAAATGTGAAAAAGAAAATCATATAACAATATAATTTGTGAAATTTTGTTTGAGTTATATTTATTCTTTGTATCTATGGTTTTGTGTGTGAACAGAGGTTAAACCTGGGCACGCCCTATTGGATTGGGTGACCAGAAAATCAGTGGCATTAGGCACAGCACGTGCGCTAGAATACCTCCACGAGCACTGTAATCCCAAAATCATTCACCGTGATGTTAAAGCTGCAAATGTTCTGCTAGATGTCGATTTTCAAGCTGTTGTTGGTGATTTTGGCTTGGCTAAGTTGGTTGATGTCAGGAAAACCAACATTACCACTCAGGTGCGTGGAACGATGGGCCACATAGCTCCTGAGTACTTGTCCACAGGAAAATCCTCAGAGAAGACCGATGTTTTTGGCTATGGGGTCATGCTTTTGGAGCTCGTAACTGGCCAGCGAGCTATAGATTTTTCGCGCTTGGAAGAAGAAGATGATGTTTTGCTGCTTGACCATGTAAGCCATTGTCTCGTACAATTTCTATGGCTTTACGAACACCATTCTCTCTCTCTCTCCATGAAGGAGTTTCTGCCTGCATTATTCATGTATTTTAGGGTTAATTGCTAAATAATTCACTAACTTAGACCTGATTTTGGTTTTCAACACGTTTTATAAATTATTGCAATATTAACACAACTTTTCAATTTGTAGCATAACAGAGACATCGAAATTTTCCAATGACCGAAAAATTGGTATGATGTGATTTTGTTGCTCACTGGTAGTGTGTACTCGCTACATATCACTCAAGGAATGACATCTATAAGTATTGAGGTGTAAATGTATTGACCGTGTCTATTTTGCTATAACTCGTAAAAGTGGTGCTATTACTGCAGCAATTTATAAAATGTGTCAAAAACCAATAGGGCCAAAGTTTGTAAACTTTTAGCAATTAACCCTATATTTTATCATCCAATCAACTCATCAAGTTTGTACATATAGATGAAGGCATGGCAAGTGGAAAAAAGTGTGAAATGGCTAAGACAAGAAGTGGAAAAACTTCATTTCATGTTTTTCTGGCATCTGTTTGTACAGAACTCTCTCACTTACTCTATATATATTTTTTAATCTTTATAACCTTTTATATGCTGATGATTTTGAATGCACCATTTAAAGGTGAAGAAACTGCAACAGGAGAATAGACTGGAAGCCATTGTAGACTGCAATTTAGTCGGGAAATACAACATCCACGAAGTCGAGATGATGGTTCAGGTTGCTCTTCTCTGCACTCAGTCTTCCCGGAAGAGCGGCCAGCAATGTCGGAGGTTGTTCGGATGCTGGAGGAGAAGGGCTGGCAGAGAGGTGGGAGGTGTGGCAGCATGTCGAGATCACGAGGAGGCGAGAAAGCGAGAGGTTGCAGAGAAGGTTCAACTGGGAGACAATTCAATCAACAACCAGGAGGCTATGGAGTTGTCTGGGGGCAGATGAGGTAACCAGGGCAGTTAGAACGAGATTTTGCATGCAAAATTTGTTTTCTGCTACTAGTGATTTGCATTAACATTGTCTCAACTCATTAGGATGATTTGTCTCTATTTTTGTTAATACAAAACGAATCCCAATTTTGAGTGATAGCATGTCTCTGATATTCTAACTATTCTTCAAGACAGTTCAAATGTTTGGAAATTTCCTTTGATTTTTTCTCAGAGAGTAATCGCTGCTCTCGAGCTGTGCACTGGGTAAATCCTGGTCCTGTACTGATAGCATGAAAATCATACAGCTATATGTTTGGAAATTTTGTCAAGATTAAGATAATCGTTGCCTTGCTGTATTTTCTCATCATCAGCTCATTTTGCTTCATAATTTTTTATACTGTTCAATTATGGATGTAATTCAAATTATAATTGCATTGATTGTCTGGAACTTTAATATAACTTTATATATATTAGCTAAGCAAACAGTACACGTGAGATGGACTAGACGAAACCACCTATAAAAAATAAATTTGATATGAAAGTCAATGTATTTGTTGGAAAAGTTATTGAATTCAAAACTTTATAATTTTTACGCGAGTTCGAATTTTATGAGGTTTTTTTCGATTCGATAATTTTTCAATGAATTAATCAATTTTATATTGAATTTATCATTTTTTGTTCTCACGATCTCACGATAAAAATGATTATTACGTTAATTCTCATATATATATATATATATATATATATATATATATAGAGAGAGAGAGAGAGTTTGGTTGAATGAGAACCATTCTTATCCTAAAACCAAGAACCAAATGAATTAGTTATAAAGTTGATGAATCGGTTGAGAAACTTAATGAATTCAACAATTGAAATTTTTCACGGGTTCGAATCCCATGAGAGACAAAAATTTATTTTTGGATTGATAACTTTCAATGTGGATTCATCAACTTTCACCGTGAATTCATCATTTTTGGTTCTCACGTTACTCACAATAAAAATGGTTCGCGTTAACCTCCCTATATATATATATATCATGTTTAACAATAATATTCTATTCATATATAAAAATATTGATTTCTCCACAAACATGAATAGAATAAATTGTGTTACTTGAGTTTTTCATAATGTAGTACAATTTCATTTTAATACTTCATTAATTCCCAAAATTTGTTCATAGTTTTCTTTTTGGTATGTTTTCAAATTTATTTATTTATTCTATTTATGGTAACTATCCCACAAAATACTTCTTATTTATTACCTTCAATAACACTTTTATTTATATCTTTACCATTCATAATCCACCATTATATCTAATTATTATCCTCAATATCATTTATTTACATATTTTATCACCCATGACATACTATTAATTGATTTAACATTACAATAATGTGAAACTCTTACTCCATTCACTAAACAATCAACAATTTTTATCAAAATCTACAATCAAGATTCCCAAGAACATATATTTGGAATGGAGGTATATTATATATCAAGAGTTTTTCCTATAATATTATCTTATGACATTACGAGTGTTGAGTTACTCGAGATTAAATTAACTCAAGATTAAATTGGTATGAGATTACTCAAGATTAATTTTATCATAGAGGAGATCAACACTCATAACCCAAGACTAATCCTACGTGAGGTATGTCTGAACCGAGCCGAGCGAACATTGCCAAGCTCGAGCTCGGCTCGTTTAAATTTTATTCGGCTCGAGTTCGAGCTTTAAATTGAGTTCGAGTTCGGTTCGTTATAAAATTTTTGAGCTCGCGAGCTACTCGAATTCGGTTCGATAACTACTCGTTTATGAGATATATTCGAACTTAAACTCGAACTCTACTCGTGTTCGACTTTGCTCGTTTTCAAGCTCGAACTCGAGCTCGAATTGGTTTGATAATGTGTTATTCGAGATCGAACTCAATTCAAGCTCGATATCAAACTCGAATTCCGAGCTCGACTCGACTTAAAATACTATTTTATCATAATTCACTAAACGATTCCATTAATTCAAAGGATGCATAGTCTACTAATTAATCATAATCAAACAACAATTACAATAAGAAGTTTAACAAGATTCATTACCAAGTGAAATTTTCATAACTAGCAAAAGAAAATATGTCTAATTCTAGCTAGTTTTGGATGAGATTCATATTAGAAAAGATGTCCGATTCTAACTAGTTTTGGATATAGTATATAATATATAAAATTAATATACTATTTAATATCATTCGAATCATCTACTCCATTCATCTACTTACAATTATTATTATTATTATTATTATTATTATTATATTTATCTCATAGAAATTAATTATGTAAGTTAGATGTTATTTATTTTAGAATTATACTTATAGAGATATAAATATAACTACGTAATTCATACTTGTATATTTATATATTATAATGATCTATATTGATATTTACGTTCATAAGATAACTTAGTAGATCATGTTATTTTTTAATTTTCCAACTCAATATTTCATTTGATAATATTCAATATCATTCTATTATATTTACTTTTCAAAATCTACTTATAAGTTATAAATTATAATTGCTTTATCTCATAGTTACTTAGTTATAAAGGTAGATGAACTTTATATTAGAATTATGAATTATTATTATATTTATCTCATAGTTAATTAGTTATGTAAGTTATTTGTAATTCATTTTTAGAATTATAACTACAGAGATATAAATATAACTATATAACTCAAGTATACTTGTATACTTATACATTATAATTATCTAAATCGATATTTTTGTTCATAAGATAACTTAATAAATCATGTTATTATTTTTAGTTTTCCAAATCAATATCTCATTATATTAATTAATCGTTCATTTAATGATTTTATTTTATAACACACATGAAAATATATATTAAGGTTTGATTAAAATAATATATATATATATATATATATATATATATATATATATATATATATATATATATATATACTAAATAAAGCTGAATATACTATTCAATATCATTCAATTACATTTACTTTTCAAAAATATTATACTAGTATAAATAGGATAATTAGTTAATTAGTTATATAAGTTATTTATACTAAAATATATATTTTGTAATTTATTATTTCTTTTAATTATTTAAATATATAAATAATTTATTATCAATACTTCATATATATGCTTATTTGTTGCTAAATAATTATAATTAACATATATTTTATAATTTATTATTCATTTTAATTATTTAAATATGTATAAATAATCTATTATTTTATACGTTCATGAACATGTTCGTGAACATGTTGAATAAGGTTCGCGAACATGTTCAAATAAGAGTTCGCGAATGTGTTCGAATCGGGGTTCACGAACATGTTCGTGAGCCGGCTCGTTTGAGTTCGAACCAAACATGTTCGCGAGCTACGAGCGAACATCTTTAAGCTCGAGTTCGGCTCGATAAACTTATCGAGCTCGATTCGAGGCTCGAGTTCGGCTCGTTTACAAAGGATCAAATTTGATAACGAGTTTTTTTCGAGAGATCCGAGTAACTTCTGAGCGGTTTGGTTTGTTCTGATTCTAATCCTACGTGACATTGTTCAAGATTAAGTTCTTGGTGAGTCCATCTAACCAAATACAATATAATTAAATCTAACCAAACGCAATATCATAAAACTGATTCTATCTACTCCACTATACCGACAGCCTAATAAATATCTCTAGACATGTCCGTGCAGTTTATGAAGAATTTCAGAGAATAGATTATTTGAGAAATTAAATTATAGTCAATTAGAAATTAAATTATATTGACTGTCATATTTGTATTTTTCTCATGTTTGAGGAAAAAGAATATACGGAAGTTTTAATATAATATTCAGTGAAGAAACCCAGTTTTGAAGCATCAAAGATATCACAAGAGAAAAGGATAATCTTGAAGGATTTTTACTCGAATTTAGAGGTGATCTTACGTGCAAATGTCGTATGTACGGATAATAATCTTTCTTCAATACAAATGATATTTTTCTTTAATATAAATGATATTTTTTCAATATAAATAATAATTTTCTTAAGAATAAATGATACTTTTATGCGTCCGTATTGTGCGACGAGATGTATATGAGTTTTTGTCTTGAGTTTATTATGGAAATGACGTAGAATTTCCGTTACGCATCTCTAGCGTGTATCGTTTCGAGGGAAAAGGATCAACCTCATTTGTAATCGTACTATAATATTATATTTTATCTTATCAATATTCAAGTACATTTATAATGTGATGAATAGACAATTTGGAAAGTGTATTGTTCATATAGTAAGGGCTCATTTGGTTTGTAGTATGAAATAAGGTGTAAAATATTTGATTGAGATGTTTTTTATTATATAATATATCCATGTTTGATATTATATAGAAAAATGTCTGCAATCGTACTTCATTGTTTGGTAGGATGAATTAAAATTAAATATAACTAAAATTTGTTATAATTACAATTTGTATTACGATATCACCTCTCGGTGGTATATAAAATCATACAAATTCTTTTAATATTTTCGTGATTTTGGTTAATAAAGGATCATGTATTTTGTTCAAAAACAAGATATTATGGTGTCATAAGTATATTATACAGTTTAATCATTTGTAACAAATAAGGGGATATTTGCTTCGGGTGATAAGGGCGTATGATATTATTAATATATCCTAATATGTTATTAGCTTCAAATTACATGGCCCTTTATAATGCAAAGATCCGATAAATGTATATAAGTCTATGTGTTTCTACATACTACCTCTAAGGTTGATAAATATATAATACAAAATAAATTATAAAAATTAGCTCCCATATTTTGAATTACTCCCTCTGTCTCCAAATTTCACTCTTGAAAATCTTCGACGTATATTGTACTCCCTCCGTCCCGGTTGGCTTGAGGCACTTCTTTTGGGCACGAGAATTAAGGAGAGAGTGTTTGAAGTGTATTGATAATAAAGTGGTTTATGTGTTAGGTATATATATTTTGTTTTTTATTTTATTTTACATTTAAATTTATTTATTTAGATAATAAATTTATTTTAAATTATCCTTAATTTAATTAGCATATTAAAATTAATTTAAATTTTTAGTTAGTTTAATTTAATTTAATTTTTTAAATTAAATAAATAAATTAATTTTTTAGTTAAAATTAGCATATTAAAATAAATTAATTTTTAATTTAATTTAATTTTTTATTAAATAAATAAATAAATAAAATTTTTAGTTAAAATTAGCATATTAAAATAAATTAATTTTTAATTTAATTTAATTTTTAAATTAAATAAATAAATTAATTTTTAAATAAATTAATTAATTAATTTTTAGTTAAAATTAGCATATTAAAATAAATTAATTTTTTAATTTAATTTAATTTTTTAAATTAAATAAATAAATAAATTTTCAATAAATTAATTAATTAATTTTTTTAGTTAAAATTAGCATATTAAAATAAATTAATTTAATTTAATTAGCTAATAATCGATCCAATTAGTTAACCAATTGCAATTTAAATCCCTTATTTTTCTTAATTATATCCATTCAAAGAAACGACTTAAGCTAGTTGGAGACGACTTAAAATGGTATCGACTCAAGCTAGTTGGAATGGATGGAGTAACAAAAGTTGTTGAGTATATTATGAATGGATTAAGGATCATACATTAGTGTAGTATTAATTAAATTAGTGATGAGTCATGGATGATAACATATGTAAATAAGTGGTGGTGGTGGTGTTGAAGGTAATAAATTGGGAAAGTGGTGGACCATATAAGTGGTAACAAAGTATAAATAAATGGTGTTGTTGGGTGATAATAAGTGAGAAATATTTTGTTGGATAATTTTCATATATGTAAGAGAAAGAAATTTTGGGGATGTACCAAAAAATGAAAACTAGAAAGAAAAATGAGAGATGAAGGATTATAATATTTTAATTTATAAGGTCATTTTAGGAATTGCAATTTCTAGATAATTATAAGACATTATTAGGGGTGAGCATTGGGATTTTCACTACAAAAAAACACATGACTTGACGGAAAAATCCGTCGCTAAACATCAAATATCCGTCGTAAAAAGCAGAGCTGCGACGGATCGAGGCGGATTTATTAATCGCTAAAAGCTTCGTTATTCACGAAGACGGCGGTAACCATTAAAATGCGCAAAATGTTGAAGCGAATTGCGGCGTAAGATCCGTCGTTGAAAGGTAGTCGTTTGACTCGTCGTTTATTACGTCGAATTAACGGCGAAAGCGTGCGTCGTTACTACGATGGAATAGTTTCGTCGCTAAAATTTTGGAAAAGTCCGTCGTAGATCCGTCGCCAAATAACGACGGACTTTTCGTCGCTATATATTTACGTAGTAGTTGAGTCTCGGATCCGTCGCTAAATCTGTTGTTTTGCCGTCGTAACTCCGTCATGCAACTAACGACGGACTTTCCGTCGCTAAAAATTATGTCGTAGATCCGTCGTTGATACACCCACGACAAATTAGGTTGTGTTAGGTCTCGAACCGTTGCGATTCCGACTTAATTCCGTCGCTATTCCGTCGCTATGCTTGAAATTATTCATCAGCCAGTTTCAGATTAGGTTTTACCCGTGTTTTTTACCTGTTCAATACATCCACAATCATCACAAATCCATCCACAATCATCCACAATCATCACAAATCATCACAATCATCACAAATCATCACAATACATCCACAATCATCACTATTCTATAATTCACAAATCCGACAACTATTCATACATCCACGATCATCATAATTCTATAATTCACAACAACTATTCGATACGGAGTTATAAATCCAAATCGATTCAACAATTGACAATCCAAATCAAATCCAACAACAACAATTCAACATATCCATAAATAAAGTAAGCGTAAAGATAGGAATCAAGATGGTGGAGGGGTGATCGGGTCGATGCTGCTTACTCGAGCCCGATAGGAATCATGGAATGCCTCTTGTTGAGCTTGGGCGATCTTGAAAATGTTGAAGTAACCGTGCATACTCGATCTGATCGGCTTGAATCCTCGACTCGATCTGCTCACGTCTCTCTCGGTCGTAGTTGCTCCTCCATCTCCATCAATCGCTCGATATCCGGAGACTCCATACGAGATGTCATTTGCGAGCCGAACTAGAGTCGCTCTCCATGAATGTGCGTGAGAGAGACGGCGCCAAACAATCTCTTTTCTTGATCGGCGCCTCAGGATACCCTTGAGGATCGAGTCCTATCTACTACGCTCTCATCTGCTGGCTTGAGTCAAAATCGAACTTGGTCCTCCACCTTACCTATATTTGCGATAAAATCGTTTAAGTTTCCAAATAGAAGTTATTTTACATCATTACCATATTTAATATTTAATCTACTTACCGCGATGCTACGAGCCTTCCCATCTGAGATAACTTCCATCGGGAGCGACATGATATTTGAAAACATCCCAGGACCTCGAAATATGGACTCCACGTTCTCGGCCTATTCATTCATTCAAACATTATTAATGTACCGTGGGTAAATGATAATAAGTATTTGT
This sequence comes from Salvia rosmarinus, assembly GCA_036937905.1. Lineage (NCBI taxonomy): Eukaryota > Viridiplantae > Streptophyta > Magnoliopsida > Lamiales > Lamiaceae > Salvia > Salvia rosmarinus. The sequence goes on from JAODLM010000200.1 coordinate 477,180, forward strand.
GTGCATATAATAGAGAATGATTGCTACTTAAAAATAAGAAAATTAAACAAGCTTCATTAATGATGTTTTAATCCAATTAGTTTGTGATGTCTAATAACTTAGCAATTAACAGTTATGATATATGTGAGCGGAAGAAGAACAACATTAAAACCTAAATTGAATTCGAAAAATAAATACTTACAATCTTTGGTAGCATAATCTAAAACACATGGAGCCACCCGTGTGTGCGATCCGTCCTCCGCGTCGTCCGCTGCGTCATCCTACTCTTTCTAGCTTTTTCGCCTTGATGCGCACCTCAGTGATTCCAATAATCACGCCACGCGAGCCAATCCGATCTGGGAATGAATGGAGGTGGCGCGTCGTCGACTCTGTGCCTCTTGATCTTATGAATCGGATCCTTATATCTCACTGCCGCCTTTTGGCACCATGCGATGAGACTACTTGATGAACAAAGCGGCGCGTCCTGTGCAGAAATAATTAAAGCATAAATTTGAAAATGATACATTTGAAATGCACATTCGAAAATAATACATTTGTTGGGATCGAAAATAACATGAGTAAGGTCTTATATGGGATCTTATAGGCTACTTTTTATAATAAAATTGTAGAATTCATTTGTCATGAGGCAAAACTAATTCATTTCTCCAAATCTACTAATTCTAACCAATTGAATTAAGTTTATAGGACATGAAAAACTAACTCGTTTTATAGGTTTCGATGACTAATCGAGTATTATAAAGTATATTTTCAATATTAAAGCCTTATTAAAGAGGATTTTGAATTATTAAAATGACATTAATAACTAGCTCAACCTTCTAATTTATGTCATTAACTTTCCCAAACAATGTCGTCGAAACCAACAATTCTTTTATTAAATAGTGACATACATTCAATTTTTAAATGAAATTTACCTTAGATGATCTAAATACCGTTATAAAACTTTGAAATATAAGAAGAAATAATTTTGAATATACATGATAAGGTGGTGAGGACGAAAGAGGAGGAACAAAAGTGACCCCACAATGATGAAGGGCCCAATACCGGACAAACAAAGTCCTCGGAATATCGATCGATTCGATCAAAGATTGAAAATAATTAAACAAATAAGCAAGCGAGCACAAAACGAGAGAGAGGATTGTCTTGAGATTGGAGTTTGACAAGAGGAAGACCACCGCTTTCAAAAGATGCTCTCTTCTCGATTATTAAAACTTAGTTGCTTGTCACTAACCCAATCTTATGTTAAGTAATCTAAATAACTTAAATAACTCCACTCATTCTCTTATTTATTAATTATTTCATTATCAAGTGGTTTTGTTTAAAGCGACATTCCATTTTATTACATAATTTTTATTGTTATTATTATCGTTAAATGTAAATAAGAACCAAACTACACATGAATAATCGAATGTATTACGACTTCTAATTTAGCATATCATGATAAAAATTAAAACAATCTATAACTAGTAACAAAAGAGTAAATATAAGTGTGTTACAAATTAAACATATATTATAAAAATAACGCATTATAGTAGAATAATGCATACTTGATATAATAAAATCGTAAAATTTTTGTAAAGGTTATTGTAACCATCCGAATACTTAAACTAAGTCCCAATACCTATTTCTTAATAGTGTGAGTGACATTAATTGCTAAATATCATTATCAACAAGGAGACAAACTTATTGAACCTTAAACATCATTTTCAACATAAGGATATAAATATTATCAAATTAACTATCACTTAGTGCGAAATAAACCAATATACTTGAATGTAAATCAATAATACACGAAAGTCTTGAAAATACACCCGCCTACGATCATCGGGACCAATTTCAACTGAAACCCGATGGTTCATGACCTTCTTCGAGCGACTCGGTAATCACATGTGAAACATCATGCGATTGACATAAAATCCTACAATTGAGTTAAAATAATATACATTATATTCAAATAAGTACAATTGAGTTAAAATAATCTAATTAAACTATAGGTACACATTCACAATAGTCAAGGTCTTCTTCCCCATCGTCGATCTGGGACCTTTGCTCGACCCTCTCCTCCACCTATCGTAAGTCCTCCCACCGAGGCGCAACTCCTTCATCGGGGAGGTAGATGTGAAATATTCCTCGATCACTAGATTTGGAATCCTCTACCTCGTCCTCGACTTGTCATCTGAAAATAGATTTGATACATTACTTTAATAATTTTTATTCTTCAAAAGTTATCAATTGTCTGAATTTGGTTTACATAGCTATTTGTTTAAACATTGTCATTGGAAAAGTTACATCTACAATATCTTTCAAGGTAATTCTTGTTTCTTTTCCTATAAAGCTTTTGACAATAGGATTCATTGAAATGTGTTGTCTTCTAGAAAACTTACTTTCTTATGCTTGAAATGGTTGTTCGTTGTATTTTAGGCATACTTCTAAATTTGCGGTTTGATGTTGTATTCGTTGATGTGTCCTATTGCATGATAATATTTGAATATTTTGCTTATCACCGATGTACACATTCATTATCTAATTGTTATATCTAGGTCAGTATCTAGTCCTTGACCATGGTTCGACATCCAAATCGAAATCTCGGTAGAGAATTGTTATGTTTTGACTTGTAATGCATTAGTAAAGTGGGAGAAGAGGTAATGGTTCGGTGAATTGTTGTGCTATCTTGTTATACTCGATAGCAGAATAGAGAGAAGCAATGGTTGTAGCAAAAGATGATGCATTGGGATGGCAACAAAAAAAAGAGAAAGAGAGAGAGAGATCAGGTCCGGTGATTATACCTTGAAAAGTCAGTGCGGGAATCGCATCACCGCAGCAGACATAGTCGACCTTCATTCATCTCCATCATAATCATCATCATCATCATTCAATGTATTATCATTTTACGATTCCGATAATTCATATGAATCGATTCCGACAATTCATCATCTTGATGATTCGTTATCCGCTTCTTCTATGTCTATCAAAGTGCCGTCGGGATGAACTCGTGTCATATCATCATCAACCACTACACTTGTAATTAAAGGCATTTCATCCTCTTGAAATGGCGGATGTACTATCGAACTAGATGATTCATCCGAGACTTCCACATTAGCTCTCGCTTTAATTTTGCATACATCCCACCAATCTTTTGTAGATTGTTTTAAACTCGGATAAGGACAATAGTATACTTGAGCGGCTTGTGTGGCAAGGAAAATGGTTCATACTTATTATACCTTCGTACATAATTCACGAAAACCAATTTGTATTCGGGATGCCGATGTCCCCAATCGTGATGGATCAAACCACTCGCATCTAAACATTGTTACGGTCTTCATAGGTAGCCCATGGTATTCCAACTCACAAACCTCCGATAATCGCCCATAAAATCGAGTTCATTCTTATCCGCACCATAAGTTTCACCTTTAATGCACACACCTTCGTTCATGGTGGCTCTTTGTGTCTCATGCTCTAACGTGTGAAATTTATACCCATTTATGTAGTACCGGATACGTCTTAATCAACGGAGAAGGCCTTTTTGCTAAATCCAATATGAATGGATTGGCGACATTGTTGGTATGGTCTTTGACCTAAATCCAAA